>JAODLI010000010.1:42941-62944 GCA_027575585.1 Percopsis omiscomaycus | reverse complement strand
AATAAAATATAAGTTTATGAGATTTCTAAATTATTCCATTCCTTTTTTACTCACAATTTGTACAGTGTCCCAACTTTGTTGGAATCGGGTTTGTATAATTTTATAATATCAACACATCAATTGAACAAGGTATTTGTAGTTACCCTACATAAACAAAACATGGAAACTGAAACGCACACAAACCTTGATGGACATGAAGGCTCCAGAGGAGTCAAAGGTACCCATCCCTCCGTCTTCTTCGTCCGTGCACCACTCAGGCAGGCCATCGCGGTCATCCTCCATCCCCTCGCTGCCAGCACGCCTGCGGCCCCCAGGGTGCCCGTCAGAGTCCCGGAAGTCAAAGTCAAACTTCCTGCGCCGGCCTTCAGTGGAACCGCTGTGGTCCCGCCAACCAGCTGAACGAGGACCGCCATCTGAGAATGGGAGTGAGTGAGTGAGTGGCATGTAGGTGTGCGTCTTTGTGTTTTTTTTTTATATAAATGGTCATACCATCCCTGCGGGGTACGGCCATCCTCCAGCTGCTACCTGGCTCTCCCTCTTCCTCCTCCTGCTGCTCCTCGCGCAGGGTGCGCCAGTTATCGCTGTCGGCACGCGCGTACTCCTTCCTCCCCGGACCCACGGGGCCTCCGGACTCCTCGAAGCCTGGCCGGCCCACCTCTCGGCGCAGTGGCTTCTCAAAACGCCGCTCGCCCCTGAAGAACGCCAAGTAGAAGAAGATTCCTCACAGTATTGTGGTTAAATACCTCATTGGGGTTTCCTGCTTGGTCTTTACAACATTCTAAATTGCAGTCTTACTTGTCAATAGCCGTGTACGGTTCTGGTGCACTATAAGACAATCGCGGTGTGCAAATGCAAATGGACGAATACATGCAGGGCACTTTATATCCATTTATACTTAATGTCTACTGGATTAAAATAAAATAAATAGTAAGGTACAATCTCTATATGGTCCTAATTACAATACAGACAGGCAGCTTATTAGCAGTTCTGTAAATGGTTCACTCACCTGTCATCCCAGCTCTGGCTGCGGTGTATCTCTTTGACACTGCGGCCAAAGCCCACTTCTCCTTCTTCAATACTTCTTTGGTAGAAAGGTTCGCCACGACCTCGGCCTGGGATTACAGAAAAAAAAATTAAAAAATACAAATACAACAAAAAAAAGGTGCATGCTTGCAAATGAATATGACTACTTCTCTGTAGTCATGTTTTCAAAACCCCTTTTCTTGTATCAGATAATTGCTTATTTGCTCTCTTTAATATTTTTCTCAATTAACTAAAATGTCTAAATCACAGCTGTTTACTTTTGTGCGATAGCCGGCAACCATAAGCAAAATACATTCAAAAAATCTTGTGCGTTTCAATAGAATGGCAACTAAGAATAGGGGTTTCAGTGTAAAGGTCAAGGTGGAAGTGGCAAAAGCATAAAAGCGTGAGCTTTAAGACAAATAGCCAGACAAACAGCCTTAACTAGTGTTACTAGTGGTCAACTGCTACGGCCAAGACTATCAAATGATTTAAACAAACTGGTATTTATTAAGACAATCCAAGGTCAGGCAGGCCCAAAGTGATCTCTGAAGCACAGAACAAATTCCTTCCATTCAGTCAGAAATCTGCAAAACTGGGGATCAACTGCCAGAAACACAACCTAAGGTAAAAACTATGCCAAGTATGGATTTTTGAACATTATTTCCCCCCCTCTGCAGGAGATCATGTGAACCTGGCCTAACAGGAGAACTTGCTGCATATCAATGCAGAACAGACTGCAGAATACACAGAAGATAATTTTTGCTTTGTGCTTGAAAAATAAAAGATCTATTTATATTCACATTTGAGGAATACAGAATAATAAAATAATAAATATTTGAAACTTGGAGGTGTTTTTCCATTCATCTTCAACAATGAATTAGCAAGTCCAACCAATTGGCGCTCCAAGACTGTGAAGGTCAATTTTAGTGTTGGGTTTACGACCTAACACAGCACTGAAAACAAAGCATCATTATTGAAATTTCCTTGGCGGTCCTGAAACACCCATCAGGTTGTTTACATTTACATGTCAACAGCACTGTATTTGGAGAGGCGTGGCCCAGCAAAAGGAGCGCTAGCTGGACCAGCAAGGGGAAGTCTGGTCCATTAAGATTTCAGAAGAAAGGGAAGTGTTCCAAAGCAGAGTTTTCTATTCCCCATTTTGTATTGTGGTTTGAGAGATGTTCGTGGTCGCAGTGGGATTGTCATTACATTAGATTGTGAATATTGTTTTTTGTTGACATTTAAACCTGTTTGAGCCTGCTCAAAGTGTAGTCGAGTAAGACATATCAGTCTAGAAACTCTGGATTCAACGTAATTTGTCATGGAGGCTGTGCCAATAGGCGTCAATCAAATCATTATACGTGACCACCTTCAACCAATCAAAACGAGAACCACTTGAGGTGGATTTTTCAAACCCAGGCATTTAATTGCCGTCAGCGCCAACTGAACTACCCACCTGGATGCTGACGGGGCAAAGGCTCTGTAACTGGCGAAAGTTTCCAGCACGACAGCAAAGCAAAGCATTTACTCTACACAGCATAAAGATAGAGCTTTCAAAATCAGCATTGTTTTACCAGGCTAGTTTAACTTAGCTTTACGTTTACTGTGATTGCGTTTCAGTTGTGTTCGATACGTTTCTGGGGGTGTGCACGCCTTTTACCTCGACCTCCTCTTGTGGCCCCTCGTCCTCGAACAACTCCAGCAGGGGCGGCCCCACCCACTCCTTTTCCCATGAGCCTCAGTACCGCCACACTGTTCACAGACATGGAGAAGTTTCTCTACACACACAGAGAGAGAGACAGAGACACAGAGAGAGAGAGAGAGAGAATGGACAGCAAATTTAAGGAATGCTAGGAATGTCCGCTCGCTGCAAAATGTCACACAGCAAAATAGCTTTCTTTGAACCAAATGTGGGCGCAATAGGAGTCGATATGCGTGAACTTATCCGTGTGTGTACGAGAGGGATTTTATTTGGGATTAACAGTTTGTGTGTGCGTCGGACCTGCTCCTCCTCTGTGAGAGGCACCAGTGCCAGTGGCTGCATGGGCTCTTCTTGCAGAATAGCAGCAAACTCCTTATCCTGCATGTCCTCTGGGACCTAAACACAACACCAGCATATTAAAAAAAAAAATCTTCTATGGGTGGGCCTGTATGGGCTAACACCTCAGAATGTAAAGCTCATTTAGCTGCACCCTACCGTAATGTACATGGTGCAGTGACAGCTATCACTATGCTTCAGGGAAGTGTATTAATTCATCTAAAAAAGCCCTTTCTAATAAATACCAGTTTAGGTAGAGAAGAGGCTTTTGAGTTTTTGTCTTACCTTGTTGTCTTTGATATAAAGTGCTAACATCTCCTCTCGGCCGTATCGGTACTCGGCCAGCTTGTACTTTGGCATGGCAGGGGAAGGAGGGGGGGACGTCACACTCCCCCCACTGGACAGTGCACGGAGCCTGTGTGATGAGAAGCAGCGATGTCAATAGAAAAAAGGCATATGGGTTCCTGCTAATTTAAAAATAATGTGTCTAAAGACTTTCAGAAGGCACTCAAATAAGGGGATTGATTTTTTTTTTTCAAGAACATGATTAAGTGGTAGATTTAAAGCTTCCAGTAGGTTATACTTCAAATAAAGTCAGTTTGGGGTAGTCACAAAAGGTAAAATGCCCATTACGAGTATGGACCAGATGACTAGAAGTAACACGCTAGTAGTAATGCAGCATGGCCTACAACCATACAACAATGTCCCCTGACTGGTTGGGTTTTTGCGTCCTAGAGGGTAAGGGTAGAGTATAGCATGTCTGAGGAGTTGAATTATGTTTTTATGGTTTGCCAACCACCATAAAACAAAAGATTAACCCAAGCCAATGTTGATGTGCTCATTTCCAACATGAATCACTTCAGGGCTCAACTTGCTGAAGTTGTGAGGAGATATGGCCTCTTATACAACCACGCAAGGAAGGACTAGTGTTGGACCTGTGTGTTGGATTTCACCATTGAGCCTGTCGCCTACCACAGCAAGAATACTAACATTTGCATGCAAAGCTTATTGACAGCAGTTCTACTTCGCACCAGGTCACTTTTGTTTGAAGCATACCGTCAGCTTTGAATGGGTAATGAAAGAAACCAGCTCAAATACCATTCTGGGCCGAAGTTGAGAGTCTCAGCAGTCATATTCCTCACGTCCTCACAGAACTGGGTATCTGGGGAGACACGGTCCAGGCAGATTAGTTTAATGTCAGAGGAGAGACGTACACGCAACTATACTCCCATCAAATTCCACCACATTTATGTACACAATCACTAGCACCAGCCTCTTGGTGGACTTACCCTGTCCAGATGATCGGAGCAGGCTGGACTGGGCGGGCCCAGGCTAGAGTTGGCTGGCTTGTGTTAGGCTTTGGTGACTAAAAAGGCTGAGTGGTGCTGAGCTGTGATCACGGAGCTCCCCAAACACACAGACAAAAAACAATAGCTGCCAGTTTCAAGTGCTTGAGGAATATCAGGTTGTCAGGTCCAACTGGGTTAAAGGAAGGGGTTTGATGATAGTTTGGAGATTGGAAGCTCCTGCTACTCACAGCTGAATATAATTATTAAAAAGAAAAGGAAAAAAAAAAAACTTGGAATTGAATGACGGAATGAAATAAAACACTTGTTTTTATCTTTTCTTTTTTTTTCCAACAACAGCAGTTTTATAAATATATATATATTTATATATATATATATATTTATCTATCACATTGAAGTTAAAAATATAATGCAATTCTTCCAAAAAAATAACGCAGGAACAAAATAACAGTCACAACAATGAAACAGGCTGCTGGAACAGCTGCCAAGAGCACACGCCACTCTCACTCCAATTCGCCTTTCTTCTCTCTTCCTCTGTGCCTTGTTCTCTTGCTCCACAGTGGATTGAGAAAGACCCTCTAGGAAACACCTATTTCCTGCCCTCCACCTTTTGCACCACTGGATGAGAGAGAGAGGGAGAGAGATTCAAAGAAATAGCCACTAATTTGGGGAGGTCAGAATTGAGCAACTTTTCAACTTTTGTTACCATCATTCCAATCCTGATGGGTTGGCATGAAACAATCCCTAGTTCGTAGTGCGCAATTCAGATGACTCTATTCAGACCATTACATTAAATTACTTAATAAAGCAGTGTAGACTTTCAACCAAAGCTTTAAAATAAAAACCCCAATATGACTTTTACACATGACCTGTGACATAAATATATAAATTATTAAAAATAACAGAAGATAACACATTGCATATTGTGCAGGGTACACACATTTATGTACATCTTGTCCTGGGGTCTTTCTGCACCCATCCCATCAAACTTTGCTGCAGCTCTTAAGTAATAAGTGTATATAGACTTTTTGTTCAGAAATATTCTATACACTCCCTTAATATGGTAAAGAATATTTCTGGTTATTTAATTTTGTCTGCTGCCAGTGACTACCAGTTATTTTGTATATTTTTTGAAGTTACATTTTTACTTTGTCGGTAATATGTTCATTATAAAGACACCAACTTCGCCCAGAAACTTCTGCGAGTTTGTGCAGATGTATGATCCACATAAATCTCATGTGGCATGCAGCATAATGGACCATGCATGTACATTTAAATAGACTCGTATTCAAACAAATTATTCGTGGAAATATTGGTATCTTCTGAATAATACTGGGATACGAGTGTATGTAAACTTAAGTCACCGATACATTGTAGCGCCGTGAAGTTGGCTGTATTACAGCTAGAGGTAGCTAACTAACCAGTCGGTCATGTTTGCTCGCTAACTTGCCTTAGCTGTGTAGCACGCAGCGCTTCATGTCTGCGGATAGCGACGCAAGCGAGCGACGTTCATTTAACAGTAATAAATCGAGTCACAAAAAACAAGTTCGGTCCACCGTATTAAATTTCGGTTGCATAATACCAGTTAGCACCTCCATTAGGTATGAGTAGGTCGTAAAGAGGCCTTGGTTTGCAACATTAGCTGGTTCAAGTGACACGAGATAAGATCTGGCGTAGGGGGCGGAGTATCTGCGTGTGTTGATCAATCCCTCTCCCGGCCTGCTCAAACAGTGTGCGGGCGGACGGTCAACTCTAACCCGCTGCTTGTGGCTAAATAAGGGCCTAGCGAGTTGTGCGCAAACCATAGAAATCAATAGATTCTCATAAATTATTGCGTTTATCTATAAGATATCACGCTTAGGAAATCAACTACAGCAATTCGGCCGCGTCCTGCCTGCAAAAATTACGATAGCGAGCAGGCTAAAGTAGCAAGCTACAAAGAGGAACCATGACTTACCTTCACTGTGTGTAGCTATCGAATGGTTGCACGCACCGTGTGTTTACATCCACTTTACGTATGCATTGGTCTCTTAAAAAGCTGTAAACGTTTTTCACTCGACAAAATCGTACTTTCAAAAAGTCGTGCTCTGTGTTTTATTTATTCTCTCGCCTCGCCCCCAACGGTCGCTGCTGCGTATCAATGTCTAGTCTGCTAGTCGCTACTCTTCTTGTTGTTTGTGTTTCGGAAACATGGCCGTTCGTCTGCGCACCACGTGACCTCACATTGAGGGGCTAGCCAATGTTGTCACAGTCAGAACGAACGAGCATACTTATGTTTTCCAGTTTTTGGCAATTGTAGCTTGCTCGAGATTTTTGTACATGCAAAATGTTGTTTAATGGTGGTTAGTTTCAGAATGAATGGGAACAACGACTCGTTTGCACGAGGTTAGCCTACTATCCAGGCACCATGCAAAGCAAAGAGCCCCAGCTCAACTACCGTTAATGTACTATTCATGGAGCCAAGACGTCAACGAGAGGCGTATTTGAATTCAGCATTTCAGCTATCCTATCCAACTACCATATCCAGCTATCCTAAGCTTCTGGTGGCAGGACTAGTAATAGCAATAAGTGTCTTTTAAGATTTGAAAAACGTGTGTCCCAATTTTGGGTACCTACCGGTATGCAATGTAATGCCAAAGTGAGCCTCCTTTGCCCCTTTTTTGTTTGGCCTATGGGATGCAGTAGGTTTACGTTTGTTGAATGACATCAGTGTCATTTAATGTTATAACATGGACTCGAATTGTTCTTAGGACGAATTTCTCAGATTACATAACAAATGGTTTGGGTTTCAGTTTTGCAATAAACATGCCTCTAAAGATGTGACTGTGAAGATGCCTTATTAAAAGCAACAATATATAGTCGGTTGTTTAAATTAAAGCGGGCCGGAGAAAAAGCAGCGAGTTGCATGCGAAATACCAAGAAGTTTGAATGTGGCTAACCTTTTTTCCTCTGTGGGATTACCAAGCAAATTCCTTGGGAACATGAACTTAGTGTGGGCAACCTACATAATTTGAAGAGAAAAAGTTAATTACTGTAACACCTACAACATTATTCTATATAAATGTCTGGCCTCATAATATAGAATTACTTATTAGGTCTACACAGACCTTATGGACATACATAACTTGCATTCAGGAGTATAAGTGGTGCCCAATAAATGTTACATGTACAGGTAAGTAGAAAACAAGAAGCACATAGCATTCTTCTAACACTAGGCCTATATGAAGAAAAACTGTCCGCTTCAGGATACACACCAGTATCAAAATGTTATAATAAATTATATATATATAAATTATTAATAATTTGCTCCGTTTGAACTGGGGAATGCACCCAGAAAGTTCACAAAAATCATGCAGATATATTTTTTTAAAATACGGTACATTTTCTCTATCTGACAGATAAACCAGGGCTAAAGTATGAAGTAGGCTAATTGACAGATTTTACATAAACGTTTCCCTTATAGTTATGGAGACGTAAACTGTCGAGTTCCTTAACGCCTACACATCATCATGGTGGAAGGTAATCATATTTTTATTTAATGCTATTTTACATAAATTACTGTTATTATATACCTGCAGCATGTAATTACTTTTAATTCCACCAAGCGGCGAACAACTATTTATTTAGGCAAGGAATTAAATACCAAATATCTTTTAATAAAGCGTGGCATGTGCTTAAATACCGTTTTTGAGTATTTACCTTTAAATGTTATATGCTACTCAGAGCCACAGACAGTGATCAAATGACCTACGGCTGAGCTGTTCCATTTCTGTCACTCACACCTTGGCACTCCCTTGGTTTTCCGGACGTAAGTGCGCCTGTGCACAATGAACACATACTGGATGAAACCACGTGCCTATCGAAACTATAGTGACAGTGTAAGTGAAGACTTGTCGGTTTTTTACGTTTTAAATATTTTTATTTTTCATTATAATAAATTCAGCCCTAACTCGCTCGCGTAGAATTAAAAAAATATATAATGCTAATAATGTAACGTGGTTACATCCGGAAAGTCCGACTCAGTGCAGTGGTGCAGATAGGGGGGAGAAAGAGGAGACAGATCGAGGGGAAAGCATGAAGAATTTCTCCGGTACCCAAGCCAGCAGACAGGAGGAGCATTTCATCTGCCCTCAACCATAGTGCCAACCAGAAGCGGCAAGAAAGCTGTTGGATTTAAGAGAGGATGGAGGAAAAAAAGGAGTTCATTTGTGGAGTGGTGGAAGGTAAGCCCTAAAGCGAAAAAATAAATGATCATGTGATTTCATGCCTCAGGGAGACATGGGGTGTTTTTAAATAGACCACCGTTTGACCCACATATGTAGCATTATTGGTCTTAATGATTGAGAATATACTATAGCAGTGCATGCAAGATAGTGCGCTGGCTTGCGTAGGTCGTCGGGTTTAATAGCCTTTGAGATTCTGTGCTTATGATCAGCCAGGCTTAAAAGTAGACAAGAGCATACGATGAAAAGCCATCACCACTTATGAGGTTCAGAGATCTGGTTATGAAACGTGAAATAATGCTGACAAAGACGATGGTATGATATTATAATGATGATGATTAAATTCAATTTATATATTTTAGAAGTAACCTCTTCTCAGGTTGAAGTTGGGTGGATCTATGCAAAATCATAAATAAGGTGTAGGGGAGGCGCAATATTTACTATTGGCGTTTAATATGTAGGCTATTATGAAGGCAAGTTTCATAATAGGCTACGGACTAAGATATCAATTCGGTTTCAAGTACGTGTTACGATGATAAGGACGTCATATTGCCATCTCACCTACATTTAAACCAGACAATAACACACCTTATTCTACTTTGGCAAGTCTTTGTGTGTGTAGGGCACAGGTGGTGCTGCTGAGTGTATATAATGGGTCTGATCTGGTAGTTATTAGTACAATCTGATTGGTGTGGAAAACATATTATGCCCTCTAACCCCACCGGTGGGTACTAAGAGGTACACTGCTACAGAGCATTGCTACAGAGCCCCCATTGAGAGTAGCTACAAGATGCCAAGATGTCATTTGTATCTACCTTATATAATGCAGTCAATGGCTGGTTGTGTATCTAAAATATACTCGTTTGAATTATTAGACAGTTCTCTAGTATAGGTTTACAGTAAATGTGTTTGCAGATTTCTTTTCCCCAACTGCAAGCTAAATTCTATGATAACTTGATTGCAGTCTCTGAAGACTCTGTTGACATGAAACTGATGCCAAACAAGGTCAAAAGGGACATTTGAATTGAGGCTAAGATTAAGTGCACCTGTAAAATGACTTTAAAGAGTTAATTAGTTAGTTTTTACAGTATAGTTCTAATCAGTACTTAATAATAAGTGAACAGTGGTCAGACCAGTTTTTTAATGAACTCATTTGTTTTCCAAGACATGACACTGTGGTGCATTCTTTACATCAATAGAAATAGCATATAAATCTTAGAGTGTTTCTGGGCATGAAGTTTGATTGTTTAGCCTATATGCACGTGATGAGAACATTGGTATCATTATTTAACAACATTTAATACAGATTTATATACAAATATATATGTACAGCTTCTGCTATACATTAATCTGTATTTGAAGTACTGCATTAAAAATATAATTGAAAGCCAAGTTTCACAACAGACAGCAGTATATTCCTTAAAAAAACACTCTGAAAGCTAGTTGACACAGTACACAGTGCATAAAAGTCACATGCTTTGGTCGCTCTGGAGTCACATATGGGTGTTTTGTACCTAAATTGACTCCTTTCTTGACATTGTTGTCCACTTTGTTCTCCCTGCGTTACCTATCCATCCTCACAGGTTTCTATGGAAGGCCTTGGTCAATGGACCAAAGGAAAGTTCTCTTCCAATGGTAAGTCATTGGTCCCCATATAAAAACAAATAACCTAATAAATGTAGTATGTATGTGTTTTTGTATGCCAAAGAGACCAGATTTAAAAATTAGCAATTTATTATTGTGAAATTGTGTGTATTTAGCCTCTAAACATTCATTGAAATTAAACATTTAATCAAATTATCATTTTTTTTCCCTTATTAAAATTAAAAGTTATAATAATACATCCATGGGACCCACACTATGTAAAATAAAATAGCTTGTTCTGTTTGAAACAGTTTCAATCTAATCCGAGTGCACATAGTTTAAAACATATAAAAGATTATATACATTCATTTGGATTTATATCAGGTATTTGTTTGGTCTAAAGTTAGCTTTTGCTTCTGTTTACAAGTGTGCATTTTAAAGGCACACTTTGCTACAGTCTTTCATGTACCACTTCTGTCAGTGTAGAAACAGTTGAGTATGTAGGGGGTTCCTGTTTGATTCTCTCTACAATCAGTTTGGTATAAGTTTGGCAAAGTTGGGTTGTGGAGGCGAACATGAATGTGTGTGTGTGTGTGTTCCATCTGTGCATGAGGAAGGTAGGTTGGAATTATGGAGGCAACTTGTGTGCCATCTGCTCAGGAAATAAACTAGAGAGAAGAGTGACTACATTCTGCCCACAGATGACAAGAAAGCCAAATGTTGGTCCTCTTCCAGAGAGAGACAGAAAGATTGTGTATGTGTATATGGGCATACAGCTATTGTTACACTACTATTACTATACTCTATATATAATTCACAGGTTATTTCCTGTAACCGAGGTAGCTGTCAAGATCGATGCAGTGGATCTATTTTCTCACCCCTTGTCTGTTTCTATTATTATTCCCTTCGGTTCAGCCTCCTAATTCTCTTCACTTGTCTTGTTGGCTTCCTGGGTTTTTGCAGGCATGCAAAACCTTGAAATTTCATGGAATTTAATATAATGAATGAGTGCAAATAAAAAATAAAAAACAGGTGAAACCCAATTTGATGTGCTATACAGAAATAATACATTGCATAAAGGTATATATATATATGTAATACACCCTTTGACTTGAGCATTACAAAAACATTGTTTATGTGTGACACTCTGAAAGTGCAAGTCCCTGTAGAGTGGCTTGCACTCTTCTCTACTCCCCACCTACAGAGCTCCTAGGCACAACGGTTGTGTACCAGAAATGTAATTAGAAAACCCTTCCTACTGTTGTATACGTTGTACCGGGTACCCACCTTTGCATGGCTCTGACCCCATGGCCAAATAATACAAATTACTCCTTTACGAATCCTTACAATATCAGAATTGGTGCAGACGATGTTAGCATTAGCTAGTATTTTTAATCTGGAACCTATTTTCTCTACTCCTCTATGCCAGGATGCAGCGCTGGGGGTTGAACACCTACCTGTATGGTCCTAAAGACGATTTGAAACACAGATTGTTGTGGAGGGAGGTCTATTCTCCTGAGGAGGAGGGTAAGAACAACACATCCACCCCTCAATTCTTCCATCCATTCATGTAATCCTAGCAAGATGTCTAACCCTTACCCTAATTGTACACATTGTGAGTCGCTTTCGATAAAAGCGTCTGCTAAATTACCTGATTGTAAAACATAGGTAACTTCATTTGTAATTGACATGACATGAAGTGTCACCACCAAACAATTGCACATTTGCAATTTAGGGGGTTTAGTGTCCAGTCCAAAAATAAGTGACACTATCATAAGGAAGTTTATTACGCACTTCATACATTTAGCTACTCGAAACATGAATCATATTTATTTCTTCATTCATGCATCAATCTTGCTGTCAGTGTAAACATTTCTTCTAATAGTTACACTCCTCTCCTCTCCTCAGGTCAGTTGCGTACGCTGATCGTGGAAGCTCAGTCCAGAGGCCTGATGTTTGTTTACGCCCTCTCTCCTGGCCAGGATATTGTATTTTCTTCTACCTGTGACCTCACGCTACTGAAACGCAAGCTCAGACAAGTACATACACATACCTAATCATACATAAAAATGTTGTAATTAGGGTTAGGCAGTATGGGCAAAATATGATCTAAATATTTTTTAGACAATTTCACAATACATGTTTTAAAGCTAGATTTTTTGAATTGGTTTGCAATGTATTAACATCTTTTCTGTTGAAACTTGAAACTCATTAAACCTAAAAACCTGCAGGTGTCAGATCTCGGTTGCAAGGCATTTGCCATTCTGTTCGATGACATCGACCACTCCATGTGTCAGGCCGACAGTGAAGCCTTCTCCTCATTCGGCCATGCTCAGGTCACCATAGCCAATGAGGTCTATCGGTTCCTCGGGGAGCCGCCCGTCTTCCTCTTCTGTCCAACAGGTGGGCTGTCAGAACTTCTTAAATGGCTTCCCTTCAAAATATTTCACTTTCGTATTCCCTCAATTATGTTCAACATACAAATGTATGGTTATGTGATTCGGCCTCTAGGAGTATGTGTACAGAGAATTTAAAATATGTGTATTTAGCTACTGTTGCTAGCTTTGGTTTGTTGTTTGGTTTGTTTTACTTATTTGGACATTGAGCATGTAAACTTGAATATTATAGGACTATTCATTTTCAGTAGCCTCCTAAAAATTATTATTAGGAATGTTGCTTTTTCCATGGAATAAGGACCGACTCTATTATCTGACATATTTTTTTCTCTTTTTCTTTATCATAAAACCACCCCCTGTTTACCTCTCTTTGTTCCCCCTCCTGTTCTGTAGAGTACTGTTCCTCTCTGTGTTCTCCCAATGTGGCCAAGTCTCCATACCTGCAGACTGTTGGAGAAGATCTGCTGTCAAACATTACAGTTATATGGACTGGTGAGACACACACAAATGCACACACACACAGAAAGGCAGACAGGCACACAAAATATTTTTATTTAAGTTCCCAAATTTGACTTTGAATCTTTATTTAGACGATTATTATTAATGAACCATTTCGTGCATGTTTTTCTGGCCATCTCTAACAACAGATTATTTCTGTCGATAGTGTTGTCAATCAACTGCTCTGATTTGTTATTGGTGCCTACAAATTTAAACAGATTGTAGAATCACATTTTTAAATTAGGAAACTAATTTACCGCAAATTGGGATGCGTTTCAGGTTTAACACCAGCGACCAAGTTTTTACATGTGGAAGGGCAAGGGAAAAACTGTATGATATGAGCCCTTTAGTTTTAAGAGCTATAAATGTAGTGTAATTTCTTAGAAATGCCATAGATATCCACCAGTGAGTGAAATGCTCTGTGACAATATCTACTGTCAACCAGAGCAGATCAATTTAGATTTCTGACGCCTCCCGAAATAATTCTGACCAATCAGGGCCTCTTTTCCCTGATTGGTCCGGTGAATTTATCTTGCCTGTCAGTTACATGAATGTGCGCACACGGCTACAACAGGTTTGTCAATGGCGCTAATAGGAGCTCCAGAGGGAGGGAACAGAGGAGGAGGGGGTGGGTTTTTGGGTTGTTGAGTTTCAAAACCTCTCTTTCGTTCTTTTTTAGCTAGCTCTCGTTGCAACTCTCAAATCCTACCTATAGCCGCTTTAAATACGTTTGATATAAATAGTTATAACGTTATAGGTTATAAGTGAATGTCAAATGTGAGTAAACCCACATTTATAAACCCTTTATTAGACATTACATAATAGTTTTGGATCCATAACATATTGCATTTGCATTCACATTTATGTAAGCGTACAACAAATCATGTCTTGTTTATATTTTAGATGCATATCCCTGTAATGATGGTAAAGATTTTTTTGCCCATTTTCTACCAGCAATTAGCCCACTAATAGCACATTATGTAAAATTACAACATGATAACACATGCTCTCTCCCGCACACACGCCTACATAAAATCTCCTTCACAGAAGGATTTAGGTGAGCAAAAACACACTCTCTCTCACATTGCCCACAGCTCTGTAAAAAAGAGAAAACGAGGGAATGAGTAATGTGAATGAAAAGAGACTTTATTATTAAAACAGAACGTTTAATGAACAGCCAGTAAAAATTTCTCTCTCGCTTATTTTAGCATTTTACACAAAAAACACAAAGCAGAGAAATCCTGAGAATTAGAGACTAACTTACTGAAGGGACAGTCCTTGATTTGTATCTGGAATTACCCATGTGATTTAAGCCAGAAAGGTTGTTGTTTTGGTTTGAAACTCTTGAGACCACATGCCCCCTTCATATGAAGGGGGCATGTGAACAAGTGTTCATAAGGGGTTATTTGGCTGTTTGGCATTGTCAGATAAGATTTGGTTCAAATTTTTCATGGGCACAACCCATGTTCCTTACATATTTAACTTTAAGTTATTATAATTTAGAAGAACTAAAATAATAATACAAATATATTTAATACTACAAATAATATATTATATTAATAATTTTTATATTAATACAAGAAGATAAAGAACATAAAAATATTTAATAGATTATTTCAGAATAATCTGAAAGGCATTTCGCCTACCATCTAGGTGTCCTGACCCCCATTTTGAGAACTCTTGCTGTATTATGGTCCATTTACAGTTACCCACCTGTCTGTCCAATAGGCAGCAAGGTGATCTCCAGGAACCTGTCTGTGGAGAACCTGTCTGAGGTGGAGTCCGTCCTCCAGCGGCCACCCCTCATTTGGGACAACCTGCATGCCAACGACTATGACTCCAGGCGCCTGTTCCTGGGACCCTTCAAGGGCCGCGAGGCTCACCTTCAAAGTCACCTGAGGGGTCTCCTGCTCAACCCCAACTGCGAGTTTGAAGCCAACTACATCCCGCTGCATACACTGGGTAGTTGGCTCCGTGCTGGGAAAGAAGAGATGAAAGGTGAGGACAGAACTTCTTCTGGGAGGCAACAATGAATAAGAAAGGGTATTCAGCTAATAGTGGCTTTGCCAGACCACACACGAGTGATGCTGGTTTCATATGCTTATGTTGCTTAGCAACCATCACAGTTCAAGCCACCAGGCATGTTGCTTCGCAAATATAATGTTATATTAGCCCCAGTGTCGGCTTACCTGTAAGCATCCTTGAGCAAGATGCCTAACCCCTACCTGCTCCATGTAATAGAACAATGTAATTGTAAGTCGCTTTGGATAAAAGCGACTGCTAAATGCTGTAAATGTAAATGTTATGTTGAAACGCAGGATTTAGAAAGACGTTAAATACCTTGTTTGTTTTAAAACATTATCAAATACTTAAATACAAAAACCTTGAATATGGAGTCATGCTCCCTGTTGTGCAAACACAACGAGTCATATAAGAAATGAGAGCAATGTTACTGAATGTTTGTTTTCTAGATGAGGAGGGCAAATACTGTCCTGACAGAGCTCTCTCTATCGCCCTGCACGACTGGATGGATGAGCTCAATCAACCACTGCTGCCAGGTACAGTGTGTGTGTTTCTGTGTTTCTGTAGGAAGTTGAATATATTCCCCTAGAGCATTTCACTGCTTTATCGCAGTTTAATAGTGCTCTTGTAACTGGTCAAATCACCCTCATATCTCTTTTTCACTCAAGCGTAATGTTAGTTTAAGCAGGCCACGGTAGTCCGCCCACTTCCCAGCCATCAGATGACACCCAGCTGACTCACCAACACCAACCACATTGGCCTTTTGAATGAAGGAGGTTCTTTTAAACAGTCCCTCCTGCATTCCTTTTTTGCTTCCTGAGCTCGCTTTAGAAACCCCCCACCATTTGTCATTATATACTGTAATTTTCATGTGAATTGTAAGCGTTTGTTTTCAATCATTTTATGTCCTTATTATGTGTATTACGTGCATGTGTATTATTATTGTATTTAAGATTCATGGTATTCATGGTATTGCTGTTAAAACCTCATGTCTGCTGCTGTCCTGTTCGGGGGAATGCGGGATGCGTGGAAGCCCCCAAACTAAGCCATTCCGCCAAAGATAATTGTTAAGTAGCCTACTCCTCTATGTCCTAAATTGCTTTTGCACTAGACAAGAGGGGTCCTGACTGTCACAACTTGTATTTTTTATTGGTGTGGAGAAAAACATACAATGTCAGGACATATCATGCTTTTGCTAAAGACCCTCTAATTTTATGTGACTTTCTAGTAATGTTGTGATATTAACAGTTTTATGCTAGTTTATTAGCGACGCACTTCAAAACCATTTGGAACCATTTTAAAGCAAAAATCATGAACTTTACAGTTATTTTGTCCTATTAACACTTACAGTCAGTAACTGATAAGTTCTTTGAAACCAAACTGCCTCATTCGTGATGTCAGTGTATGGACAGCACGTGGGCCAGTGGGCTGTGCTAAAAAATCGCTACAGCAATATATCGCAACATTTATTTTCGCGATATAGGCTACTACATTGATTTCCAGCTAAAAAATCAATTCTTTAAAAAAAAAAAATTGTGTGTGAACTACAACTACTAGATGTCGCAGTAGGGCTAGTGGCTTAGAATTGACCGCCCCAATTTCTGGTAGAGTGAAATTTGGATACAACATGAAAGACGCAGCTGACAAAATTACATCAGCTCCTTAAAAATATAAAGCCGATGTGTTGTATTTTAGCTGTCTTTTTACATTTTCAGTGAACTATGTGGAATATCGCAATATATCGCAATATGTATTGTATCGCAATGTATCGTGATATAATCGTATCGTAACCCTTGTATTGTGATATGTATCGTATCGTGAGGTCCATGCCAATACCCAGCCCTAAACATCATATTATTAAAAACTATCATGAATGGACAGGAAGATCAATGATCATTACATTACTATATTTATTCATTTTAAAATGTTTGAGATTGTTGCTTTAACACAGCCACCGGCACAATTCATTAACTTCACTAGCCTTCAAAAGTTATACAAGACTTCATTCATTATAACAGGTCGCCAGAGCAGACAGGCAGAGCAGCGCTCATCGGCCCCCAGCTCCTTCTCCAAAACCCATGACCGCCCTGACTGCCCCTCCACTGCCAGAACCAAACCACTCCCTGTCTTCCCTCTGGACCCCAGCTCTCCCCCCTCCTCACCTGCTAAAGATCCCATCAAGGGTAAAAGAGAGGGACAATCTGGAGAAAAGAACCAGCCCAACCAGCCGTATCAGCCTAACCAACCTAACAATCAGGCACCAGGTTCTAAGTCTACTGCACCAACTGTAGGAGCCCCTCGACTGAAAGCCCACGGTCGTGAGCTCTGCACGGGGAAGGGTCTTCTAAGTGAGTCCCAGGTGCGGCTGCTTGTAGGCCTTCACTACTTGCCACACGAACACGGGCCGTCAGCCCAGAAGCTATTGCAGGACCTCACCTGGCTAAAAACTAACTGCCACTATGTCAGTGCCAACGGCAAGAAGGCGCTGCCACAGAAGGTCAGTGCGTGAGTTTGTGTGTCATTGTCACCTAACAGCTGAGCTGTTAACCAGGATGATACCCAGGCAAACAAACATTATAGTCAGCTGTCTATAGCAACACTACACTATGTTATTTATAGCTTTATCGTTTTATAGCTTATAACGGGTAGCTCAAATCGAGCTCTGATTGGTTCATAGTAGTGGTATAATGAGCGTGTACAAGGACCATGACGTCAAATTCCTGTGCACAGATCCGTATCACACAACAAAATAATGTTAGAAAGTAACGTTAGCAAACTGGCTAGCTGGAAACTCCAAACGTAATAGAAATGGACACTCCAAATGTAAACTTCGACCTTACTGTTGACTATGTATGGTAAGTAAAATAACCGACACTACTGACGCTGGACAGTTTTTCAGTGGCTGCACAATAAATGGCAACGTGCAAATAAATATAAATAAACAGTCAAAGATTGAAGGAAACTAAAATGCTAGCCTGTGATATATGTTGCTTAGCAATGTGCAGGCAGCCAGGTGGGACTACTTTTTGTATTCATAAAAGAATGTCTATTGACAAATTGTAGTGTGTCTATTACTTTCTTTTTGCCATACTTGGTAACCGTTTTATAAAAGCAATAGCTTACTTCGGGCCGTGGTATGCACTTATACCTTCAAACACAGAGGCTGAGCTAATGGACACATGACATTACCCCATACGACCTCAGCGTTGCATAATTTAATAAAACAACTCCACTTAAGTCACATATTCTATATCCGCTCTATCTATCTGCATCCAAATTACTAATTTGAAAATGCTCCACTCAAAATAAGGCGAACAGACCCATATGAAACCTAGAATAATGTCATAGAGTGAAATATGTAAACATGTAAACATAACTAATCCAGGTGTGTTCTTCTTTATATGTACTGGTGTCCCAGGTTGATGAATGGCGTGGCAGGGCTGCTGGATTTCTATCTCTTTGTGAAGACATAGCAGAGCTACATTGCAGTGTGGTTGGAGGGGCCAACAGGGCTGTCCTTTATGACCTTTATCCATACGTCTGGGATCTGAGGAACATTGCGCTGGTCGCCAAGGCCTTCGTATGCTGGCTGGGTGAGGACATGCAGAGCCATTGCATATATGTACCTTACATTAACATTTGTTGTTTCACACATATTGTCTCATAATGCCAATCGTTTTTTTAGCTATATTTGATATTTGAAATTTGAACGACCTGTTCTCAACTCCTTCAGATGGACGAGTGTTAAGTGACAGCTCCACCGTGGGCTCCTGGAAGAACTGCTTTCATTGTAAGTAGGAAGGCATGATCCATAAACTAAAGATAAAAGCTATGTCCATCTTCTGGCCACCAGTGATGGTGTTGTAGTGTACTGTATTTGCACCTTTGGCAAAAAACACTGTCTGCATATTTGCAGTTTATAAGATTGTTTTCATCAAACAGAGGTAAATAGCTCTACCAAGCACAGATTCATTATTTGAAAAGATCCTACAGGAGGGGCATGACAGCGACCATTTCATGTTTACATGAATCCCTTCTTCACCTTATCCAATACATTCTATCCAACAATTATTCAAATTAAAAGATAGAATCCTTAAATGTGTATGCTTACAGTATGTATACTATACTGTATACATATTTACTTTATATGTACACTGTAAATATCTATAAATATGTACTGTATGTAATCACATTGCTGTGAGCACTTACAATATACTACCTGTTATGGCATTTGATTGGCCTTTTCTTTCTGTCTCATAATTGACATATGGATCTTGTTTCTAATAGGGTGCGGGACAACAACAGGGGCAGACCTGTTAGGGGTTGAGTCAGAACCCTGGGTGTTTAAGGGGGGCGTGTCTGGAGAAGTACAGGTAGTGTACAGTTGTGTGTGTGTGTGTGTGTGTGTAATATTTACTCCTTGAAATGCTCTGCTTATTTAATTTCAAAATAGGGGTGTTGTTATGCTCAAAATAAATAATTGTGGTTATTGTACAGTACCATCATATCGTGTACCATGTGTGATACTTGAAATTGACACATTTCTGAGCTTATGACTAAATTTTGTTAAAGGTACACTCTCGATTAGAATTTTGCTTGCTGAGTGATGGCACTCCTCTACTCCTCCTCCCTACAGAGCTAATAGAGCTCACCTTCTCTACCACTCCCCCTACACCCACATGCACTGTAGTGCAAAGTTGGGTTTCATAACATAAACAGCGATATGGGGTGGGGGTGGGGGGGTTCTGAGTACCTTTAAATCGTTTTTCGAATGTCCTATTATGTATTAGAGAGTAACCGATGACGTTTGTATCAATTAGTGCTCTGGTGTCTGTGTGTGTGTGTGTGTGTGTGTGTGTGTGTGTGTGTGTGTGTGTGTGTGTGTGTGTGTGTGTGTTTATATATATAT
>JAODLI010000010.1:17723-33396 GCA_027575585.1 Percopsis omiscomaycus | reverse complement strand
CTATCTATCTATCTATCTATCTATCTATCTATCTATCTATCTATCTATCTATCTATCTATCTATCTATCTAAGTGTTAGAAAGGCATGAGCTAAATGCTTTTTGAAGAATATTCATTTCTCTTGAGCATGGTGAATGGGCACACAGTAAAGCTTGCTTAGAACACAGCGTCCAGCACGGATATACGGTAATTTGTGTTAGTGTTTTCAACCCCACTGAAGCCATCTATCATCATTAAATACCCGTCATTGTATGAGCGCAGACGATGCGTAGACGGGGAGTGCTTTTTCTCACTAAATGTAGCAGTAAATAGGCCTGCTAGACAGAGCGTGAGCGTATGTGTATGTCAAGTAGTTTAAGTGATATTGAACTTTGGTTAAACCCTTGCCTGTATAGCTTCCCTACTTGTTACCTGGAAATATTTCCATGAGATTCATCAGTACAATCTAGCTCTGTGTTTGTGACTAGCAAGATACTGTATGAACGACTTCATGTAGGAGGCCACGGGTCATAAAGTTTAAGAACCACTGCACTGCACTGAAAATTACCAACATGCAGCAGTATTTCATTTTTGCATGCACAGCAAGCGGTGTAGGCAGGCCTCTATAACAACAACATCTAATACATGAGTCATGACTCTACCGATCTTGAAAGGCCATTCAAAGCACTGGTATGTAATTCATTTACATGGTCGACTGTTAAAGAATGCACAGTTCAACTCACCGTTCAAAATAATCTCACTTAGATTTACAAAAATGCATCAGCAACAACTTGTCTACAACATGAATTGCTGATCTGTGCTGATGAAGTTTGACAGTTCTAAACTTTGCTTGATTTAAAGAGCACTTTTAAAGCTTATTGATTTGAATGAAATGAACCACAGATCTGTGGTTGAGTATTCACTGAGGCCCAGGCGTACGTAGTGCCAACTATGGAAAAAAGAATTGAGCATATCCTTAGTGCTAAGCTAGCTGACAGTCAACACTGTGCCAACTAGCACTCTCTTTCTTTATGTCTTTCCCTTGATAACCTAACGCACCTCCCCTGTATCCTTCAACATTATTCTCTAGTTTTACCTCTCCTTCATTCCTTTAGGCTTTCTTTGTTTTGTCAAAGTTTTTTCAAGCTTAATAAAATACTATCTGTCAGCACACAGCAGCGTGGGTGTTTTCGACACAATATTAACACAACCTTGACACAACGTGGGATGAACATTGAGGTAACGGGGAGCTAGGGAGCTTTGGCAACAAGCATAGGGCAGGGCGGGGGTGAAAGTTAGAGACAGGGATTGAGTCTCTGCAGCAATGGTAAACTAGAGTTTGTCTGACAGTAAATGTTGATCTTCTACCGCAGGAGTCTAAAATTCTCTGACATGCCTTCTTGTTTGTACCGTGTCATAGCTGTTCTTACATCGCACTTTTCCACGTTTTGTCCTGCGCTGGGATGTACCATTTTTCTCATTCCCCTGCAAGTGCTCTTATCAAGACAATGTGGTTCTCTCTGCCTATATACATTATGTATTTCACACACTAAAACCAATGCCTTGTATTGTGTGTGCTTGGTGAATTTGGTGGAGACTTTCAGAATTCAAACGTAGATCTAATTTTGACTGAAAAGTGAGAAAAATAAAATTGGAAGTTAACCTTAATTAACGGGGAAGGAAAACTAGCAAGGCTATTCAATGTTATGAGTATTGCTGCAAGACATCCCACAAATATCAGTGAGCTGAAACGAAAAGTGAAAAGTGCTGTATAGAACAGTGGTGCAAAACATCACCAAACCACAGAGCAGATCTATTCAGCAGCTGCAGGACATGTTTGGTTGATATAAAATTATAAAATGCATTAGAATTCAGCAGCATTACTAATACAGTATAAATCCAACCTTCAAAACCGTTATATTTTACATTACATTTGATATACTGTACGTTACAACAATATTAACCATTTTTATATAAAATAGAATGAAATAATGAAATGCCTCCTGCACCAAGATCTACAGTGGCTTCCACTTATAAGGTGACCTTGGAGTAAAGAAACCACATCTGACCTAATCGTAAATCTACGGTGTAGAAGGATCATGGTGATGGTGATTTAGGTGATTTTGACAGGCACGTAGCCTACGCAGAGAAAATAGTCTGGCAAATTGTCACTTTAACTGGTCATTTACAAATGGAGGGACTGAGTTTCTCTCAGCAAGCACTATAAGGGTGGGAGCATCTCTAAGTGAGATGAGTGAGTGAGTGCTTTGACACAAACCCTGCTAGAAGTTAGCTAGCAGTGCTAACTAATGAAATATAAACCGACATCGGCTATGACATGGTGATACAGCAGAAAAGGGAATATAAGGGAATTCTGCGGTTGCCCACAGGCCAATTGCCATTTGCAGAGCCATAAAACCAGGGCGAAGCACTATGAACAGAGGAAATTGAGAAAAATCCGCAGACTGAGCCATAAAGCGAGTGGAGACAAAGAGTTCCATTTATCACCTGCACTTGTAACCACCGACCCCGAGCACCCACACAAACATACGAATACATTCATTACGTCTCGACACTATCCACTATGTTGTGATCCTCCGGAGAGCGCGCTGAAGGTCTTTTTTTGTCGTTAGTGTCCTGCTGGAGTGGTCCTTGTCTTTGTGATAAAGCCACTCTGGCCAACTGACTTCTTTGACTTAGGCTGCCATCAACAAACAGTACTGTGAGACACTAATCACTCTTGTTAAAGCCTCTCTCTTTAACCTCCCTCTTAAAGTCTGTCTCTCGCTCGTTTCTGTCTCTTTATGTGTTGCCCTGTGTGTCATTAGCTTTACAAAGTAGCCTTTTTACATGGCATTACTATATTCCAGCCCTTATTCCAAACAAGATAATGGTGTTGACTTGCTGTTTACATGGGTCCTGGAACACCTTTGTAGGCTGTGTATGCTTTAGGGTGCGAATAAGCCATTTACTCCATGTATTCATGGAAAAAGAGAAATAAAAAAAGAGTGAATAGAGAGCCAGCAGTCAGAATAGTACATGGTCTACACGTATCTTTGATTTGTCGGTTCATTTATCTCTATAGCATTATCTGCTGTATACATTGCTCATTCTTTATCATATTTACTTGAGTTTCCATTTTTCAGAGTGCATAATAGTTTTATCATATCCAATACTGAGGGATCTCTCTTTTGAACGGTTCCCTCAATGCATGCCGTTTGAAACGTTACATAGCGTCCACATTTGACCCTTTTAGTCCAGGGCCAGAGACATGGTTGAAATAATATGTGCCTTGACATGCTATGGATTTGACTCTACTGTGTTTTCTGTGTGTAGATTAGAGATGTGATTCGAAATTTGCAGTCTTTGGTAAACAGCAGATGTGTCATAAAGTGATAATTTTATAATTGTGGCCTTGAGACAGACATTAGGTCTATTATTAGACTCAAATAAGGATGCCATCGGGTCTGAAAAGAGGAAGCTGTAATTTCTAGAAATAGCTGCCCGGTTTGGCACACGGGGGTAGAACTGAATGAATAACATGTAATGAGATTACAATAATCTGATTCTAAAATCTGTCACATAATACAGTGACTAAAAATAAAGACAGTAACAAATGGCTGGAGGTTGTGTTTTGACAGACACTAATAATCACTATTAAAATGACAGCATGAAAGACAAATTAAAGCATGACGAAAACTGGCATAAATCAAAATGATTTTAAATGAATATAATGTGATACAATGTAAGGTAAGTTTACAGGCCAAAATATGAGGCTTTATCTGTCCACATTTTTGTCAGATTTCATTTTGAAGAGGAGCACTAGCCTAGTTAAACCATCCTGATGATGCCTCTACAATTTACTCTGCTTTACATATCAGTCTGGAAACTCTCCATTGAAAACCAGCCAGGCAGTGCCAATAGGCGTCAATCGAATCATTAGCAGGCGATTGGACCACCTTAAAATAGTCAAACTACAGGCGCTAGCAGACTATTAAACCGCCTTCAACCAATCACAAGTGGACCCACGTGGGAATGATTTTCTGAACACAGGCACTTAATTGCTGTCAGTATTAACTGCACTACCCACCTGAGCACTGATTGGTAGGTGTTTCGCTAGCCGACTGACGGTTTTCAATGCAGAGTTCACAGACTGATAAGTGACTAATATGTGTGTGTTGGGGTGGTGAAATTGTCCCTGACTGCACAGATCTGTTATATTTACCTTTAGGGGCTCAGGTGTGTCTTGTTTTCTAAGGTGACAGGGGGGACAAAGTATAGTGTAGTTTAATCCCTGCTCACACACAATTCAGCACCATCTTTCACAGTCTCACACTTTTAATAGTGTCTTTCTAGCTGGCAACAGTCACCAAGGCACGCAAACAAAAATAAATATAAACAAACAATATACAAACACAGCAAAGACACTCACATACTGTATGTGTACACACATTTATCTGAGTGTGTTTAAACACATATTTAACATATTTAATCACGATTACAGACACATACTTGCAAACACACGCAAACGTGTGCCAGTCTTTTCAATCTTTCCGACCATTGATTTGTGTTATGCTGGGTTTACACCAAATGGCATCTGCAGAGTGCAATGCGCTCCCATTTCAGCAGATTAGCTCGTTATATCAGCTACTGTCACACAGGTTATTACACACAGAGCAATGTATGTGTGGAGGGGTGGGCGTGGTTTAGCGCTGTCTGCGTGGGAGGGAGTGTCGGGAGGTGTGGTTCACGGGACTCGGCGAGGGGGGGACAGGTGAGGGAAAACATCTGTTTCCCTAAGTAAAGGGAGCAAGGGCGCATGGGAGCAGACAGGGAGAGAGCCAGGAGCAGGCAAGACGCAGGATGCGCCTGAGACACTGAATATACCTTGTGAATCTGAATAAACACAGTATAGTTTCGGTGTCTCATTCTGTACCTACACAATTTTAATGTCCATATCACGAGTGATTCAAAATATATTTAAAATACTATACAGGTATATTTACTCTTATGTATGTACGTTTTTGGTGTAAAACATTGCTTAAGGTGTAAGGTGCTTACAGGTAAGCATATGGGCATCACATCGTCACGGAACAATATAGATTTCAAAACAGATTTAGTTCCTTTTAATTTAGTTTATTTTAATTTAGTTAACGAGATGAGACTCCAGTGTGAAAAACAAACTGCTGCTGTTCCGTGCTTGGTGTTACCCCGGCGCTAGTCTACAACCTATAATTCCTCTCTTCTAAAATCTAATATAGACTGATCAGGCCTGCTGTAGTCTGGTGCCTTCCCGAAAGGGCTGGATGCCGGCTTGATTTTCTCTCATTTGTACTCCTTGTTCTTACTCAGGCGGAATCAGTTATGAATATGTCATGGCGGCATTTCTATGAGGCCTAGAAAATTCCACTGGTTTAAAAAGGCAGACGAGACCAGGGTGTGTTTCTATAAACATTGATGTGCTGGGTGTATTCACACCTGAGGTTTGTTTTTTGCACATTTTAAGCACGATTTGGCTGTGTGCGAAAATCAACAAGAGTAGTTTGGACTGAGCCTATGGAAGCAACGCTGTTTGAACTGTGGCATCCTTGTCTGTACGATATCTAATCTCAAAATTAACCGTCTCAGACACATCGAGTGAACATCCCTCTGAACACTGCAGGAGAATGGGCTGCAACAGGAATGCAGTTGACCTCTAACTCTCTTCGTAAAATTGACAAACCATACTGTCCATGTCTTCCCAACCATTGTTGTGTCCAAATGTGTCAACGTCTTCACTTTTAATCAGTCTCAGTGCACAAAACAGTGCAAACCAGCAAAGCTGCACTCTGTTTTCTTGTCAACCCTGTCGTGAGGATTCCATCGTCGGGTCAGCTAAATCAGCTGATCGTACAGTGTGTGGGCTACAGATCGGGCAAGATTATTTTCGTTGCACAGTGTATGCCCAGATTTAGTCCAAATCCAGATTTAGTTAACTTTACAGGTCGCACTGCCTTATTACGAACAAACGAGCAGAAGTCATGTACATAACTGTTAATATTGGATCCAGATAGTGTCCACAAGCTGTAACCACATTGCATTTAAACTACATTTACCAGATCTAATGCTGCATTCCATTCATAGTTGTAAGTCGATAGTTCCCACTTCCAAGTGGAATGCATCTGTTTTGTAGGAAAACATTGTCCATCGAAAAAATATAGTTATGAAATGACAGGAACAGGTTGCTGCAACACATATGTTACTGTATCATCACACAATAACATAAAAGCTACAGAGATGTTAGATGTTAGTAAAGTAGTAGTACCAGTAAGTAAAACATTTATTTAAGTTAAGATATCTTGACCATATGCGCATTGTCTTCCAACTTAAATAAATCAGAATGCCCTTCCCTCTGAATAATGGAGATTAGCACCTAGAAATTAGCACCATCAGTGGGTGGTGCGGATGTGGTTTCTCAAAATTTGAAAAGGAAATAAACAAAGTTGACTTTCTTGTCTTTAACATGCCGGCAGCTTTATTTAGGAACATCTGCATTGTTGCATTGGGTGATAGGACTTGGGGGTTGTTGTTTGGTTTGGGAGGAGTTCAGTATGTGTTTACACTGGCCAGACGTGTGACTAAAATGTGTCATAACTGTATATGTTGACACTTTTTATGTGGTTATTTGCTATATGATTACTATCTGATTGCCAGTATGCATTTTAATGCCAGGCAATGCAGGGTAATGTTTTAGCTTCACCCTGCAGTGTTATTATTATACAATTTAGTAATCTGAGACACAGCCCATGCTATGCGTATTTTAGATGTTTCTTTTATGGTGGTCTTATCACCTTTAGGGTTTATGATGAAACCTTTTAAGATGAGCATCAGTTACGACCCCACATTTTTTCACATACTTTTATTAAAGTCAGTGAAAAGCATGCAGGTCTGATATCCTGTGTTTTGTCCTTTTAGTGTTCCCACTAAAGCAAACTTCACTTGGGAAGTGGAACGAGATCCTCTGTTCAAATGTCAGCGTTGTCACATGTCCAAACAAACTAAAACTAGTTCGGATGAATCAAACCGAACAACACAGGTGTCACAGGTGTGTGTACAGCAAAATGTTAAGCCCAATACAGCTATACCATATAGTGTATACCTGTACCATCCAAGTTCTATTGTTCCTACATAATGCTACAGTACATTGGTACTGCCGGCTCATAACAATATGTTACCTTATAGGTGGCTTAACTTCCTTATTTGGCATTTTATGTCAGTACACATATGGACTAACATTACTAATTAATAGTCACAGTACGTTTTGCACATTTCTACCATGATTCTTTTATAATCGGTCGATGTGTGTAGTATGTACTCCTGGTATAGCATAGCTTCTAGTGTTGTATACCTCCTATATTCTGTTTTTGATATTTAGTTGGTTGGTTAGTTGGTTGCTACTGCAACTCCCCACTTTGCAAAGCAGACTTGTCTTACTGTATATATAAAAGTAGGGACATACTGTGACCAGCGGTGCTTGGTGCTAAATTGCTGTATACGTTGAACCACCTTCAAAGCAGGAGCTTTAATGGGGGCTTTCAAAGCTAATGATGCACTTTAGCTCCTATTATAAAAGGGATTATTGGGAACAGCGCTCTGACTTTGGGTTTGTAATGAATTGCCTGGTGACTAGCTGGTTGAAACACATCACTTTTTCTTTATTGTCAATTCTTATACACAGGGCATGTGCGTATATACATTGGTGGTATACGAATGTATACACAGTGCTATTTGTTCATTATATATTCATATACAATTAGGGTAGTATATTGGTATTTTTATACAATGGTCTATAAACACTGGGGCTACAAAATCTTCCCTTAGTCAAATGTTCCATTGTTCTAAATGTGATATTGTGTTAGTGCAGTGCGATTAGCATTTCCCACTCAAACAGGGCTAATTGAGTGTTGTGATGAAGGGATATAAGAGAGATATATTTAGACTAGGGGGGGATGTCGTGGCTGCTGACTCCGGCAGCTCAAAAGTTGTGTCTGTGGAAAGTGTTGTTTGATCACCAAGAACATCCTTGCGTCTCCAACTTCCTCCTACTCCCAACTTCAAAAACACCCAGGAATCAAAGAGCATCACGGAGGGAGAAAAAAAATCACCCAAACTACCCTTAAAATAGCATAAAGAGAAATATGTATGAAAATATCATCAGTCACCTTTTATCCCCTCTGAGAAACAAGTCCAAAGAATATGGTGTGGGGGTAGCAAAGATAAAATCACCTCCACTGTGTATATGCTCTGCAGGTAGAGGCTAAATTAATAATTGAGTGTGATTTCTAAGCCTTTACACCTGCATAAGTGTTCTTCGGTGTCCACAATTTTAGATTGCACTGAATTTCATTGTTAAGGTGGTCCTAAAACCACAGTGTTTGGGGCAACAACAACATTGTTAGCCGCCTAATGGATTCTCAAGGGCACTATGGCGATGTCTTGCTAGACCTAGATAAGACCCTCAGAGAAACACCCAGTGTGGATGATATTAAAATTAGCCATCCAAGCTCACAGAGAGCCTACTATTGTATATCCACAAAAGAGAGACAGATTTAAGGTTCAATTTGCTTCCATACCTTAATATTAGTCACAAGCATGATGGTCTGAAAGAAATAATCCTTTCGTCGTGGTATTTATTAACCTCCACTTTCATTTAGTCTCAAAAACATACCTGGTGCTGGCCGACATATCGGCATCTGTATGTATAGTTGTATAGAAAATGTATAGCTGTGTTGTAGTTTTTCTTTAAGGATATATTTCCATTTTAAATCTACAATAGAAATATGACTGAAAATTATTATTTTATCTTACCGTAATGTGTGTGCACTTACAGTATGCTGAGGAATGGAAGCTATACAGTCACAGGTGTCACCAGAGATCAATATCTCTTTAATATGGACAATTTTGAACGCATACACTTACACCAACACATCAGTATGCATCTCCTGTCATAGGTCCCATCTGACTGATACGTTTCTTTGCGTCCTATCTATATGTGTGTGTGTGTGTGTGTGTGTGTGTGTGTGTGTAGGCCTAATGTAAGTATCCCCCAAAAATACAAGAAAAAAGGGAAAAACATGCAACAAAAATACCTTCGTCTCGAGGCTTGTTCATTGAAGATTCATCATGTTTTTTTGTGAGCGGACCTAGGGTTAAGAAAAAAAGGGGGGAAAAAGAGAAAAGAGAAAATTCAAAAAAGATTACTGGCAAAAACGGAAAAAAAAAGAATATCAAAAAAAGAAAAGAAGTAAGAGCAAAAAGGACAAATCAGTTCATGTTAATTTTTTTTTCTTCTTTTTTTTTTTAAAAAGACCACAAAAACAAAACGAATCACAGACACAGATTTATCACAAGAAAAGACACAAGATCAAAGAAACCCCATGTTTGGATGAGCTCCCCCTCCTCTCCTCGCCCCCTGCACAACAAAATGGCTGTTGCTGTTTACAGTCGCTCGCTCCTTTAAACCCTTTCTGTTTCCTATTTCAAGATTTGGGGGGCGGAGGTAAGGAGAAAAAGCAATAACGAATGAGCTCCTGTGGTTTGAAAAACAGGACCAACCCCTTTCCTTTCCCATATCCCCAGCAAAAATAAATAAAGAAAAAAAAACAAGCAAAGAAGAGGCCACCTAAGAAGAATGGCAGATATGGGTCCTGGTGCTCAAACCCCTAAAATTATACCTGGAACAATTGATTTTATTCAGTGAAGCAGCCACACTGACACATTTGTGAAATGTAATGTGGTATTCCCAGCTCTCATTTTAAAAATGTATTAGTTAATTTAAAAAATATTTAGGTTACAGAAATGACACAATTAAGAGGACAAGAATTAGTGGCGACACAGAAGACATCCCTGTCATGTTAAAAAGCACATTAAACATGTTCTTGATAATATAGGGCACAGGTGCTGTGTGTCTGTGTGTATGTCAGTATTTAATGGTAAACCTGGAGAGTTATTCCCCAGGCAAGTAAATAATTACATAGCACAACAGCGGTGTGTCAATTTGAAATGACAAGTTAGCATGACGCTAATTGTGCAGACGAGTGCAGGTAGAAGGTGAACCAGAATTTGATCCCCCATCTGCCCACAACCTGTTTTTGCATTAAATGAAAGAGTAGAAGAGAGACTAACTGTAGAGACCAATTATATTGGAACTTATACCATGAACTATTTAATGAGTTATGTTATACAAAACGCAATCCCTCACCTCTGCCAATCACCAACTAATCCTTCAAACTGCAAAGACTCAGCAGGCCCATGAAGGCAATAATGTGCTGTTTTGTCAAATGTAAAACTGGCAATGAAAAAACAAGCCACTACACTTCGACTTCAGCCAGGAACCAGTTACTCACTGAACCAATCACGTCTGAGGGTAGAAATTTTAAAGAATGTTAAAGTATGGTGTAAAAGGGATATTGAACCTTTGTTAAACCCTCGATCGGGAAGTATTGTGTTTAAAGGATTATTGAAAATGTGTTAAACCTTATCTTCCTTACCTCAAAAATAATTCCTCACAACGATCGGCACAAAATAATGCATCGCTCACGAAAATCACTTTATTCATCCTCCATTGACTCCATTGTTTCTCAAAAACATACTTGCAACAATGTTTACTGAGCTCATCACCATCTATATAGTAGCATATTTTAAAATTTACCCTAAACATCAACATGAGGACTTAATATTGGGGTAAGAAAGCAACAGTGTTGAGGGTTTAACAAAAATGTATATCCCTTTCAATGCAATGCAACTTTAGTTAGGTTCAATTACTCTTTTATGTGCCAATAATGAATATGCTAGCCTTATTGGGAGGAAGAGTGAAAAGTACAGTAGTGTTGAAAATCTGATTCTTTTGTAGTTCAAAGGCTAGTCCATGTAAAGAAACAGCCCCAAAAAATTAGCAGCTCTTTCCCATCCCACCATTTGTTGGAAATAAAGAATTCAAGACAATATTTTCTGGATTTTAAACATGTTGTATTAATGTGTCAAAATCAAGCCCGATTGCCATGGGTTTGAAAACGGGTCAGACACATCTGTGAATCAACACTGGAAAAGATGTATTTGATTTTGTTTTTGCTTATGATGAGTTCTTCGGCTGATTTCTTCAGAGTTGACTTGAGCCTTCACCAAATCGCAACTTTTAGGTTAAGAGGCTCCAAAGGACTAATTAGAGAGAAAATGCAGTAGCTTGGTATAGCATTTAAATTAGAAGGATTCTAGCACAATTAACAGCAGTTTTTGGGCTCTTGTATAAGAACAACATTGCCATGCACATCCATATCCATAGCTCATATAACTTTGAAGCACAAAATGGATGTGAAATAATAAATAAGACTCAATAACCACACACATTTTCTTTTAATAATGCAGAACTTTCATTACTGGTTGACTTGATTTGCCTATGTCCAGTGTCGTTCTCCATGTGTTTACAAAGACATCAAAAATTGTTATGTCCTTTTTTAATTAAACAAAAAACCTGAAAAACAACAACAAAGACTTCAAGTCACTGACTCATTGTAGAATGGATTAAAATACGGTGTCTCACATCATTTCTAAACGCCCCTGAAATAACACAAGATAAAACATATCACACTGCCATATATTCATGCTGGGATGATCTCGGAAACCGGCGGCGCCAGTGCTATATGTGCCATGCATAAAAAGGCAGAGCTTTGAACAATATATTCTCGACCTCGAGTTGTTTACACACTCTCTAAAATCTCCTTCTTTTATGCCCCTCTCTCATTCGCCCATCTTTTCCCCCTTCCTCCTTGCATTCTGCTGTGTCTGTATTGCAGGGGTGGGGAGGGGTGGGGAGCGGAGGGGAGGGGAGGGGAGGGGCGGGGGGATAGCTCACTGCAGTTTGCTTTGAAACTGGTTACGTAAGACTTTACTTCAGCTCTATTTCTCCCGATGGCCACACACTCGCGCACGCGCGCACACACACTGAGGGCCAGAGTGCAAAGCATCTTTTATTTAGGTAACAGGCAAAAGTGTATGTCTGTGTGTGTGGGATCTAGACCCATATTAGGGTCTTGAGTGGGTGTGTGTTCAATATTTGTATGTAATATGTCCTCAAAAGAGTTGCACACAAAGTCACACGAGCCGGCATACATATGCATGCGTTCAGGAGGCCGACAAATTACGCACATGGGCACGTCCGCAAATGCACGAACTGCACATCTACACAGCCACACACGCGCACGTATGCACACAAGGCTCAGCAGCAGGTCAAACATAAGAGTTAAGACGGATCGATACTCGTGTCAGTTGTGGGCGTTGTACCAAATCGACACTTTGCTATCTCCTAGTTTTAGGTTAGGAGATTGATTTAACATAATGCTGCCAGCACGCTACGTGCTAGCAGCGCACACTGCTCCACGCCTACCCACACGGTCTGATGATGTTGGCCACTGTGTAGATATGTTTGGTAAGCCTTGCTCAAGGGCACCTCAGTTGTTAGTTAGTTGTTACAAGGTTGTTTCAAATTGTGTATCATTAGTATTATGCAAAGAAATATTTGTATCTGTCCAGTTTTGTTTACAAAGCAGCACTTGCCTAGGGGATTTGCACCAGGGGCGGCCTAGGGCACCATTTAGACTACAGCTGCCTCTGGAAGGGGTATGTAGTCATTTACTCATGTCTGTGACTGCAGAAGTGTGTGTGTGTGTGTGTGTGTGTTCACAGAAGCGTGACAGATTGTGTGTGTGTGGACAAAGGTAGAGTACAGTGGTGCTGAGTAGCTCATTTAGCCTATGCAAGGCAGTCCCGCCTGATCTATGATTGAATGCAAGTGTGCCTGACAGCTTGTAAGCGAACTTCAACGATGAATGATGGACGCTTGCTGAGATGGAGCATGTTAGTAGTGTGTGTGTGTGTGTGTGTGTGTGTGGGTGTGTGTGTACAGGAGGATGGGAAAGGTGATGGACTGTATGTGTCATTTACCTGAGATATTGCTGCGAGAAGACGCTGGTGTGATTATGTCTAAGTAAGACATATTGTACGTACATGCATAAGCATGACAAACTGTATATGAGTATGTTTGCGAGCATGGATAGATGACTAGGATCAAAATTCAGATTTTTACCCCTGTTACTCATAAGTAGAAGATACATCTTCAACACCCTACAAATTACAGCGTTAGTTGATGGCCTAAATATTGTTCTAACTAACAGTAGCTAACAATATTTAAGCAAAACACAAATGGATTTTCTCGTAATTTAAACACATTGAATGACTTGGTTGCATACAAGTGCACAGCATTCATAAGGGGATAGGAAATAATATTTTATCTTATTTTCATCCATTCGTTTATTTTTGTGGTGTAAACCACTACAATGTTGGTCAACATTAATGTGTTTTACTGAGCATCAATTTAAAGTTTATTTTAGGATTGTGTCTTGAGAGTTTGAGCTTGTAAATGAGATTAAGATGCTGTGTATATATAGTGCTCTTGTGTGTTTATTTAGTCCAAGCAGTTCATTGCCAGCAACGACTGCTCCTTGCTGTATTGTGCATTTTACAAATAAACGTGAATAAACTTGACACCAGATAATAAAAACTATACAAATTACAACTGCAAATAGAAAGGCTGGTTAAATTATATTATCTCAATAAATAACAGTAAATAAATAAACATTTAATTATACAAAAAAGTTGAGATTGTTGAGTTTTTGATGAGTCTAATGACAATGAATGATCTCAATGTCTGAATGAATATACAAGAAAGTACTGGCCCATTTTTACACTGTGTGTGTATATGTCTCAACACTACAGCCATCTCAAATGATCTCTCTTTATTTGTCGTTCCTTCTTTCAATCTTTTTTTACAGATGTTCAAGGATCCTTCCTGGTCACCTGCTCTGTCTTCCTATTTTCGTCTCTCTCTCTCTCTCTCTCTCTCTCTCTCTCTCTCTCTCTCTCTCTGTCTGTTTTTGGACCCCTGGTGGCCCTCTCTGGCCTTCAGCAGAGAGCCTGAGTGATATTGATCCGTGAGGGGAGTGAGAGAGACCCGAGTGGACAGAGAAAGAGAGAGAAAAGCACGAGGGAATTTAAAGATGGAGAGAATGAGAGAGTAGGACAGCAACTCAGAGGGTTTTATATGTATGCGTGTGTGCGGCAAGGATGTGGATTTATTACATCACATACAAACCTGTTTAAAGAAGCATTTATTGTGCTCTAACTTTTTTTTTATCCTTTTTAATCCTTGTAATCAATGTGGATTACATTCATTTTAATGTTTGGTGTTTTTATTCATGAAATAAAAATACATTAACATTTATTTGATATTAAGAGCTTTGTACTTTGTACAATGAAAATAAAGATATTATTTAATATTATTTTAAGACCAATACAACCCAAACTTTAAAATGGCATGATAGCCTGCTAACTTGAGGATTTAATGATTCAAGAAGACACAAAAGTCCCCAACAAAATAAATAGCTGGTATAGAAAACTAGCTATATTGCTATATTAAAGGTACACTACTTGATTGCATTATGGTGCCCCCATACACCCAAATATCTGCCCCAACTCATCGTTGATGTTTGAAACTGTCCACAAAAGTGTGGGTGGTTGTGGGGCAGGATAGTCTAGTGGTCTAGGTGTTGGACTTCCCGCCAGAAGGTCGTGGGTTCAAGCCCCAGAGTTGGCCTAGGTGTAAGCATCCTTGAGCAAGATGCTTAACCCCTAACCCCTATCTACTCCATGTAATAGCACCATGTAATTGTAAGTCGCTTTGGATAAAAGAGTCTGCTAAATGACCGAGTTGTAATTGTAATTATTTGGGAGGAGGGGTAGAGAACAGTGTAAACCTATGAGCTATATAGAGGAAGAGGTAGAGAGTAATGCAAGCCATTCATCACTCAGGGAGGGGAATGCGCTCTCTAAGTTTCAAACCAAAACAACAACAATAGAAACAGATCTAGGGGGGTCCCTTTAACAGTTCCTACCCGGTAAAAGGACCAGTCAGGTCCACTTCAGTAGTTCAGTTAGTGACAACAGTAAGAAGAAGAGTCTGTGTTCGAACAGTGACAGATTGGGCAAAATGCTGTTTGTTGAGATGGTGAACACCTTCCTTTTTAAAATTCACATGCAAAAACAAAGAAAAAAACATTTTAGCAGCCACCTACGGAAATAAACACACACACACAAGGGGGTTTATTGGGAATGTGCCCAGCCTTGAATATTCAACACAAATCTACATCCCTGCTGCGTGTGAGTGTGTGTATGTGTGTGAGAGTTGGTGCACGTGTTTGAAAAAATGAGCACAAGCAGATGGACAGAAGTGTGCACGGAGAGAGGGAAATGAAAAGAACGAGAGAGAGAGAGAGAGAGAGAGAGAGAGAGAGTTCACAAAGAGTGAAACAAAAGCCGCCCATTTCTTATTATCAGTGTTGGGGCGCGGAGGGTTTAAATAAGTGTGTTATGAAGTGGGGATGAGATGGGGGAGGAGGAGGCAGGAGCAGCTGCACTAACAAGAGAATGACATGTTTATCACTTTAGGAACTGGAGTTTAAAATGTTACACTTTTCCCTCCTGATGGAGCCAGGTTTAAGAGCCAGAAACACGCTCGAGACAATGACAGAGAGAGAGAGAGAGAGAGAGAGAGAGAGAGAGAGAGAGAGAGAGAGAGAGAGAGAGAGAGAGAGAGACAGATAGA
>JAODLI010000009.1:4143907-4157417 GCA_027575585.1 Percopsis omiscomaycus | reverse complement strand
CCACAAGGCGTTTTTTGGGAGGGTCTTGAGACCGCCCCTGGCGCCGCCGGTGATCATACGCAATACGGGGGCAGGCCTCCCATTGATTCCAGTGTAGAAAAAATAGCACCAAATTCACAGATTAGCTCAAAATATAACAAACACAATGTAATTTCATTATATTGAGCACCATTATATATAATGGGCAGACAGCAATATCTGGAATATAAATGAAAATAAATTGAACTGGACTGTTTACCATATTTGGAGGGGATAAATGACCGTGCTCCGTGGCCAAAGGCGTCATTCTCTGCTATCTTTTGTTAGCTTGTTGAATCCCCTGGTATATGATTCATAGAAAGTACCATGACCAACTGTATGATAACATGCCAGATACGCTTCTATATTAACTATACGCTAACTATATTATCCTCTTGTGTCTTGGTTTCAGCGGAAAAAAAGCTTTAGACATGACATTCAACAACCATGTTTCTCTAATGGGAATTTGATAGATCATGGTTATGAAAAAATTTCCTTCATTTACTAATAACAAATTTACGTCTACAGGTGGTTTATGAGAGTAGAGGTAAAAAGCTGTTTCTCCAGGCACCGTTACCTGCCGGCAAAGGCTCGATATATAAAAATGAAAGACAATATGGAGATTTTATGCAAATCTATGAATTTGGAGTCAATAGCAGACTGGCAATGTTGCCCCCCTGACCAGCTCTGCCCATGTCTTGTGCCGCATGTATGACATGTTGCCCACTGTATATTATCTATGAGACTCTATCAATAAGTAGACATTTGGTCAGCCCTCTGAATGAGTTCCAAGCCTTCACAAAAGGCAGAAAGAGCTATTGTTGGAGATGAGCCCTGAATGTCATGTCTCAAAATGACAATGAGGGATTATCTGTTCTGTGTCTGGACACAGAACAATAGTCCATCGAGGTGTTTCTGAATGCAACACACTATATCAGACAAGAATCTCTATTGATTTGTTCAGACTCATTCAACAACCTTACCAGGCCATAAATCTCACTTCACAGACATACCGACCACAAGGGCAATCTTTTACCAGAGGCCAATAGTCTGATTGCTCACAAAACATAAATGGGAATTGTACTGTAATGGGGATTTTTATGAAATTTGGAAATATGTCTTTGAATAGTAACCAGATTTGATATTAATATGTGATGCTAATTTAAAATTTAAGATTTCCTCCAGTACTACTAAAATCCTTTAACTCTACTACTAAAATCCTTTAACTTTAACCTAAATATGACTCTTTCTTGTCGGAATACCCTCAATAGATAAACATTGATTTACTAGGATTCAAAAGGGGATAGATTTATAGTTTTATATTTTGTGTATACCCCCCGCCCCCCCTTCCACACACACACACACACACACACACACACAACCACACACACACACACACACACACATCTCAGACATATAACACTGGCGTTATCTCACAAACAAGTATGTGCTGATGACTGCCGGCCCACCCATCGCTTCATGCTGGGGGGCATAAAAAGTCCAATGGTTGACAGCCATACTTCTTCTCCTCAAGTCAATTGCCCGAGGTTCAGAGGAGGAGGAGATATAAACATTGTAGGAGACGCTACGTTGGAATCTCTCCGACACATAAAGCCCAATAGCTTTATTTCAAATGCAACATTTGCATATGAATTGCTGGACTGAATGGGTGGTCGCGCAGCATGCGGCCGTGAGGATGGCCCCAGGATCTCTAGTGCAATATGGAAAGCAAGCGTCACAAATCACAAATCATAACTTCAAATGAGATGTAAAAAAAAAACATCTACATTTTATAAATAAAGAGCTAAAAAAAAAAAACAAGAACAAAAACAAACCAGATATGGAGGTAGACATGGCTCTGCGGTGGTGGTAGGGAGGGCTTTGCTGCAGACCAGATTTCACCATAACAGGCACCGGCAGGTAATGCAGAGTGTATACTCTGTGTAATCACTGGTTAAACATGGTGGCTGTAGTCCAGGCACGCTCAGCGCATCAGAGCCACCGCTTTACACTCTGCCCCATGTGGCTCAGGGAGGGAGGGGGGGAGGGGGGGCGATTGGAAGGGGAGCGAATGTGGCCCCGCTGCATTGGAGCTGCATCCACCCTTGTGGGGAATGAAAACATAAAGGGCTCGGCAAATGGGCCCTTTTACTTTATTTTTGTAGAGCAGGGAGGGAGGGAGAAGGCGTGAGAACAGCCACAGCAGGGCTTGAAGAACATTGCATCTGTGGATGAAAAGCCTGCCGGCAGAATGGGCACTTGGAAGGCCTCCTTTTACAGGAGTCCAGCTAAATGAGCGAGGGGGGGGGAATAGAAAGAGTTATTCCACTTCCCAATAAATTAGATTAAGGTGAGTATTGATTGGGTAATGAATGCCAGTACACTGCAGCACTGCCACAGCTCATTCAGCATTCCTTAAAGGAATGCTGAAAGACTATCAGGGCCCCGGTGCATTTACACCCATGCATGAGCCGCCAGCCATCAGCAAACAAATCCCGCGGTGAATTACCAAAATGGAAGCTGTGTTACAATAAAGTAAGCCTTCTTATGTATTCAACCAAGGAGGTCCTCCGCAAGTTGCGAAAAGTACAAGCGGCTCGACGCAACCATCAGATAAGCTGGAGGGACGAGGCTCGCCGAGCCACAGTCTCGCCAGGCTAATAGATGTGTATCAGATAGCGACGGTTGTACCTGCGCGTAGGTTCCCCCGACGCCCCCAAACACTTGTGTTTCACGCACTGATGGCAGGAACTCCTAGGCTGTCCATTAAGCTCCGCCTAAGCTGCCTAGCTCTCAAAACAGATGCTTGAGAGGGATAAGGCTACACAGTGGGAGTGAAGGAAGCTAAGCCTTAGTCGAATGTTGAATCAACAGAAAAAATGTGGCAGCTTGACAGCCTACTGTATCTGCTAGATTGGACTTGGCAGAAACCTCCTGCTACTTTTTTAATCATCCTGGCCTGTAGTGCTGGTTGGGTCTTTGTGTTTCATGCCTCTATAACCTCAGGGAAGGAGACAGGAAACAAACTTTGAGACCAAGTCTGACCACTTGATCCGTCAGGTTTGCTTTTGATTTATTCACTGCCAATGTCACTCCTACTACTATTCCTACAAATAATAATAATAATAATAATAATATGAACAATAGTGATAATAATAATACAACTGTTGATCTCAATTGATGATCTCTTGTAAAAAAAATAATAATAATTTAATGACGAAACTAACGAAATTTGAATGGGCGGGCACGTAAGGGTTAACCAATAATAAAAACATAAATAATATATGAATAATACTGCAGTTGCAGCAGGCCTATTTTCAAGGTTAAAACTATTTCATGAACCATAAAGGTCACAAACCAGCACGCTTGCCCCAGCATGCCGTCTCCTGTCCCCATTTCTGTCGCCAGCGGCGTGGTGACAGTAAGCCAATCTGTGCGGATCCTGTGATAATCTAGGGATCATATGACAGATGTAAGAGGGAAAATCAATGGATGTCCTTGTGCCTTCACTTTAAGTGTGCCATTTATTATTTATCAGTTTTATGTATGCACATGGTATTGAATAACCTCACTGATGTGGGATCGATGGCCTAGTTGTTGGATGGCTCCTCGTAACGTTTGCTGTAATGAAAATGGTGAACTTCGTACTGGAACGTGAATATCGCCCCATTTGTGTTATATCAGCAAATGTGACATCAAACATTGGTTTTCTTTGCACTGGGTTTTGCGGGCTCAGTCGCTGTGAGAATTAGCATTTTATGTTTTTGCCTGCCTTCGTAATCAGTATCTTGGGATTCGGCTTAATGGCCTGAGACAGTGCATGCAACAGATCCCATGATAAACAGCTTCGTTCCGGACAGTCACTAGGTTATATTTTCAAGCAGCAAAGCATCTGCGTTCAACGATATGTTATTCCTGCCTGTGCTGGAATCGCATTGGCGACTCTGAGCATTTAATAAGACCTCGATAAAAAACGACAATGGTCACAGTGCTGAAGGCAAAGCTGCTAAATCTCAGCTCAAATGTATGCAAGCCCAGTCCCTTTGCCCGCCTGTCTCCCCATCGTGAAAATACCATTATGTGTAGTCATTGTAGTCATTTTATTATTACGAATAACAACTTGCCCGATAGGAAAATAAAACAACGGACGGCAAAGCCAATTACTGTTGCCAGACACCTAGTATTGTTTCCATTAAGTTATAGCCCAGCTTGCTGGTGACCGTAGACCAGGAAAGGCAGGTTGCTGATTCATGTTACTGTAATGTCATTGTAATCAAATCATAAACCCTTGGCCAAGGGATTTATGCATTTCTCCATCTGTGCTCCCTATACGCAAATTGCCCCAGTAGTAGTGTTGCATTGGTTGAGTTTCAGACATTTATAGAGATGTTTTTTAGTTAAGACCTAGGGCTAAGAGCTGTTTATATTGACGGGAATACAATTTTACCTTTTTCGTTTACAGCTCGAATTAGCTTTTTTTGTTTTTGCTGAGAGCAGAGTGAGCTTTAGTGCAACTAGTTAATCTTAGAGGTGAGTCTAAGTTGTGTTGTGTTTAAACACAACACAACCATGACAGAGAGTTTAAATTCGTCCATTTGGATGCCAGAGTTTGTCTTATACTTAAATTGGAATCACAGTTGCGACACATTCTCACTTCTTCCCCTTTGACTCCTCGCTAAGCCATTTGAAGTGCTAAAACAGGTCTGGGAAGTTGATGTATTTAAAGGCCAGGGGTGCGTGTGCCGTACGTGATGAGAGAGGGGAAAGTGCTTGGAGGCCAGATCTGCCAGCACTTAGACCGTACATAGACAGGATCACTTGTCTCCCCCACACATACACATACATGAACATAAACACACTCATGGACTCCCCACACACACCCAGAGTTCCCTATGGAATTTGTGTGACCCTTGACCTGGCTACTTGCAGACAAAGTGTATTATGTGACTGCCATAATGTGCAGTTGGTCAGATTGAGATAGAGAGGCCGGGATGGCTGTAAGGGGGGCGGTAAGGGGGGTGGTAAGGGGGGCGGGAAGGGGGGCGGTAAGGGGGCCGTTGGGGACCGATGTGATGTTCAAAAAAGAAAAGGTCATAGGTGATGCTCACCGCCCCTCGCCCCTAAAATACACTACATTCCTGCTGTATTGTTTTCATTTGGTTTTCACACGCTTCACTCGACCAGCTCTGGCATCGCTCGCAAAACAACAGGCATTGGCAGCTGTCAGCCATGCTAATTTAAAGCTCAATTGTGGCGTTAAAACTTTTATCTCCTTATCTGGGAATAATAGGTAAGGAACAGTATGGCCTGTATGGAATAGCCGCGTTACAACAGGAAGTCATGCAGAAAACCTTTGTGTAAGACAATAGATCTCATTACAACAACAGGCGTCATTATATCTTTAATTGTTCCTTTTGACGCATGGGTTCCAACTGGTAATAGTGAAACCCACAGCTGGGCATTTATCACGCGCTTGGCAGTCGGTGTCATTTTGGGGCACATTGTATCAGGAGAAAGACGATGCGTGGTTCCTGTTCCCAGAGATAATACAGTGCAATACGAATGGAATCATATTGGCATAGACAGTGTGGTTCACTTCTGAGTCATATTGCAGATTTGAAGGATTAGGAAAAGAACAATGAGAACCTTTCATGGGCTTAGATAAGCAAATTGTGAAAATAGACGGTCCAAAAATAATTTTGGACTGAGAGATAAGGTACTGAGACACGGTCTTAACATTTGTCTGTCTGAATTTTTTTTTGGAAATGACAAATAAGTGAAAACCTGCCATTAAAAGAAACACATTTACATGTGACGTGTCACTAAATTTGCCTTATGTAAAACTAAAAACCAGACACATTTGCATTGCATTGCGTTTGCGTTCCCTATTTCTAATCATAATATTCCCTATATATAATCACACCATCACATCTAGTGGCACTCTTATCATAGATACTGCAGTGTCCAGATTCAATTCAAATGAGGCATGGAGTATTCTGATAGCCTCCCGTAACTACCCACAGTATGCGGTAAAATACATCATCTCTAGGCAGCTACCTGGGAAATGTTATTCATTAGGCGTGAGGTCTTCCTGGCACCGAATACATCTCTGTGTCTAGCAAATTAACGGAGCGCCAGCCTACAGACTTGTTTTGATGCAATTTGTCATTCCAGCTTCATTTGCCCCGTTTAGAGCAGCAATTAGAAGTTGGCTGCATTAGCGAAGCCCAGGAGGAAGTCACAGACACAGAGTTCTTGACCTTTGCATCCACTGATACCCATCTGCTATTGGTCCTGTGGATGATGAAGACGTTTGTGTTTTTACATCTTAAAAGACGTTCCGTGAGTTTGTGTCCCGGTAGCCGTGATGCATTTTGGTTCATTAGCATTTCACAATGCATAAGTACCTGTCAGGGCTCCTGCTGGGAGCTCTCGAGATGGCGTTCGCTGCCATCGCACTCCCACACCCACTTTAAAAACAAAAGGTTCTACCTTTTAACACATACCGGGATTGTCATCAAATGAAACCGGAGCTATTTGTAGGTCAATTAATTACATGCTTTCACACACCACTTCCTTCACACTGGAACAAAGGTGAACAAGAACTTATTTTTTTCCGACCCCTGTACGTCAATGTCAGATTACAGTCGTCCAACCGGCTTCCTCGGTGTGCTCTAGAAACACGCTATTAGTTACAACAATGTGGAAAAAAGAATGACATTGATCTTATATTTCGTCAAACTTTATGCAAGAGCCATGGCCATGAAACTGGCCAAGACTAGCGTAGAGAATTTACAATTTCCGCAGACCTTCTCGAATTCCTGTCATTTCCACTCTCCATTATTTAGGTGGAGGTTGAGATGTAATCCAAAACTTCCTTTTCCAGCCTTCTTTCAGGCTATGAATTATGTTTAATGTCTTTTTAATATTGCATGGCAATTACTTCACCGCTGGATGATTTAAGTAAGTGTCATCATCCTGTTATTGTTTAGAACTGATATCTTGCTGTAATACACAGAGTACAAAACACTCTCTCAAAACACAGCACTCTTTCCTAATGTTTTGCTCTTAGAAGGAGGGGTTAAAATCATGATGTGGACTTTCCTGACTGTGTGTCTTATCCTGGGGACTACTGTTTTCTTTCCACTGTCCTGAGTTCTTTTCTGTTCGCTGTCTTGATTTGTGTCCTGCCCTCAGTCCTGAGTTTCTTCCTGTCCAATTTCATGTGTTGTGCCTTGTCCTCTGTCCTGATAACATTACTCTCCACTGTCCTGAGTTGTGTCCCGTCCAAGGTTGTGCTATGTGTCTTTTTCTGTCCCCTGTCCTGAGTTGTTTCCTAAGATTTGCCTTGACCTGAATAATGTCTTTTTCAGTTAGGAAGCTACTGTCTTGTCATGCCATAGCCTAATTTGCGTTTAACAAATAGTTTTTTTGTATTGGCTGTAATATTTATATGTATACGAGGAAGAGGAACTGTCAATATTTTCAAAGGGTTTAATGATTATGCAGCCTTGAAAAAATGGAAATCAGTTGGCTAGATAGCAATACCTCAATTTATAGAGCATAGACGCAAAAATGTTAATAGCACTCTGCAGGGATGTCATGGAATGGATATTACACAGCAGACATAATTGAGGATTAAATGTTTTTTTTCAGAGTCGAAAAGACATGGCAGGAGATAGAACAAACGGAAGAGGGGAATTTTTCCATTAGTATTAGCAAATAAGCTGCTGTGAGATGAGCATAAACCAGCATCCACTGTGGTCTCCAGGCTCTGTATTGACATCAGAATAAGAAATGGATTTATTCAGTAAGAGCAGGGTGTATCACAGCAGGCAGTGTTTAGTTTTCTTTCACACATATTGTACATTGTGGATCTTGACAATCCCACCCTGGATTTAGGAGGATTCTTATATGAAGTAAACTGCATACACTTAACATGTTTAAATCAACATGTAGTGGATAGGCTACAAACAGTGTGGGATTTTGGAAACCTTTTATAAGACAAATCAAATAAATGAATCCCCACTTCGCCTGCAAATAAACCATTACCTGACAATGTTAAGTCATTTTCCATTTCGCAGCAGTTGAATGTCATCAGAATATGACATTAAAAAGGATCTTTGTCACTCCCTGCAATCATCTTAAATCAATTTCCCACCGCGAACACATGATTTGCTTTAATTAGTGTCCTTCACCCAGATGGATTTAGATAAAAAATTGTTTCAATTGCTCCAGGTTATATGCCTTTGAAGTGCCACGCACTCTTGAGAAAACAGACAAATCATAAGGGAGACATGAATAGAAGGAGTAATAGTGTTATGAACCTGTAGGTCTACTTCCGGGAAGTTCCTCAATTATACGTTCCATTTCAAAATCATCGCTATCATCAGTTGGGTGGTTGACTGGACTCCCCAGTGCAGAAGGCTTTAGACAATTTTACTGTAATGTAATATAATTTCCTACCTTTGCTAACACTGGCAATCATGCCTGCTGGAGACTAGAGGTCTTAAGCTGATTGGTCAAATCAAAATGTAAAGTGGTGGTGGCCTATTAGAACTTTAAATTGTCGCAGTGTCTGAATGGTATGAATATTTGTTACTTTATTTCCAAGGCTAATATGATATGAATAAAACTGTTCTGTGTTATAGCATTCAACAAATGACATACCAACAGTGTTTCCTGAACTGATGGTCAGTTCAGTCATCACCTGAAACCAGACCAGAAATCGGTTCCATCTTTGCTGTTCAGGAATGCCTCCTGTCTTCTCTCATTCTCACACTAAACCACAACCTTGGTTCCTCCGGAGGGTTTTTCTGCTTGAGGATTCAGATTTGTGTCTTGTCATCTAAAATGGAGATGTATGGGCCGAGCCTGCTGGCTGCGATTGAGCCTTGACGTGTAACAGGGTCTCAGGTGTCAGGAGCCATTTCCCGGCCAGGGTCCCGGCCGGAACGAGATTAGGTCCATTTATCTGGTTCCAGATTGCCCTAAACTTATTTCAACTGTCATTTACTCTGCGAGTGGGTCATTAGTCCTACATCTGTTTTGTTTTGTGCGGTGCCTCTGTGTGTGTGTGTGTGTGCATGTGTGCGCATGTGTGTGGGAGTGTGCGTGTGTGTGTGTCAGATCAGATTATACCAAATGCAGCAGTCCTATGTGAACTTATACTACAAACCCTATGTAGCTGCGTAGTATTTTGATCAAGATGTAATCTACAATGACATGAATTGCAATAAATGTTAACTTTCAATTGATACAATTCAATTATTGCATGTGAATTGCTGATGAAAGTCTGTTAAAGTTTGCGTAGCCGTTATTCACAGTTACAGTCGTAGGGGGCAATCTTACATTTTACACAGGAAATTAACGATACATCCCCCCCCCCCTCCCCATCCCCAACCTTAAGCTTTAATTGGACAAGGAAAAATACTTCCGTAATGAATTCCATGTTTTTCAGCTGGTACACACAAGTGCAAAGTGAGCTGATACAAACAAATTCAAATTGCATGCAGAATCTTATTGTCCTATAATATTAAATGATGGCTTTAATAGATTGAATGAGTAAAACATCATAATAACATTTCTTCTAAAATTTCTATTCCATTCTATTATAACGGCAAATCATTGTAATGGTGGTAAATGGATGCCACATAATGAGAAAAATCCTTATTATCCTTATAAATCATTGGTACATCTTTATGTAGAAAGCCCACCCTTAGTTACATTCATTTCCTAGGAGAAGGAAGTCAGAACAAATTGACAATAGAAGCCACGTTGATTTAGGTGTGCTACATTATTCGGCAATGGAATTCAAACAGGAGTCAAATCAAAGAAACTGTTTCCTGTTTGGTTTGATTTTTCTTTTAAGGATTACAGTGAGTGACTGAAGCCTTAACAAACGGCTGTGGATGTGTTTCCACTGCGTAAAGTGGTATTGTTTATTCTGCAACCTCCTGTCAGGCTGTGTTAACGCTGCAGTTGATGATGGGTTTCAGTCCGGATCAAACTCGAATACTAATGGTAAACAGCTTTTGTTCTGTGCTGTTTTCCTTACAGACGTTCGCTGATGATGGGTGACATTTTGACTTAGCAGTCAGGACAGCTGCATCTCAAAAGATGACTGATTTATCTGTTTAATTACCAGTTACCTTTCCTCCGATCATGTATTACATCAACCCCACCAGCAAACCAACTCCTTTTCAAGGTCACATGTAATGCCCAGTGATCTGCTAACGGCAAATAAACAAACAATACATCTTAAGGGAACAATAAACCACAGAAAAATCTCAAGGAAACATCTAAAGAGCCCTCCAAAGATGAGAGACGGATGTTGTGGTTAAGGGAGGATGGAATCAAGAGATTTAAAGATAAATGCATCCACAATGTCAAGGAGCACATTTTGTTATGTGAAGATCCTTAGGGGTGGTAGTGGGGATGTTCCAAACAAGCTGATAAATATCCAGGAAACACTGTTATTCTGGTATCTGTGAAGCATTGTGACACAGACTGGGGGAAGGAAGTAACATACGTTCACAATGAGCCACCAAGCAGCATTAGAGTTGATGTGGCTTGCTTTAACTTGTGGTAGGAGAGCGATTCAAAAATACATGGATCCATGATGTCAAGGCAAGTCAGAAAAGTTTCTGACTTGCAGTTCCTTAATGGGGGATGTTCCAAACAAGCAGATGAACAGCCATCAAGCAGATGGTTCAAATTATTCAAGTTATAAATGTTATATGATTAGTCATCACAATACATGCTGAAGTGTGAATGCATTATTCTCAGTTCTTCCTTAAAAAAATTGTGGTTACCGGTAGTTCTTGCTTATGTATTATCTTCGACGGAATCCCTACTCAGCTATTCTTTCCTTGTTCCGATGTTCATCCCATATTTCTGCTTCCACACCTCTATCTGACCTGAAGCCCCCTTTCCTCTCCTGTAATGAGGACATTCTTCTTGCTAGAAGGTTAATGGTGGACAGAGCAAGGTAGCTGAAGAACCAAAACCCTCCTGACTCCTCAAGCAATTTCAAACAGAATCTCTTTTTTCCATTGGAAGGAGAGTCCTTTCACTGTGTGAATGAGTCGGGTAAATCCAATTCCAAAAGGCAATGGGATTTCAGATGGAGAGCAAATTGCACCAAGGTGATGCTGGACTGGTCAAGAGACCCTTGAGGAAAAAAAGAAACGTTAGCTCGCGGCTATACAATAGAGGACACTGCTGTTATCTTTGCTGTTAGTCGTGTTTTTATAATTGATTTCCCCCTCTGGCACAATGGCCAGGCAATAATGAAAAGCCTGTCATTCCTGTTCCTTTGTATTGCACGTTGATGAGGTCATTGGCTCAAGGTGGTCAGAGCTAACCTTAGCATGAGGGCTACACTGTCCACCCAGCGAGTGGTCTGAAACTTGGGGAAAATATACAGAATCCCAATGAGATGAAATATTGAACATATTGATATATAGGAAATTCAAATGCAGTTATTTGTCATTTTGATCACTGGTCAGAGCAATATTGCCAGGTATCTATGGTTCGTTTCCTTGAAATCAATACTAAAGGTTTTTTTGTAATGAAGCATGTTCTACTGGTGTGGTCATTGTAATTCAGTATGGATAATGTCATAAAAGTAAAATGAGATGGCAGCACAGCTAAATTTGTGCTTGGATTAACCAGTGTTCACAACTGTCAAGAATTTGATATGAAATTTGAAAATATTTCACTCTGACGTGTACCCCCAGGCTCAATATTGAAAACAGTATTGAACTTAATATTCAAACCTGCATACAGTATGTTCCCAGACTTTCATAAATTGAGTTCTGAATGGCAACCTTAAATACAGGAACCCTCCTTGATTAAGTTATAGCATCACCAGAACCAAAACGTTGCACCCCATCTCACTTTGTGAAACACAACTGCAAACAGCTAGAGTGGGAGGGGTAGAGAGGAGTGGAGTGGGGGGGGGGGCACAAACGTGTGGATGGGGCATGCACTCTGAGAGAAGGTTTTGTAACGCTGGTTTTAATGACAAGTGCAATACCAGACACAAATCAAGGAGTTTTCCCTTGAAAGTAGCCAAAGAGGTTATTTTAAAGTTATAATGATGGATTGATCCAGGAATTGTAAACTAAACCAATAGGATTGTCAAATAGTTGGAATATACGCAGCACTCCAGACAGAGGCAATTTCTGAAAATAATCTAAATAATAATAGTAATTGGTTATAATAATAAACAGGAATCTGGTGATTATTGAATGAAATCACCAGTTAGAGAAATGGTTCTTCAACACACTTGATTTGAAAAGATTTGGTCCTGTTGGATTTGGTAATTTTCTCTTATTAATTTAATGCAAAGAAATTGAGCCTCCGTGGTGACACATCTAAGAAATTGCTTGTTGCATGGCAACCAACTAATACAATTATATTCAAATATACTTGGCAAGTTAGCAAATTGTTGATGATTCTATATCTGACTTTTACGCTTGTATTCTGGATTTGGGTGGCACTGTTGTTTCCTTTCTGTCAGTCAACACACTTTTGCTACCAATACACTTGCATAGTATGAATCCTAACATTTCCCTTAGCTCACCGACACTCATTGTATCCTCTGATCTCCAGTGGGACAACAGAACACATTGATTGTCTCCGGGAAGATATGAAGTCTGCAAAATACCAATGCAAAAAAAGAATGGTGGCAATTACTGTAGCTCTCCCTGCTGCCACAAACACAAAAAGTGTTACTAAGCTTATCAATAGCATGAAAAGATTATGCCAGCGTCTCAGAACTCAATACAGCGATAGCAGAAAGAAATGCAGCAACAAAAAAAAAGTTAGAAAGTAGAAAGTTCTCCTTGCAGCTTTCCCAGGTTTCTACGAAATGAACTAAACCCGTCGGTGCAAATCCGCAGACCTTGCCCTTGATGAGCAGATGTATTTCTCTGCTTCTTCAGAGAGGGCGGTGGGAGTGTGAGGTATACCAAAGTTATATTTCACTGGGTGCAAGTCAGAGGAAGTGCGAGTTTTGATTTAGTGAGCAATGCCACAGCCGGCTGAGTTTGATCCACTATTGTGTTGTGTGATGTGTACTGTGCATGGTGCACAGATAGGTTTTCCTCATGCGGGAGGTTTTCTTTCAGTTATATATATCTCCTGCACTCTCTCTCTACCACTTTCTATCTATATAATCTTTGCATCTAATGGCGCTCCAGCACTGACTTTTCATCCAACAGAACCACACGTGAAAAATGTGGAGGTAAAGGTGGTCTGACAACTTGCTACTCACTTGTATAAGCCCCGCACCCCACCCCAACCCCTCCACACCCCCACACCTGGAGGCACTGGAAAGAAGTAAAACATGCCTCTTTGACTTCTCCATTTCCCCTTTCCCTCTCAAGTAACAAAAGAACAAACTGACATGACCGGGTTGAGGTTTGCGTGTGTGTGTGTGTGTGTGTGTGTGTGTGTGTGTGTGAGGGGGGGGGGGGGGTAGAGA
>JAODLI010000009.1:4123250-4143807 GCA_027575585.1 Percopsis omiscomaycus | reverse complement strand
GTGGAATATCGCAATATATCGCAATATGTAATGTATCGCAATGTATCGTGATATAATCGTATCGTGACCCTTGTATCTTGATACGTATCGTATCGTGAAGTCCTTGCCAATACCCAGCCCTATACGCGTGCATATTTGCAGGCAATATGTCACCGCAGGTTTTGCAAAATTAGTTGCTATTAAATTAGGGCTTTTGGGAAGATTGGACACAAAACACTCATTGCGCTCAGGTATAATGCATGTATACGTATGTCAAAATACCCTGCCCATAACAGGTTTTAAAATCGCGTAATTCTTATGGAGAATAGTTCATTTAAATACAAACAAAACCTCTGTTGTTCTGGTGAAACAACAACAAATAATCAAAGTTTTTTTTTAAGCTCCCTTTACACAGGACATGGTTTGCTGAGCATGCATCCTTATTGCCCTACTTAAATACGGTTATATACATTTACATATGGGAGTTTCCCTGTACAAGACTAATTCGAGAGATGCGCTCAGCTCCAGAGTCTACACATCGGTGCCTGGTTCACAATCATGAATAGAGGAAAAAAATAACTATCACTATTATCTATTATGCATAGGCTTAGGTACGTATCTTTATTTATTGGCAGCGAGTAGAGGACATTTGCCGTCAGGCCTTCATCTGCAAACAAAACCAACAATCAACAGGTGCATCCAGTTAACAGTAAGGTAAATAAGTTTACCTGTACAACCACTTGCTGCGCCTGACTTGCTTAAAAGACTTGCTTTTTTCTCTCCTTTTTTTAAGGGCATAGTGTTTAATGTGGCAAAACCATTAAACGTTGTCTGTGTTTTCATGTGTTTTATACTTGTTAAAAATCTTGACAAGACTTAACAAGTGATGTTTTGGGGGGGGTTTGGTGAGGGAATTTAGCTCGGGGCTGAATTCCTTGTGGAGAGCTAATGGCAGAAGTTGCTATCATCATTAGCGCTATGTTTTTCTTTTCTGTCGACTCCTGTGAGTATTCCTCCTAGAGCGAAAGAGTTGAGGACGACCCATCACATATGAAAAGATAGATAGAAGAGATTACAGGAGCGCGAGCTCATAACTAAACGTCCCAGGGGTTGCCTTGTTTCCTCTTCGTTAATGGATTCAGAATTCAGTTGAAAGATCAACAGCCACTTAGCCTCTTACCCTAGCATCCAAACGTAGTTTCTACTGTGGATTGGATGTTGCCACACACAACCACGTACTCTTTTGTCTTAAATCTTATCTTATTTTCAGGATACATTCAGAGTGTTGATGCGATCCGAGTGTAGGGCTGTGACAGTATCTCCGCTGTTTGGCGGTTAACCGCGGGTAAAATGTATTTTAATTAAAAAAAAAACGATAAATGAAATACTTGCTGGTCAAAATGTCTGGTAATAGTAAACGAGACATTTGTGTTTTGACAGCAAAACAGCCTATTACGCCTACAGTACTACTTCATTGTCTCGTCTTGTGGGCGTGGGCTATTTCTGTAGGGCCATATGCTAGAGGGCTTTGGGATTAGTGATATTTATAGTTATGTCTTCTTCGTACACAAACTGTTTCACAAGCACAATGTTGGTGTATTTAACAGATTTGCTGAAAATAATTTTTTTTCATATGCCTTAAACATTAACTAAGCCTGCAACTTCACACGCCTCATGAGCTTCAGACTATGGCATTTCCTGGTTGTTCAGACAAGGAAAATAAAATCAACGATCATTATAAACACTTTTACTATCGGCACAAGCTGTTTCCCATGCACACTATTGGTGTAATTAAGAGATTCGCTGGATGCCTAGTTTACACTCTATTCTTGAGCTTAGCAGGACATCCCTTACCGTAAGCAGTGTGGGGCTTTGGCGTGTCGCACATGCAGAGTTAACCCAGCAGCTCAGGTTTTACTTTTTCACACAAATACCGTACCGCATAGGTAAACTGTCAGGAGTGTATAAAAAAATAGATACCACCCAAGTATATCCTGTAACCATATGCACTCCTGTAACTTTCACCAGCATTAAAAAATAAAGTGTGGTGATGACAGTAATGTCCTCAACGCCGCGGTAGGCATCGCATGACCTCGTGTTGTGGTAATGCGGTTATTGTCACAGCCTTTCTGTGTGACATGCATTATGATTAGCAGGATTATTCAAATGTTTGTTTTTTTTCGTTTTTTTTGTAATTTTTGTAATTTCTTTTTCCCTCCCATGCTAAGCCCAAAGCAACTCATGTATGCATGGATGCCCTCAGGCAGATTGCGCTCTGCTGCTATCCCCGTCTAATCCAAAAGCACCCAATGCCGGCCAATAGGCCTACACACTGTCATTATCAATCAGAGAAAGCCTTGGTGAACACTGTGGAAATCCAAAATCAACAGCAGACCCAGTGTTTCCCAGCAGTCTGTTATGTTTTGGTATTGGGCCTAATTTTTGTCTTGGATTTTACATTGGGCCCTTGGCCTCTGAAATGTTCTTGCGCTTCTTGCATATTGCCATATTCCCTTGATGGTTCACCAGCATTCAACTCGAACACTAAATCGTCGGCATTGTTTATTTCAGAGAATCAGATTCCCCACGGCTTCCCGACCATTGACATGGGTCCCCAGCTGAAGGTGGTTGAGAGGACACGGACCGCCACCATGCTCTGTGCCGCCAGTGGGAACCCGGACCCAGAGATAACCTGGTTCAAGGACATGCTACCTGTAGACATCAACAGCAGCAACGGCCGCATCAAGCAGCTGCGTTCAGGTATGATTGTGAAATGATTGAAATACACCTTATTTTCAAACGTCATAACATATTACCTCCCTCCACTTGTTAATTTTTATTGCATGTGGGAAAGACTTGATGTTAGCTTGTATAATAGTGTATGTAATAATACATAATAATAATTACTGAAATGTGTACATAAATCGAACTTCCACTTTCAAGTTTATTCCTCTTTTGCTCATCTTGAAGTAAAGAGGGCATGGCTGGTTACAAACTACCATACAAAGCTAATGAAAAAGATTCTACTGACCGTTATCCTTTCAATAACAATGGACAATGGTAACAGAAAATAACTTCTGGTATAGCGGTGTCATAGTTCACGCACGTCGTGGTTCGGTTCGGTTCAATATTTTCGTTTCGGTATGTATTTTGCTCCCTAATAATATATTGCTCCCTAATAACGGAATTTCTTTAGGTTAAGATTAACATTTAATGGTTCTGTGGAATTGTTAGCCGATGTTAACGCCACTAGCACTATTGCTAAGGTTACTGCTAGCAGCACATAGCACACGCCATACGCTACACGTGTTGAGCAGTGCTTACTCTAGCTGTTTTTCACCATCCTAATCACTGATACGGTTTTACACTGTCCTAATCGCTGGCACGGTTTCTCCGCCCAACCAAACGTGTGCAGTGAATCGTGGGGAAGCTTTCCGTATGGTTAGTTATTTTGGAGGTGAACCGTGACACCCCTATTCTGATGTTGCATTTGCCGTCAGTGGTGACATTGCACAGTCTTTCACATAGCAGGGTAGCAAGAAAACTTAATTATAAAGTATTCTGACCTTGATTGTTGGAATTGGTTTTCACAGAATTTAATTCCAACACTACTGCCAACACTACGCCTAGCGCCTTAGAAAGGGACACAGCGTTTGGCATTCACTGACCCTGTATTAGATTTTTTTTTTACCGTTCACACAGTGACGCATGAGAATGAATTTGCGACCTCCCGCAGTGCAGATAGAGAATCATTTGCTTGCCCTTTACATCAAATAAGCCGTAAGCCCTTCCTAAACACGTGCCAGGGCTGCAGACGGTCTACTCGCTGTTGCACCAGCCTTGCAAATAATAAATAAATAAATAAAATCAATGAGGCGCTCTCTGTCCTCAACGCTGGGCCACTTGATAAGTAAACAGCTCAGGCCTGACCCGGATCAGATGGAAAGGATGTGAGCTGGAAAGATTAGTGGCTTTTGACCGGGTTCAGTCTTGTCACTCCCTGCTAAATCCACCTCATTTGGAGAATGTCAGGCCAAGTCCGGGGCCCCAACATTAACGATGAGACTGTTCACAAAAGACTGCCAGTAGAGCACCAAATATGGGTCAGTGAAACTAGTTCACTTGGCCGGTCCCTAATCTAACTGTGGGCTAGTACAATGAAGTTCTTGGTAAATACTACCTAAATATTGATTTCTCACCTATTCTCACCCAGTAGTTTAGGCCAGAGGAACTCTTCACACCAAGAAGGCATCAGTTAGTGTAGCTGCTAACAGCGATAATCTTAGAATTACACGTAGATTTCTCCAGCATATGGTGAGAGTATCCCAAAATGCACAAATATGCAACGCTTTTGGCTTAACAATTCGGCTTATTGCTCACCCTTTTCCTTGACATCTGCTGCCTTACCGGGATTTGCATAACTGCATATGACCTTAAATGAGCTCGGTATCTGTTAATATCACCATACATCATGTAGTTTCTACAGATTAACAGCACGGTTATGCACCCACCCTAGTGCTCACACAAATGTCTTTTTTCCGTGATAAATCATTCACTCAACCTCGTTTTCACCACCATCTAGATGACCTGTGTATAACATGCTCCACTGTGTATAATAAGTATTAACATCTTGTTGAATTAATAATTCCAGTATTGTCTAACGTCCAGCTTTCTATTGACCCTGTATAGCTTTCAATCATTCCTCTTGCGCTGTGCTCTCATGTTGCTGACTGACATCTGTGCTAAAGAGTGCAAGCCACCTCACTGCATAAATCACTAATTTCCTCACATTGTACCCAATGTTTAACAGTGTTCACACAAGGACAAAGCCATTATCTGTCTATACATGTTGTCCACAAACAAACAAAAAGCTCTGAGCTCATTTGCTCTAATAGAAAGGATGAGTTTGGTCTCATCTCGAAATGTTGTTTGCGTACAGTATATAGATGACATGTTTAGTCCCAATAAAACACATGTGAAGTTAATTAATTAAGTTTTTTTTATTGTAAGTAATCTCTACTGTTTAAACATATTTTGTTTTGCACTGAAGTGGCATCCACTCTGCTATTTTGTATTTCTGGCCAGTCAGCCGCCATTTTCTCTCCTTCCCGCCGGTGCAAATTGGATTACTAACTTATCTCTCCAACCCTGTTTGCATTTAAATTACCCCCACCTAGGTGGTACTCCAATTAGAGGTAAGGATGATGGATAAAGTGTGTCCGAAAATATCACGTCCACATCACCCCATCCAAGTCAGCCCCCCTCCCCCCCTCCACACACACACTCCCCAAAGGCCTCCTCGCCAGGTTCATCTGTGCTGTCGGCCAACCGTCCTCTCTCCATCCCCCCTCAGTCACCCCCCTCCCCCCCCCTCAACCCTCTTTCAGCACATATTCTGTCTGCCGTGTCTCCTCCGTCACAAACAAACGGTCACCAACTTCTTTACGCCAGGACGGCGGGAAATAGACGCCGCAGAAGCCGGTCCGAGGTGCTATCCTGTAAATGAGCTGCTCAAGGTTGTTTTTTACACCACCACCACCTCCCCCCAACCACCTGCCGCCATTAACAAACAAACAAACACATACGCACAACCTACACCCTGGCCTGTCCTCATGGTTTCCAATGGAACTGGTGGGGGATGGGGGGGTTGCATTTATAAGTGAAGGCCAGCGCTGCCACGAGAGGCCATACCTGCCTCCAGTGTGCGGCATCAATAGGAATTGAAATGGCTGGATTTGCATACAGACTATGCAGCATCGCCCTCCAGCACAGGAAACAGGAGGCCTGGCCGAGATTGTTAAGGAGCAAAGTTAGACCACATTAAATGGAAATCCCTCCCCCCGCTCCACCCAGCCCCACCCCCCCTCAGGTCATTTCTGTCCGGTGGACGTTCGAGGCGAGCTGAATACATTGGAAGTCTTGACACCCCGGTATCCATCCCTCTAACTGACAGTTCATGGCACCTCGCCCAATACATATTCAGCTCACATCAACACCCTTACCTGTGAATAAGGCCCCCGCAATGTCCCCTACCTATTTCCTGTTAAAAGAACCTAACGGGTCATATCAACCTAATAGAAGAGCCTCCGGTTCTAAATGGCAAGTCGTAACGTAGCGGCTCGAATCCATCGCCTGCCCTGGCAACGGCCCCATCAGTAAGCTCCTGGGTGCCTGCTATAGCTTCCCAGTGCAGGCACAGTGTTTTGCCTCGCGGGAGAAGGGAGCGGATTGACAGATTGGTGACATTGGCATTAGTATGCAGGTGTGGGCCAGTGCTGAATCAAAGAGAGAGAGAGAGAGAGAGAGAGAGAGAGGGGAGAGATAGGCACACTGAGCTAACGCCCCTGAGAGACCTGTTGTCACGAGACCCGCAGCAATGTCATACCTTACCCCCTCTCCCCCCAGCCTGTCCTTTGGTCATGTTGAGATTTCGGGGTCCCTTTCCGGTTGGTGTTGAACTGTTTGTTGCATTCATTTCATACTACATCATGTATTTAAAAAAACAACCCAAAAAACGTATCCTGACATCACCCTGTGCGCTGAAAGTTTCTGTCATTTCCAAACGGCATGGTGCCCGCCTTGCCTCTCGTGCCAACGCCATGCCGTTTTGAAGAGGTGATAAGTCTTATCACTTGCTTGTGACTGACAAATGTATGACTGTTGTGAGAGATGTAGTTTTATTTGGAAATGCCTTTTTTTCAATTGAGGCATCCCAGGTAAGTTTCTCCTCACTCTTTTGCTTTATGTATTTCATTATTGATCTATTTGACTTCAACTGCCACTGAGCCTTAATTAAACAGCCTTTTTAAATTGGTAATTGGTAAAAGATATTGCAGGTTGCCTCACCTGTCTGTAACCTCCTGTTGATCAGTGCTGGATAGCTGACTTGGCCAAGCCTAGAGGCTCAAAGACCCATCCCCGGGGCTTTCACATTTTGTTAGAAACTACATGTTCGCCTTCCGTCTGACGACTACAGCTACTCGGGATTGTGAATAATAATCTCAGCCATCTGGCAGAAGCGTGTCCTCCCTGAAGGGCCGCGGTGAGAAATAGTCACATAATGGGAGGAGGTGGAGCAGGTCGATATTTAGCTTAGCCCCAACCACTGGCTGAGGAGGAGAAGCCCCTATATGTGACGTAAACACTTCCTTTATTGGGTCTGCTAGGACGCATAGACACTGTGATGGTTATGATGAATGAATTGACCCTAACTCAGATGCTTGACACAAGGGTTTTGCTTGCCACATATGGTGCTGTAGGCACTTTCTCCACAAAATGGCCCCCCTCATATCTGTGACATTTAATCTCACACAAAAAGAGTAGAACTCTAGCTTGTATGCGTGTGTGTGTGTGTGTGTGTGTGTGTGTGCACGTTTGTGTCTTGCTGATGTTTTTCTCAGCTGTCTCTAATTTGGCTCCCTCCCTCCCCCAACAGGTGCCCTGGCCATCGAGAACAGCGACGAGTCGGATCAGGGGAAGTACGAGTGCGTTGCCATGAACAGCGCCGGGACCCGCTACTCCGCACCGGCCAACCTCTACGTGCGAGGTAAAGGCAACTGGCCTTGTGTGGTCCTTTGCTCTCTCTCGCCCTGTCTCTCACCAGTGACTAAATGTTTAATAACAGTCTGCAGGTCTCTCTCTGTATTCCTATTCTCTCTCATTACATTGCCCCCCCCTCTCTCTCTCTATCTCACCCCCGTCTGTTCTGCCATTCAACCCATACCAATGAACTGAGTTGAGCTGACCTCAGAGTGTCTGCCAGCGCCAGGTGCCGCCCCTACACACACACACACACACATTTAATAGCTCCTCTCGCATGTGTCGAGAGAGAGCAGTGTCGTGCCAGCGCTGCAGAAGCATCGGCATAGGCTAAGGGCACCGTCTGGGTCAGCCCCTCCGGATGCGGTGGAGACTGTCTGAAGCACATGAAACAAAATAGCTGCTCCAGTTGTTGGTGTGGGTGGAGGAAAAGGGGGTGGGGGATGGCCGGGAGCGGCGAAGAAAGAGACGCGCTCGACTATCACTTTGTGTGTCTTTGTTAAAGCAATAAGGAACGGTTGTTAAGCCCTCTACTCTGTAGCTCCCTTACCCCAATATGAAGTCCTCCCACTGAGGTTGGCTATTAATGAGGTGAGCGACCGGCACTCTCAGTGGTTTTCATCCGCCATTTTCTCTCAAAAGCATACTACTGTGTCTGCAAAGCCACTCCAGTTTGCTGTTGTAGAATTTAGATACACACACTACACGACAAACATTTCAAAACATTTATTTATTACTTATTTATGGAAACTGGAGTAACTTACACATACTACCAATAGAAACGCCGATCCTTGCAGACACATTAGTATGTTTTTGAGAAATAAAGGAAGTTAATGGTGGAGGAAAATGCTGAACCGGTATTGGCCCGTGAACAGTTATTTGTTACCTCCAGGACATCGTAGGAGGCTGGATAATCAAGGGTTTAACAAAAGTTAAGTATTGCTTTTAAGGCGGTATGTATTGGAGAGTCTGCTGTGAAAATTTTCTATTCCCCCTTCATAAAAACGTAAAGGGAAACTCCTCAGTTTGTGTCTGGAATTACCCTTTTTTGCCCCCAGTGTTACAGAAGCATTGATGTTTTGGTTTGAAACTCAGCGCATGCCTCTCCCACAACAGCTGAGTACCAGCCAAGGAGTTTTCCTTTAAAATGGCGCCCACTGTCTTCCCTGCATTCATTCAGCAGTGTTGACAGTATGTTGTTTTTAAATGGTTAATGGTACAATTTTCCCTTTGATGATTGTGAAACTTTGAGCATTACAGTTTTAAAGGAAAGAAGATTGTTTATTAGCAACCTGTATGGCGACCATAACTAGGACGATAAAGGGTGGAGGTGGAATTGAAACTGTAATTACACCGCATCCAAACGCCTCATGTGACACGCACGTGAAGGGGAACGGTAACCCAGACAACAAAGGCTATGAAGAGATGTGAAGCCTCGAAATTGTGTCTAATAATGAAGGCATGTCTTGTCACAGGTGCAGACAAGGTTTCTGTTTTTCTCCACATCTGTAATTGCAGCAGCAGCGTGGCTGGGCGCCAGCCAGGTCTGGGTTAGTCTGTAACAAACACCCAGGAACTGTCAACCCGTCGACCCTCCCAACACCAGCGGGGAGATAGGAATCAAACCAACCGTAACCTTTTTAAAAGTGTGCTTGTCTGAAATAGGGAACAAAGGCTCACGCCATGCATTCAGTCCTTCTTTGTTACCTTTGCACGAATGAGAAGACCTGGGGCGGCACTACCGCCGGCCCGCTAGATTGGGTTTAAAACGTCAGGCTCACAGACAAGAGGCCTTGCTGTTTAAAGTCCGAAGGGAGATTTTAAGGCCTCGTAATGCATGCTTTCCAACCTGTAAACATAATAAAATTGGGATAGAACTGAAACAGGTCACAAGACGCCATTTAAATTTCATTGTATCGCTGCGTAGATGGTGCAGTAAAAAGATGTGCATCCAGAAAATACAGTCCTTAATACGCTGTGATACACGCTTGTAAAATGTAGTGTTTTATCATTCCACTTTTCTACTTACGAGGTAAAAGCCATGAATCTGTCACTAGATTAAATTAAGCAGCTTTTTAAAAAGAACATTCTTTTCCTGGGTGGAACTTCCTTTAATTTGCAGCCTTGAAAATGAAATAAGGATGCTGAAACCCAACACACACGTCCAACAGACCTGCATCTGATGTGCTTGTTATGGGCCCGTGTCCGTGAATGGGTTTCCGTTTTTCTCCGCTTGCAAACACTACCTGATCCAATTCCTGTTTGCAGGTACACAAACCACAAACACCCCCCGCCATGACATTTTAGAGCCACCACAGAATGATGTCCTCGTATTTCTGTGTGCGTGTGTGTAGGGGGGGGGATTATGCGTGTGTTTGTGTGTTTGCCTTGTGCATGTGTATGCGCGTGTGTGTCCTGGCGGATTGTTTTCCCTTCCCGTCTGTGTGTCTATTTGCGTCCTTCCGCTTCTTATCCATTAGGAGTGTGGGTGCGTGAGTGTGGGTGTGCCTGTGTGCCGTGGGTCTTTTTTCGCTGACCCTCCTCGGAAGGAGGACTCCATTGACGTGGGGAGCATCACAACCGCCCTGTGATTGTGTGTGAGCGCTCATTTGTCAAGTGCTTATCCCACTGCAGAGGCTTGTCAGCCGCTGTCTGTTGGCACTCCTTCATATATCCATGTGACGGGCCAATATGTCACCACAGACAGAGCGCTGCCGCCTGGCTTTTCTCTAACCTGAATGTCTTCATGCCGTTTTGTGTGTCTGCGCTTGTATGTGTGGCATCCAGAGAGGTTCCTTTTTTCAAGCCAGAAAAAACAAATCTATTTTGTTAGCAGTAGTTAAAGGGGCACTCCTTGATTTGTGCAGGGAATCACCTTTGCCGTTGAAACCGGTGTTACAAAAACAACATGGTTTTGGTTGGAAACTATGAGAGTGCCGCTCCCGCAGGAGTGCTTGCACTCCTCTCTACTCCTCCCCCTACAGAGCTACTAAATACATACATACATACAGACACACAGACATACTACAAACCTAAACAGTGAAATCTGGGGTTCTGGGTGGCACTCTGGATGTTGCACAGACAACGGCATCTTCACGGATGCGTGTGTGTCAGACTCCTGTCACTTATCTTCAGTGTGTCTATGGAAGTTCTGTTTCACTCTCTTGTCTCCCTCTCCATTTTGTGTCTCCATTTCCATCGCTCACCTCCATCCAATAACTCCATCCACAAACAGATCCGCGAGAAGGTTTGTCATTTTCTCTCTTAACCCTCTGTGCCTTCCGCTGCAGTTTTAGGTGAGGCAGAGCAGCCCCGCCCGCCCCTCTGATGAGGGCACTGCAATCCCCCTCCCTGAAAAACAACTACCCGCCCCCCGCCCCCCCACCCTTTTCTACTATTGTTTAATATTGACATATTTATCTGCATGTTTGCATGGATCCTTCAATAGTCCATGTCTCCAAGCACCACTCCCCAAATCGTACCCTTTGCTTAACCCTGACTACACATTCAACAGGGACCTGTACTGTTTAAGTCATTGTCATGTCACTGTCTGGTTGCCTAGCCGCTATAATGCTCATTTCGCAGCCTATCCCTTATATTTGCTGTCAGCCACACCCGCACACTTTACATCTGCCTCGGCGTACCCAGGTCACATCGCAGTTACAGATGGATTACTCAGGTATGCATGTGGCCACGGGATTTGTCAGGTATTTAGGCGGTAACACCCCTGCTTGCCGATCCGGGGACAAGGGTATCAGGGCTGACAAGGCTGTTCGCAGGGGATTATGTCTGTTTTACCGCCATGGGCATCCTGTAGTGGTGAAATGAGAGATGCAATAAGTTCAGCTTATCTCGAGGAGAGAGAGGACATACCACAAGAGGCCCTGCAGTCACAATGTAAACAAATGTATATGCTGTGGCATTAGTCCAAAAGTCCAAATACGCTTATGGTTAAGCAATATGCTGAAAAAAGAATTATGCCAACCTTTGCAAAATAATGCAACAGAAAATTCATTATTCATTTTAAATAATTATCCTCTCAGTTTAAAAATGTTCACTTGTACTGTACATTGCGAAGAGGCAAACCAGTCACCGTGAGCGGTTAGGCCCATGTTAGGCTGGAGTCGGCGTGTACTGACAGGGCGATGATCAACCATCAGGGTAGCCCAAAGCTATTGCCAGGAAGCCCAGGCACCCGCTGACTCAGTGCCAGGCTCCTCAGGTATTGATTGACTGAACAGGTTCTGCGATCCCTGGGCACTTTGTCAAGGCAGTTAAATTTATAGGGATCCAGCAAAGCAGGCAGGCGCAGCAGAGACAGGGCTTATTTTGTGGTTTTGATAGAGTCCCGGAGCCCGTCTCTTCAAGCCTCTCTCAACAGGAGAGAGGCTTCAGGGGAATCGATAACAATTACCTGCCCTCTAGTCATTTTGTTCCACAGCACCTCTCCGAACTGAACCGCACGCTATGAATTATTCACAACATTAAGTGTTCAATATACACGGGGCCCGTCGGCAGGTTGCACTTAGCACTGTTTAGTCTTTGGAATGGTGATGGAGTAACAGATACTCTGGCCTTAATGGTCTTAACGCCAGACCAGCTTCTCACAAGTCCCACCTAGCATATGTTAGGTAGCATACGATAAATGGCTAGCTTTCTAGAAAATGATTAAGGACACAGGTGGTCGCTCACATAAGCACAGTTGCAGGTTTTGGTTTTTTTTCTCTTTAAAGTGATTCTCAAAGGAGAGTCTGTTGTACATGAATCAGGCTGTTAATCAGATGTACAGGTTTTTATCAGAGAAAATTAGATCCTTCTGCGGCTCCCCTTGCTACTCCACAGTTTGCGCTTGCTAGCTAGTTCCTATATTGAGCATCTGTACCATGTTGATGCTTGAATTAAGAAGGTCATCCCACTCCCAGGCTGGTAACACTACCCTGCTTGTCCAGCCGTCGCATGTGAGAGGGTGACCAGCCCTCCCCGTGGCTGTAAACCCCCTGCTCAACTGTAATATTGTGCTCATTGTCCTGCTTTGACTTCCCATATCCCTGCATTAAATCGCACGCAGCCTCAAACAAGCTCCTCCCCATTCATCCCTGTTAGCTAGAGCTGTTTGCTTTGGTTCTTTATTTTAATGAATGCAAAGGAGTAGATTCATGCAAACAATGATGGCTAAATTATGCTTGCTGGGGAAAATTGTAAAAGTTTTGCCTTTTCCATATGGAGTTGTGTTGAGTTTGCAGCCACACCAAACTCTCTGTACAATGTGTAATATTTCATTACATATTGTAATGAAATATTGAGACACGCGTGGTAACCTTACCTCCAGTGCAGTCCAGAAAGCCTGTCCTAGCCTGATTGGAATCATAAAATGTGCTTTTGTGGATTTTTTTCCATTTCAGCACATAATGAGAGGAATAACAAGCATGGCTGTAACGACGTTCCGGTTCAAATTAGACGAGGGCAAGAGGGGTGGAGGGAGAACTTTGACAGGGAAGGGGCGGGGGAGGGGGGGGTTAGTCACATTTGAAAATCCATTTTTCATGGGGACCAGTGCAAAAGTGCAATTACAGTCAAAGGCATTTTTTTTTCTCTCTCTCTCTCTCTCTCTCTCTCTCTCTCTCTCTCTCTCTCTCTCTCCCATGGAGACACTGAGTAGTTGCAGCGTATTACGAGAAACAAGCGGTATACATTCTGCAGGGATAGCTTCTTGCCAAATTGTTTTGAATGCATATGACCGATAGTGGGGCTTTAATAGCGGCTCCTCAGCGGGGAGTCAAGGGTTCGGCTTTCCTGCCTCCACAGTCGAGGTTACAAGGCAGACGCCTACCTTGCTATATTGAGCGCACAGTGTGCCTGGGTAAGGTTCAGCATGTCATAAACGTAACAGGCCTGACACTGACGAGCGTTAGCGTTGCACTGTCAAGCTAGCTTGCCTTTACCATTCAAACAGACAAGTTTCCTGTGGTAGTACAACATGAAAATCCCTCCCCCCACCAAAAAAAGAGTTCTGAAGTGCGGAAACACTGACAACAATTTTTTTTTTAGACTTTTAGACTTTATTTAGATGGAAACAAGTCATATGTAAATGCTGGCTGCCTGTTTATTCTGGGCTGTCTTTTCAGCGGTGCGTTGAGCCTGTTCCTCGGTGCTTGCCTGTTCCCTCGCGATGTCAGCGGGCCCTTTTCGTCTCCATGGGAACCCCTTTTAATGTCAGCCTATCTGCATATCTGAGCCGCACAAAGGCAGGGAGAGAGAGAGAGAGAGAGAGACGGGCTGAGCAAAAGAAACCAAAAAGACTGAGGGACGAAGAGAGAGATAGTGAGAGAGACATTGGGGGGGATAATTCAAACAGTGCCGTCTCCACAGGGTCTCTCAGTGATGCAACCCTCACCACCATTTGACACAGTGACAAAAGAGGGCCAGATATAGTCTCTGCCAAAAGCCGGGCTATTTTTTGATTATATTCCCTTTTGTGGGAAAGTGGATAAAAACACCCCCTCAGAGTTTTCTTGTGAATTTTTCCCGGCGCCATTCCATGACAGTCCTATTATATCCCATTGTGCGCGCCAGCACACTCGGACAAAAGTGAGCAGCCCTTCATTCGGCCCGTGCTTTTTCTTTCTTTTTCTTTCTTTTTCTTTCTTTTTCTTTCTTTTTCTTTCTTTTTCTTCTTTTTCGTCTGGATGCGGTGCTGCATGGCGTGCTGTTATTCACCTCCACCGTTCTGACCGTTCCCCAGTGAGGCGCGTCCCGCCCCGGTTCTCCATCCCGCCCACCAACAACGAGGTGATGCCCGGGGGCAGCGTCAACCTGACGTGCGTGGCCGTGGGCTCGCCCATGCCCTACGTGAAGTGGATGACGGGCTCCGTGGAGCTCACCAAGGAGGAGGAGATGCCGGTGGGCCGCAACGTGCTGGAGGTCACCAACATCCGCGAGTCGGCCAACTACACCTGCGTGGCCATGTCCTCCCTGGGCATGATCGAGGCCACCGCCCAGGTCACCGTCAAAGGTTGGGAGCATGTCATCATCACACACACACACACACACACACACAGATACAGACCACACACGCTCGTACGTGCCTTTGTGCGGGGGTGAACATAATATAAATAGCACAAATATAGTAATATAGTATATAGCACAAATATAGTAATGCAAAACATCCACACAAAAAAATATATTACATGAAGAAATGACATTAAAAAATATATTACCACGTAAAAACACTATTCATATATCGACAAAGTCAAAGTAAGAATCAAAATACATTATTTACATTCAAAGAACGCATGAATTTCAGTCCTAAACAGTCCTAAACATCTACTCTCTATACTATAGATACTATACAATCTACTTTATACTGAAGACACATCTGAAAGAAACCCACCAACTTGTGGGACTGGACTCATCTTGTTAAATAAGCAGTCCAGTCAGTGTGTGTGTGCGGCCGCGCCCGTAGCCTCGGTCATCAGCTGTTGTCTGTATCGACCCTGCTTTCCACTCAGCTGATCGATCCCTTTGAATGTCACAGTCATTTATATGAGCCTCAGCAATGTGGGCCCTTTCTTCAAGACATCGTCATAATGGAGACCCTCCAGCTCTGTTTGTGTTGGCAGGGCCTCTCTCAATAGGAGCCACTCCTGCAATTTTCTCGCATTTTTTCGCTAATGGCCGGGCCGGTTTTGAAAACCACTAAATTGTGATTTCAGTTGCGCTTTCCAATTGATTCAGGGACAATGATCATTGACCGTGCCAATGAATCACTCGCTCCTCTTGAGTGCATTGTGCTTAATTGAAGGTTACAAACAGTGTTATTCCACAAGGATTCGTGGGCGTATACTCCCTAGAATTCTTCCGCACAGCGTCCGATATTCTTTAAATAAAGTGGAAGTTCTGTAGAAAAGCTGGTCTCTAAGCTAACCTTACCCCCCGACTCCGCCGTGTGTCCCCCCTGCCCAGCCTTACCCAAGCCCCCGATGTCCCTCATCGTCACGGAGACCACGGCCACCAGCGTGACCCTCACCTGGGACTCGGGCAACCCCGAGCCAGTGTCCTACTACATGATCCAGTACAGGGCCAAGGCGTCGGACGGGGGCTTCCAGGAGGTGGACGGCGTGGCCACCACGCGCTACAGCATCGGCGGCCTGAGCCCGTACTCGGAGTACGAGTTCCGCGTCATGGCGGTGAACAACATCGGCCGCGGGCCGCCCAGCGACGCCGTGGAGACGCGCACGGGCGAGCAGGCCCCTTCCTCGCCCCCGCTGCACGTGCAGGCGCGCATGCTGAGTGCCAGCACCATGCTTGTGCAGTGGGAGCCCCCGGAGGAGCCCAACGGGCAGATCCGGGGCTACAGGGTGTACTACAGCTCGGACATGGCGGCGCCGCTCAGCGCCTGGCAGAAGCACAACACGGACGACAGCCGCCTCACCACCATCTCCGGCCTCACCACCGACATCACCTACAGCCTCCGCGTGCTGGGCTTCACGTCGGTCGGGGACGGGCCGCCCTCCGACGTGCTGCAGGTCAAGACGCAGCAGGGAGGTGAGCGCATGACTGTGTGTGGGGGTGTGCGCTTTTTATTGTGCGTGCAGAGGTGTGTGTATATATATATATACATACACACGTGTGTGTGTATGTATATATACACATATTTAGTTACATACAGGTAATAATAATAATAATAATACATTTACTTTGTAATGCACTATATTTAAGCAAATCCCAAAGTGCTACATGATACATGGTGTATGTATACAGTTGTTCTCTGTATGCGTTCATCATGCCAATGAACTGTGCGGCCTAACTTTATGTACAAATATATTGTGATGCTATAAGTTGTGTCTCTAAAATGAAGGGTATCACAATTTGGGACTGCATAGGTTAGATAACCACCGCTTGTAAATCACCATCCTGCCGCATGCTATCTCCACCTGCAAGCCTCACCTTTGTCCCTGTGTGTCCTTGGCCCAGTACCCGCACAGCCGTCCAGCTTCGAGGCCGAGGCTGAGCTGGACACGCGCATCCTCCTGACGTGGCTCCGGCCCGCCCAGGAACCCATCACCAAGTATGAGCTGCAGTACTGGGAGGCTGGCACCGACACCAAGGTGGGAATACAAGACACCGCTGTTTCATGACTTTATTTACCCCATTCTACACCTCTCTCCCTCTCTTCCTCCTCGCTCTACCCCTCTCTATCTATCTAGCCATCTGCCTATCTATCATGCACAAATTCAGTTTCACAACTTCTAGCGTGAGATTGCAGGCAAATGAATCCTTGCGCTTTATGATGCAATTTCTTGGAATGGGGTACCATGGCTGAAGCAATGCTGTGTAGTAATGCAGTCAGCTCCCTGGCCGACCAGAAAGAATTACTGTACCGACAGACGGCACAGTTATTCTGTGCTGCTTCTCAATGTCACTGCAGTCCAATAACCTAGCTCAGAATAACTTTTCCCTAACGATCAATAGCGTTCTGAAATTAGTTGCTCTCAAGTTAACGGTATGTTGTTTAATTTGAAATTGCAGTCTTGGCATTTCAAGGTGCACTGAGCAACTTCCGAGAATTAAACAAACAAGTGGAAATTTGAAAGAAATCAAGAAATATACAAATGATTAAAAAAAAATACAATTACGATTGTTTGGTATGCCTCCTTGCATCTGATTGGTTTAAACTGTGAGCCTCAACACAGAGCCTGAGAAAGACACTACCAGAAAGACTACCATTGTTTCATGGCTGTTTGTTTTCTGAATTTAGATAAAAATGAGACAAAGAAAGAAACGTTAACTCTGGCACCTTTCACTTGTAAGTAATTGCCGAACGTGAAATTAATCTTTTTTTCCTCCTTAGATCCACGTGAGTTTCGACCCAGCCGGCTCCTACGCTGTCGTGGGCCTCAAGCCCAACACCTTGTACCGCTTCTCCTTGGCAGCCCGCTCCGAGCAGGGCCTCGGCGTCTACACCCAGCCTATCGAGGCCCGCACTGCCCAGTCCAGTAAGCCCACATCATTCTCTGCCTCCTTTCATGTCTGACCTGCCTTATCGCTCCTCCTTGTCCACTAACAGTTGATATAGGGGGTCGCTACGGTAATAGTTGCCCACAGCAGTACAAGATAGGTCCTTCGCGATTTTCACTGCAAAGCTTTATAGAGCGTTTTATGGCGCTTAAATCAGAAGGTGTGAGCAACGCTCAACATCGCGCTGATTTCAGAAGGCACAGCTGTCTCTGACACAAACGCTGACGGCGCAGCTGTCCCCCCCGCCCGCCCACTTTGTCACCGACACTAACCCTCCTGTCCGTCTAACTGAGCACAGGCCCTGTGTTCAGTGTCAAAGGTACGTTTAATGTGTCTTGTTCCCACACGTGTGTGCTATGCTGTTATTCTGTGCCGTATCATTATGTGCCCTCACGCAGGAGGTTGCCTTGTTTTTTTTTTTCCTATATTTTTTTTTAGAGCAGTGAACCGTGACCCGAACGCTATTAATACTTTTCCCGCTAAATATTGTGATTCATCTCTGCGTTGTTTGTTTTAGCCATTGTAAAACCTTTGAAGGGTGCTGGCTGGTCTCAAGGTGATGTTATTGTACGACACAAACACGCCAAACTGGACTAGGCAGCTGAAAATCAACTGTCAAAGGAGAGGTGGCTGAAGCTAGTTTTACCTTCTTCCTCTCCACTTGTATTGTCCTTTCAGTGCCCACTCTGCCTCCAAGGCGTATCTTATGTCCTGCGCTCTCTTCATCCCTTAATAGACTTTAAACTGGAGGACCTCAAAATCAACTACTATTTTTGGTCAATGGGCGAATCCTCTGTCCGCATCGCTATCGCCGCAAGGCCTTTATAGTGTATAGTTTTCACTCCACCTGGGGAAAGTCGCTTTCATTTAACTAAGCAGCCTTTTAAAAGGCGACTTTTATATCACTGGTTTCATTTTGGAACTATAAAAGATTGGGGTAATAGTCACTGTTCACTGCTCTGCTTATTAATATAGACATTTCACAGGCATGCTGCTGTAAAAACCCCTTGCTTTGAATCCCCCACCCCCTACCCCATCCTTGCTTTATTTTCTTATCCTTAAAAGAAGATTTTGTTGTGTGGTGTTTATTTAGTCGGAGTTAGAAGCACGGCATGTAATGCTTGAATGTATTTGTGTTGTTTTTGATGTCTTGACCTGTTTGTTTTTTTTCTGTGATTTTGTAGGTTTATGTTGTAATATGGTTTAGTAGAATTCATGTTACCTCTGGACTGCTGAGAGTTGAGCACTGGAGCACTTTTTACATTTTTTTTTTTAATTCTGTAAATTTCATAATTTGTGTTGTATAAACTTAGCATAAATGACTCTTGCCAGCCAGAACACATTTTACACTACATCTTGATAACATTGCAAAACATTCAAATTCAACTCAAGGTGTCGCTAGAGAGATTACCCAGTTCATATGGGTGGGTTATCTGTATGTTTTTACAGATGCTGACAAAGACCTGATGCCAAACGTCACTTGAATGTGCGATAGCAGAACAAATCAGGCTGGCAGTCCAGGGCACCGAGCAAAGGCAGTACTATGTCTGAACATATGTCACCTATGTCTGTTATTCTCACACTGCTCCCTTTACTTACTTGCTGTTATGCTACCTGTAATGACGTTTGTAACAACGTTGCACTTAAGGGTGGGCACTTATTGTTTGAGATAAGAAATATTGATAGCACCATTTATCCATTGAGTAAGACAATAATTACCAGTAAACTGTGGAAGTTTTAAACAAAAGTAAACTTGTTAGTATGGTATAGTTTCATAAAAGCTTTCAAATAAAAGCTGTTGGTCATAGCTTGCCTTAACTGTACTTAACTGTGTTATTAATGGACTAACTTTTATCAGCAATCTTGGAAAACCTGAAAATTTGGTGTCATATCCCATTCTGAAATTCATTGGTCACATCACCCACCCCAGTTGCACTTTGTTATGCGATTTCTTCATGCAATCCAAAAGTTTAGCCTTTTTTCAATGTGCAGCTATAGCGCGCGAGATACACCACACTGCCTGGAAGCCTGACAAACTTTGTTATCAAGACCAGAGCTTTGGCACTGATGTGCAAACACCCGTCAACGCTGTCAAGAACTTGTTTACACACTGGCACATCTATGGCCATTTTATCGCTCCCTGTACACGCTGCAAGAGCCCGCAAGAAAGGGTTAGATAGCGCTGAAAATATACCAAATCACAAGGCGGGAGATAAGGCTGTATTTATACTATGTTTGTATATGCTATTTTACCCCACCCTAGAAACACTGCCGTGTGTCCCATGGTGGTGCATTGTGGCCGACCTCTCAGTCCAGACGTACAGTAGCATCGCTTACTGCCTTGAGTTTGATCCTTTTTTGTTTTAGTTTGTTTTGTTTGCTTGATCTGTGCCTCCCCCCCTCCGTGTGGTTGTGCTCTTCCCCCTCCCTCCCCCTCACCCTGCAGCCCCGTCCGCCCCACCACAAGAGGTCAGTCTGGTCAGCCTGAGCTCCACCAGCCTCAAGGTGAGTTGGGTGGCGCCTCCGGCCGCTAGCCGCCACGGCGCCATAGTGCGCTACACGGTCAGCTACCAGGCGCCGGCCGGAGAGGACGCGGAGCGCCACGAGGTGACGGGCATCGGCGCCGACGCCACCAGCTACATGCTGCAGGGCCTAGAGAAGTGGACCGAGTATCAGGTGTGGGTGAGGGCGCACACGGACGTGGGGCCAGGCCCCGAGAGCGCCCCGGTGCGGATCAAAACCAAGGAGGACGGTAGGTTTGAGTGCTCGGCCCGCACACACACTGGAGTGCCTTCTCAGTTCTCTGTTGTTCTGGAATCTTCCGCCGGTTTCACCTGCCTCTTAAGACTGTCCTCCTCCGTTCACTTGGACTGTGTGATGAGTCGGGGGGTAATGAGGCCGGGCCAGTGGTCACCTCTTTATCCACTCCCCGGCTCTGGCTCCACTCTGGCTGCGAGACCTGCTAATTGTCGCAGGTTAAGGCTCATGGGGGGGGGGGGGGGGGGGGGGGGGGGGGGGGGGG
>JAODLI010000009.1:4104980-4122074 GCA_027575585.1 Percopsis omiscomaycus | reverse complement strand
TGGGGGGGGGGGGGGGGGGGGGGGGGGTTTAAGTGCCTCTTTTCTTTTCAAGCAAGAGCCCACACAGCGGCCTCATTTCCCTGCTAAATTTAAAACGCGGGCTGAGCTAAACGTCGTGATGTTACCGGCCCCTTTCCCGGCCCGCCGTACGTTGTCAGGCCAGAGTGTCTCGAACCTGGGTGGGCAAGTCCCCACCACACACAGCCTGCTGCATGACTGTCCGCTGACAGCTAGCTATGGACTCAGTGTGGACTGGGAAAAACAATGTAATAGATGGTACAAAATGGCCTGATAAATGTCAAAGCCATTACCCGATGTCTCCGTCTCAATACGTTTTCTGCAGAAGTTTGCTTTTCCGGAGCATGTTCCCCCTCCATTCAGCGCTACTCTTCCAGGTCCATTTTGTTTGACCACTCATGCGATTTCGTAGATGCGCGCATTTGTGCACGCACGTCTGAACACGTGGGGCCCACCGCGCGTGTATGTGCGGGCGAGCAGCAGCGGGCGAGCAGCAGCGGGAAAGCGAGCGAGCGAGCGAGGTAAATGCTTCACTGCCTCTGCAGGCCTTGGCTGCCTCAGATTGGAGTTGAATGGGATTGGAGCGAGGAAAAAAAAAATAAGGGAAGAGAAGAGAAGCACCTCACCCCGTTTCACTCCATCAATCATGACGGCTCATTCTCTTCCACATCACTCCCTCTTCCCGTTTTTTTTTTTTTTATAGCCATACTTCTCAGCCTATGTCATCACATTTGCATTCACCTGCTTGCAAATGACAGCGCTCTGCTCCCACAAACGATGCTGATCAGCGCTGATGTTGTTTTCAGCTAGTGTCGCCATTTGAAATATAAATGGGAGAGGTGGGTGTAACTTCCACATTTTCCAGAGGATTTAGTCAGAAGGCAATGGTGGTCACGATGGGAAGCGATTACGCCCTGGTACGAGTGTATTCACTGAGTCGTCTGCATCCCGAGCCGAGTTGACAGTAAACATATTAGCCAATTAGCTACGTTATTAACTGTTATTCCCCGATTTAAGCAGCAGCTAAACAGTGGTCTTTAGCGCCCTGCCATGTCCGGGAAGTGTGGCGCAGCGGTTTCTTATGAGCCAAGCGTCTTCACTAGACACTAGACTAGGTTTTTGTGTGTGTGTGTGGGTGGGTGCCACTTTGTGCTACAACTAACTGACTCACAATAACGGCCCGTCTACTGGGAGGAGGGTGGAAAACTGGTAGCTTTTTATCTTTCCATTTACCAGTAGTGCACGGGGTGGAGACGCCACTGTCTCTCCAGTGAATCAGCAGCCTTGCAGCCTGTTTTAAAGATTTAAGTCTTGACTGCATTGGAGGGAGAGAGGGAGAGAGCGAGGGAAAATAATATGGAATAAGAGAAGAATAAAAAACGAGGAGTGGAAAGTTGCGCATTGTTTTTATAGTGCCTCGCTGTCTGTTCCAGGAATGATTCCTGCCCGTTCTTACCGGTCATCACCGTTGCCATTAGCGACCTTGCCCTTTTTTTGGCGCTAGTCTTTTGCCAATCTCTGCTCTCCCTCACCGACCCCCTCCACCTCACCTGCTTCACCCATCAGTGAGCCCAGATACAGTGGCTGAACTGTGGCGGAGTTGCTGGTAAACGGCAGCGGCGGCGTTCTGCACCGGCGGTGCGTGATGTCACCAGGCCAGCGTAGCGGCACTGGTAATAGCAGTTTACGCTCCACACCACTAGAGCCCCGCAGCACGAAAATGGGCTTTCACTCCCCCCCCCCCTCCCCCCAAGGAATCAGTCAACCTGGGGACGGGGAGTGAGCAGAATGTTTTGAAAACACATATTGAAATATAACGAGGGGAAAAAAAGAGAGAGTCCGTCCCCTTCATTCTCGGAAAAGGGAACTGGGAAAGCATGGCAGAGCCGCTGGGTGTAGGATTCCCGTACACGGTGAGGCGGTTAAAGCTGTGTGCAGAGGTTACTGAACGACGAAAAGGTTTTTTTGATTCACATTCAGGCGGCTAACAGGGCAGTGCATCATGTATTCAACCTAGAACCCCGTACCAATAAAGATTTCTTTGGCGCCCGTGTAGCCAACCCTACCTGGCGGTACTCTGTATATTTTTCACATGCGTACCTCCCCCACCCCCACCCCTTTCATTCCTTTCCCATTTCTGTGTCTTTCATCCATTTCTGCCTCGCTCCCTCTCTGTCGCCTCCCACATTCATCTGTCTCTGAGTGAAAAAAAGACAAAAGTGCTTTTTTTCCCCATCCCATTGTTTCCTGTGACTCATGTGTCTTCCGGTGCTGTGTCCTGTGTCTTCTCTCCCCTTCAGTGGAATATTGACGAGTCCACCGAGCATGTGAGTAACTCATGTTTGCCGCTGGTTTTTGCGCTACCGGGCAGGTTTTTTCTCTCCCTGGTGCAATTTGGGGAGCTCTGCGTGTGTGTGTGTGTTCGTGTGTGCTTGTGTTCATGGGGAATTATGAGTATGTTTTTGTGTGCCTAAGAGGTGTGTGTTGTTTTTTTTGTACTGTGTGTGTTTTGGTGTGTTGATAACCCCTTCATAACCACAGCAAAACAAGACAAAACCGAGACAAGTGTGCCTTAACAACAGTTAATGCTTGTTTGCTCGTTGTGTATGTGACATGCATTTACAGCCTTTTAGAGCCGTGAAAAGCATGAAGGTTTTTCCTGCTCGTCTACGCTAATTTGTCAACATTTTCCTAGAAAAGAACCCTTGCGGTAAACGCTGGGTGCTCGCTAATAGACCTCCCTTCATCACTGATTCCACAGTGCCGTCCTGGGCTCTGTATCACCGCCCCGGTGTAAGGCTAACATTTATCAGACTCCCCTAACCTTCTGCCTCCCCCACTGTTCCACATGACGTGTCGATGTGAAGGGAGGAGCCGTGCGTTTTTAGCAGCGTCACGCATCTCCTAAGATTGCCACCAGCCTTTCATGTTCTTTTCATTTGCCTGGATGGCGTTCGACAGCGCCACGGCTGTCACACGGCTCTTTGTTACGGCTCATTACCTCCCCTAGACGCCATGTTGCGCTTTGTGAATGCACTGCCTCTCACCTAGCCAGAAATTCAATAGAAACCTGTCAGAACGACTCAAAAAGGTCTCAGCATTTAAATCGCAGACAAGGAAAAATAGAATCTTAGAAAATGGGCATCAAACAACTAAGCCGTTTTAGGGTCTGGAAAGCCTGTGATGATGTCATCCATACAGTGAGTTACAGAGTCTAACGGGAATTGGCATATTGGCATTTTCTTTTCTTTTTTTCATTTGTTTGAGTGAGTAATGAGTGTATGCGTCCATCTGTATGCAGGATTACATCTGGTTAAACAGAATTGTAGTTATGCAACACACACAGCCCAATTTGTCAAAATACCCACATGGAACCTGTATACAGCTGCCTCCTCCTTCCCCTATAAACACTGGTGATGATTAACACCTGACAGACACAGAGGTAGACATTGCCAAATTAAGACATCTGTTCAGCCCTAACTTGTTTCTTGTTTTTTTTCCGATAGCCTGAAAGCTCCCCAGATGATGCTTTCTTTCATTCGCGTTCACTTGCGTCTCGCCTCTAAATGCAGGGGATCAGATGACACTGGAAATAAATATATACTGTATGTATATATACCATGTAGTAGACATTACCTGGACAAAGATAGTTCTGATGAGGGCTTCCTCCATCAGTTGTGTATAAAATTATACAAGAGTGAATTATTTATTTTGTCATTAAAAGCAATTTGTTGCGCTTTAAGAAACGGGAGTTAAGTTAATACAATTTTACACAGCCTGCCCATTTCTTTTCTGCTGTTTCCTATACTAGTCAAGATAAAAATGTAGGGATGTAAAGAAGAATCAGTTTCTGTGACTAGTCAACGTTATAATCTCAGTAATACCCTTTGGTGCTGCTCTAAGCATTTACTCTGAAGGGAACTTTGAAGCCTTGACTTATTTTCCGCTGAGTTTCAAAAGCTAAACTAGACCCACTTCGACCTTGCCAGAATAAGGGGGGAAAAAGATCTCTGTGGATGCAACTGTCGAGACTGTAAAAGCCATTTTATGCGATTAAAGTAATAAGAGTTTCACCATAACGTTAAAACGGTTTTATGATAGAGTAATTTAGCATTTTCCTCCCGGTCCCTCTTAAGGGCTAGTATAGGAGCAGCAAGTGTCCCTTGAAGACAGAGGTAATAAAGGGCATTGTCAAATAGAGTTGGGTTATACAGGCAGTTTAATGTGCTTCCGTGGATTAGAAAATTAAGGCGTCATTAGTTATAGAAACAGCATTTGGAGAGATCTGTATTCCAAGAGCATGAGAGGCTGGTGAGGAGTTCCGACAGGAAGGCTTGTAGGCATTCGTGTATTTGTCCTCTCAGTGGCCCCAGTTAGACACAGACAACTCCAGCATGTGTGCTCAAGCCCCGGGCACTCATTTATTCCTGGTTCTTAAGTGTGTATGTGTGTGTGTGTGTGTGTGCGTGTGTTTTGCATGTGTGCTTTGTGTTGATGTACTTTTTTTGTGAATATGTGGGCATGTGTCTTCATGCTTGCGTGTTTGTTTGTGTGTATGTGCATACATGATGTGTGTCTGTGAATACAAGCGTTAAAAAATATCTGAGTGGGTGGATGCGTGTGTGTGTGCCAGCGTGTATATCTTAAGCCTGGATGCTGCCTGGTTAAGTGAGTGCCAGTGATGCAGCCGGTCACCCTGTGTTCTGAACAGTGGGCCTCATTCACAAAACTTTCCTTAGAATTTGAGAGTGTTTGAGCTACAGTAAGTTGGCTGAGTAGACCTCTTGGGCCGCTGGCTGGGCGCGTGCACACTCTGCTTGTTGTGTCCAGCGTCTTTACGCCTTTAATATGATTGGTTTATAGGATTTGTGAAATCACAAAGTACAAGGGCAGGCACACCATAGGAACGCCTGCATTCACCCTGAGAAGAGATCTAAGCAGCTAGTTATCTAAACACCTGTCAGGCTTTTACACTCTCTTTAATGAGTTAGAGTTAGAGGAACCAAACAAATATTGTATCAATGTATGGACATGATTTAAGGAATTCTATAGTCAAGGGTAGAACAAAAGTTCAATATCAGGTAAAGCTATGTGAATTAGGTATTGTCAATATGTAGTCATCTGATCCCAGCCCACTGATTTGAAATTTGAAGCTAGTTATTACATTGTGATCACAGTTTTCCTGCAAACATTTCTGCATGTGTCCACCTCTGTGAACATGCAAGTCTCAGTGTCCTGTTTAAAACTTTGTTTTAATCTTATGACTTTCTCTAAAACACAACATAACGCTTAAAACAGAACCTGAATTTATTTGTTAGTGTGTAGCCGAGAAAAGGTTTATTTTAAATTGTGTTCATGCACACAATTTAAAAGATTTGATCTTTTCATATATATGCATAGGTATGAAATGCATATATATGCATTTGTGAATGAAGCCCATTGTGTTACATTTTTGTTGTTTGCTGTTTGCTTTGTTCTGTAACGTGTTGGCAGCGTATGGCAATATGCAGTTGCTGGTTTGTTTAATGCCAGCCACTGCTGTGTGTCTTTGTTTTTGCCTACAGGCAAATATTTCACTTAATAGCTATCAAACTTTCAACAAAGTTTGAAGCAGAAGGAGGCAATTGAATCCATTCTGGTAATTGTGCATACTAATTTTGAAGAGCACTATCCTCCAATATATTTAAATCAGGTTTTTCATCAGGTGCACTTGTAATAAGAAGTCAACTTTTACATGGGGTGTTATAAAGTGCAGCGTTGCAAAGATCCTCTGGATTTAATATCACGCTCATCCATCCAGTAGACATGAACATTGACACACTGGTACTGTTCTGGTTTATTTGGTTGGTTTCCTGGTTAATGGGTTCAGTGTGTGCCTTGGAGTTGCGCTAAGGAGTTTTTCTTGAATTAGAAAACCTCCTGGCCCGACTAGGGGTGGACAGAGTGCCTTAAAAGCCTTTCTCCATTAAAACGCCTGAAATGTTTAATTGCCCGTTGCAGGTGAATTGATCAAGAAAACTACAGGCGGATGGAGAGGGGCATCTAACTTCAATTTTTGTTGATTTTGGGTGGTGTGTGTGTGTGTGTGTGTGTGTGTGTGTGTGTATGTTTTTGGGGTTATAAGAGCTTGCGTGACATTTTGTATCCTGTTAACCACCGATTGGTGGGATGTTTGCGGTTCCCCTGTGCAGGAGGCCATCATCGGAGGGCTTCACGCTGAGACCACCTACTCTGTCACAGTGGCAGCGTACACCACCAAGGGAGACGGCGCTCGCAGCAAAGCAAAAGTTATCACCACCACCGGAGCAGGTAATGGACAGCCGCCGCTCCTCACTGTTGCACTTTAAAGGCACACTACTTGTTTTGGTTTGAAACTCCGGCGGGCGCACACCCTTCCCCTGCACCTGAGTGCTGAACGACTCACACTCCTCTCTACCCCACCCACTGCAGTGCTCCTGGGCTCTCACTGGTCTCTACCCCTTACCCAACAGCCGTGCCCCCTTTCCTGCACGGGTGTGTTACAAACATAAACAGTGAGTTGGGGCATTGCTCACCTGTGGTTCTGGAGTGTACCTTTTAATGTATAGTCCCTTTTTTCTGTCCCCCTGTTATAATGGGTGTAAACAGGGCCATGCTTTTTTCAGATGCAAAAGCATTCAAACATAACTCACAGTTTACCTAAGTCACACATAATGCCACGGCACGCTTCTGTTAGAAAGAACTGTTGGCTCTGAATGGTGAAGCCCGGTCCTTTGCCCTTTTCTGGGCAGAAAGTGATAAGCAGAAAGAAATTGCCCTAGCAAGAAGTAAATGTAACTCTATTTTGTCTAGTTTCTGAACTCTGTGACAGTAGATAATCCAAAAAGTCCCACCTTTATTAAACATGGGTTGTCTCAAGCGGCACTGTTCTGCACTGTTCTGGAAACGTCCAAGCAGGGCTAGTGAATGAATAACGTTCTGGCCCATTCCCTTTACACCTGCCATTGAGGTCTCGTTGAACAAGACACACACTGTAACCGCCCAGTTTGTCCCGTGTAGCTGCTCTGGGGCCATTAGACTAGCAGCGGCTCTCAGGAGTGCATGTGTGTAATGGTACCACAGCAAAACATTCTAGCAGTGCTTCCACTGGTGAAAAGTAACGGTTACAACACGCGCCCTTCCTCCTTCTCCTTAACCCCCTCCCAGTGCCGGGCAAGCCCACCATGATGATCAGCACCACCGCGGGCAACACGGCCCTGATCCAGTGGCAGCCGCCCAAGGAGATGGTGGGCGAGCTAGTGGGCTACCTGCTGCAGTACAAGCGCGCCGAGGAGGCGGAGTACACGTCGCGCGAGCTGCGGCGCACCGACGACCACTTCACGGTGACGGGGCTGCACAAGGGCGCCACCTACGTCTTCCGCCTCAGCGCCCTCAACCGCGCCGGCGTGGGCGAGGCCTACGTCAAGGAGATCGGCACGCAGGAGGACGTGCCCTCGGGCTTCCCGCTCAACCTGCGCGTGACGGGCCTCACCACCTCCAGCACCCAGCTGGCGTGGGACCCGCCGGCGCTGGCGGAGAGGAACGGCCGCGTGGTGCAGTACGTGGTGGTGTACCGCGACATCAACAGCCAGCAGAACAGCACCAACCGCACCGCCGAGACGCGCATGACCATCCACGGGCTCAAGCCCGACACCACCTACGACATCCGGGTGCAGGCCTTCACCAGCAAGGGCGGGGGGCCCATCAGCCCCAGCATCCAGAGCCGGACCATGTCCATCTCGCCAGGTACCAGGTTGGGGGGGGGGGGGCACATAAACACTTCACACTTCGTAAGCAAATCAATCACACTTCCACCATTCCACCAGATAGCCAATCATCGTTAAATAAACCATTCCCGAATCGTTCATTTAGAATTCCATTAGCAATCGATTACACACACACACACCCAGATTTGTGCACGCGTGCATGCAGCGGTTGTGCCAGTTGAATTTTCCCAGAGTGCAGTTCTACCTGGGTTTTCTCAGTACATTTCACTCTCTGGGGTTTATTATTTTTAGAGAATGCTAATCTCATTACATGTTATAATCACACGCATATAAACCGCACGCAGCATGTGTCTCCTCATGCATTTTATGCTCTTATGAATGTTAGATTCTTCATTTATCCCCAGATGTGCGTGGTGTCTATTTTAAGACCTGCGTTGGCCCCATCCCAGTGGGTATATATACGTTAATACAGTAATCACAGTGGCCTGCTAGTATAAATAGGAGGAATTGGTGAACAGTAGCCACGCGTGAATGAGACTGTGAATGTCTTTTCGCACCCCCCTGAGTCTATTAGGTAACACCGTTGAATATATCATTTATCAGAGGGTTATTTCCCATACAATGAAATTGAATGCAATTGAATTATGCATCTTAGCAAAGATAACATTTTTTTTCTACTGTTAGAGATGTTCTGTTCTGATGTCCTGCGTGAGATATTAACCGAGGGCCGTTTCCCCTCCAACAGCGTTCGCCACGAGCTTTGGCGTCAAGGCGGTCATGAAAACGTCTGTCCTCCTCACCTGGGAGGTGCCGGAGAACTACAAGTCCCAAGTGCCTTTCAAGGTGAGGCGAAGCGAGCGAGCGAGCAGCGCCCCCCTGCTGGCTGTGCATGCTACGCAGGAACTCACCATTCATTTCCCTATTGAGAAATCCTAAATGATACAGTGACTTCAGCACGTGAATTAGGTTTTACAATAAATGGTAACTTCTACTGTACATTTTAATGTTTGAGATGTAAGGCCTGATGGTTGAGCGTGGCCCCCCCCACCCCCCCACCCCCCACAGGTTGAGAGCGTAACGGTCATTTATGAGGCTGTGAATGATGCGTGTAATAATGTGTCCAATTGTCATCCTATCAATTGTCACCTCATAGTAATAGACCAGAGGCTTTCTGAAAGTGTAAAAGAACTATTGGATGTGCCCCAACGGGCAGGTCCGACACTTAAGCACGTAGGATGAAGTGTCAGACAGGATGGTTGACTGCCTCCCTTAGGGCTATATTTATATTGCTTATCTTATTCTAGTGTGTGTGTGTGTGCGTTTTTACATTGTGTGAATGTGTATCTGTTCATTTGTGTGTGTGTGTGTGTGTGTGTGTGTGTGTGTGTGTGTGTGTGTGTGTGTGTGTGTTTGTGGTTCGTAGAAAAAAAGCCTGCCTTTGTCTTACAAAGGTCTTGCCTATGTGCGTGCTGGTGGAACAAAGAACCAAAAATTGCTTTTGTCTACCACTAGTGATGCAGATGATGTGTGTACTGTATATGGTCACACACCCCCCCCCTTGAGGGTTCACATAATTATATACCTTTTAATCCTATTTTCAATCTAGTTTTATAAAATATGCTAAACGCTTTTCAGCTATGTTCGTGGTTTGTGCGTATTTCTATAGCTTCCTTGCAAATGGCCGACAGTACTGTGCGTACTTGTAGGCTCAGAGTATGGACACCTGTAACTGTAAGGCTGTGTGCGCAGATCCTGTACAACCAGAAGAGCGTGGAGGTGCCAGGCAACCTGAAGAGGAAGCTGATCACTCAGCTGGCGCCGGACACCGACTACTCCTTCGTGCTGACGAGCCGCGGGAACAGCGCCGGGGGCCTGCAGCAGCAGGTGTCCATCCGCACCGCCCCGGACCTCCTGAAGACCAAGCCCATCCTGTACAGCCAGCAGCAGGCCCAGGGCGGCAGGATGACCATCGACCTGCCCCGGGTCCAGACCAGCACGCACGTCAGGTCAGTGTGGAGGAGGATGCGACAACTGACAAACACTCGAACAGGCTTGGAAAAAAGCCCAGTATTAAAGCCCCTGTGCACCGCCAAGGTGTTTGGTTGTTATTTGGGCTGTTCAGCAAACTGCATATACCTACAAAAACACCATTCGGAAGGAAAGTGACAGTTGTCCCGTTTCAACTGGTTTAGCAAAACTGACATGGGAGAGTCAGGGAGATGTTACTCAACCAGGGTGTGCACATGCCCACACAGTACTAAGATGTGTATAATCAACCACGTTAAGTGAACGCCTACTGTATGTGGGTGGTGCGTCCCCTTAAAAATGTTTATATATATATACCGTACATACAGTGTATTCTGTCATATAAGTAGTCAGTACGTCAGTATTGGAGACTGATGTGCTGTTTGAATAATGATCTGTCTGAAGTCCCAGTCAGACAGACGTGGGTCAACTCATTTCAGTCAATCTGTAAATAAACAATATAAAGGAATATGTATTTGTATACTATTCTAGTTCACTGCAGTGACCTTATACCCTCCTGGGAAATTATGAATTCCTTTTTATTTAACATGGCTTGTACTAGCGGGAATCAAAACTGAACCCTGACAGTTTTTGACAGGCTGTACGAGTTAAAATACAGATTTAATTATATACTTGGTTTGGGGTTCTGACGTTTGAAGCCTCCGTGTTAGCTAGCTAGCATAGCTGCACCAGAGAAAACTACACAGCGATAGGTCCAGGTGCGCATTCACAGCTTTCCTGAACCCAACCTCATCTCCTGAAACTTCTTTTGGTCTCATCCGACTTCATGACACAGCGGCTGATGATAATTGCGCCTTTTAACATCAGGTCCAATTGTGTCATTTTTTGTGGCTGAAACAGTTAAGAGCAGAACTGTACTTGACCCTCATCAAGTGAGAGTCTGTCTGAGCCAGGCTCATCTGGCAGAACACGGCCACACACACACTCACACACACCTCTCTCTCTCTCTCTCTCTCTCTCTCTCACACACACACACACACACACACACCTCTGAATCGTGCATGCAGCTGAGGTGAGGTCTGAGTATGGAGAGTGCATACGCCGTTGATTGGTACAAAGTAGAGATGAAATGGTATGAACATTTCATATCACGATTATAGTGACCAAAATTATCTTGGTTATCAGTATTAGTGCGGTATTGTAAAAGTACTGATACACACTTGGTGAAATAATTTCCCCAAGTTTTAGATTGTTTGTATAAACCTTACAAAAATAACAAAATCAGTACCTTATGTAAACATATAAAAACGATATCAACTGTACACATCTGTATAAAGTAGTGGGTGGTGGTCTCGAAGATGACTCATAAGATTCAAAAGTGTTGCCCCCTTTCTCAGCATGCATGTTCTGCAGACAGGGTGACCATCTGTGATGAAGTCTCCCTCAGCACTCGAATAAAAACTAAAATATGAGTTAACACTTAGTCCTCTGGAAGAAGGCTGAAAAATCTCCGGAGCACTGTCACTGTGTTCCGCCATCTTTTCATTAATGCAAAACGAACCCACGCTGCGCCTGCATCTGTGAGACTGTTGCTAACTTAGGTTGGTTTGTATACAGTATTTACTAGTACCATGACTTTTTCAAAGTGCGGTAATCAAACACGTTTTTATTGATAATCAAAATTTGAAACGGTAATACTAACCATTGGGAATTTTATCGCGGTTTATCGTGAAATAAGAGCTTCATTCCTAGGACAAAGATTCCTGGGTTGCCAGAGCTGTCACAGTTCCATTCTAGACATGCGAAGAGTGCCGATGATGTGCTGAGGGTTTGGGGAGTGGTGGGAGGGCGAGGGGTATAGGGGAATCTTGTTACACATGTCTTGTGAGAGCTGAGTGACTGCATTACTAAGTGAGGCATGGGCAAAGGCATGAGAGAGGCTGAGAATACACCTCTCTCTGGCTAGCTGGAGTCTGCAGTAGAGGGGAATATAAAACCTCTGTCAGGAGGAAAGGCTTACATACACACTATAATCCCTTATAGTTCAAAGTACTTAAAAGTTTTCTGGAAAATCAGTTCCACAATAAAATTAAGAAGGCCAACTAATTACTAAACTGAACGAATTACTTTGTGTTCATAGTGCTCTAAAAAAACACAGCTTAATGTAGTTTTCAAGTATTATGAACTCTTTCTTACTTAATTTTACTGAGGTAATTAGTCTCCTCTAAACATTAAAGCAAACAGATTTTCTTTATTTTATTTGGGTTTACAGTGCATTTATACAAACCCGCACATGTCCAGTGTATACACACAGAACAGCCACACAGCCAGCCCTATTAACCGAGGGGAATCCTATAGGGATCTGTATTTGATGAAGGCTCATCTCAGTGGAATGGAGTGTTTGTTCCGGTCTATGTGGCAGATGTTCTTAGCGATTAGCCAGTAATTGGAGAATGCAGCGCCAATCTGCTCGCGTTTGACCTTGGTCAAACCCTTTTGTATGACGTGCAGCTTGTAGAATGTGCCCAACTGTCCTCACAGTCAAGGTACACCTTAATGAATGTTTAGATGGTGTTAATAATACACTTGGCTCACGTTCCTTTCAGGCATGTGTTGGGTACAATATGTCATAATAAGAGCTCTATTTTCCTTGGCAGGTGGTACTACATAGTGGTGGTGCCGGTGTCCCCGTCGTCACAGCGATGGAAGAACCCAGATGAGATGGACTTGGAAGAGGTGAGTGCCAGCCGGCAGCTGATTGGATAGTGTGCCAGGTCGGGGGGGTCACAGCTAACGCCTTCTGTACCGGCTGAGTAGGAAGTCACCGGTTACAGATACTTAGCTCTTCCCTAGCGGGGATTGCTTTGTTTTTTATACATCCTGAGTTAAAGCCAGGCCCAGGCAATACCCATCTGCACCCACCCAATGGCTTTGGGCAATGGCAGCATTATCTAATTATCTGTTACAGGTTACGGTTTCAGCAACATCATCACATTCCTGGAGTTTCCAGAAGTCCAAAAGTTTTCTTTTTGTTATCCGAGTGATGATAATAATTTATGACTGTATTATCATTTTGTTGAATAAAGGCCCCCTGTGTTTTCTGTGGGATTAAGCGCTAAATGACAGGCCCTGATATTAATAACATCGTTTTTAAGTAAACTGGCGAGGCTCTTTGGTTTGGATGTCCTCCATTCGCTATTCTTCACGCTCCCAGTAGAAATAACTGCACGGAGAGAAAGAGCTGTGAGGCTCCCTTAGTCATTAAATACAGAGCGAGCCATTGTCGCCCCCCCCCCCCAACATAATGATTTAATAAAGTCGCATCTGGAGCATCTGAACGCATGAGACATCGCTGGCAGGAAACAAAATGCAGCCGAAAAACACAATGCCGCACTGCTGCATATCCCTGCTCCGCTTATTAAGGAGAATGGCAGCTGTGGTTAGATCAGCCACTGGAGCGCACGCTAATTGCTTACCTCGTAGCTGGTCTGTGTGGTAATTGGGATGCAAACATATATTCCTGACCAAAGGGCATTTTATCTGTGTGGCTTCGCCAAGCCCACAGTGGGTTAGCGCTTCTCCGGAGCGCGTGTGCTAACTAGACCTGGATATATATACTGTCGTATGCAGGTATACTATTAGGCCTTCAACACCATTATTTTGTCTCATTAATTGTAAGGAATTATCTGTGATGGCTATATCAAAATTCTCACCGACAACCGACGCTTAATAACCGATCATTAACCGATTATTAACGTTAACTGACAAGATTAAAATGTACTATTTATAACACACTATCACAGAAACTCTCACTCGTCTATTCTAAATTAGCCTGACTTTCCAATGAGCACACATTGAATCCGCAAAATTTGATGTAGGCTAATGTGTGGAAAAATATCAACCTTGTCCGCTGGTAGCCTACAGCGGGTGGCTGCGGGAGAGCGGTTGCGAATGTGTAGTATACGGGCGGGCTGCAGGTGAAGAAGCCCAGGCAGTTTGTAAACACAAGTTCATTGTCCCGATTATGACAACGTAAAGGGCATGTAAAAGTTGACTTAAAGTCTTATGATAGCCGCAGGATTGGAACTTCATCGCTGAGGAAGCACATCAATAGCTGTGCTAGCACCTCAAAACCTGGCGGTGCAATCGACCGTTGCGTGACGAGGAACACTGACCATCAAGTGCCGCAAGCGAGAGAGACTTCTCCTGTGCTGGATTCGGAATTCAGGAATTCAGGAGCGAAGAAGTCAGTTAGTTACCCTCAGCAGTGATTCTTTTACCATGTAGCAAACTTTTTAAATACTGTATACTTAGGCCTATATACTTTTAACCGTTTAACTGATAATAGTATTAATCTGTCAAATTATTTATTGTCGGTTAACGGTTAAAGGGTTAATTATGAACATCCCTAGCTATACTGTAGTACTCACAGGGCTAAAGGTCATTTCAGATATGTACTGATATCACCGGAAGGGCCTGGGTACTAAAAGATCCTGACCAGGTAGATAGGTTGAAATATATTTATAACATCGTATTCAATATAATATAGATAGACAAATAAAATAATAAAATGAGAGGATACAGCCTAGCCCACTAGCCATGTCAGTTGTTGCCATATAGTGAGAATCTGTATTATTCTTCTTCTTTGTGACCTTTTCCCAGCTGCTGGAGTCCAGCGAGGGGCCTGTCCTGAGGCGTCGGCGTCAGCTGGACTCTCCCAAGGCTTACATTGCCGCCAAGCTGGCGTCCCTGCCGGCTACCTTCATCCTGGGCGATGAGAAGACGTACAATGGCTTCTACAACAAGCCGCTGCCCGAACACCACAAGTACCTCTGCTTCGTGCTGGCCGCCCTGAGAGACCAGGAGCAGGACAGCAGCGATAAACACGTGAGTCACGCAGCGCTCTTCCATTATTTATTATTAATAATATTAATTAAAGGACTTAATTGATCCCGGGTCATTTCTGTTTTCCCTAGCCCTCCTCTATAGGGGGGGGCTGTACACAACTGCGCCCCATAAAGTGCTTGGCCTGTAGTGCCTTGCTTAAGGATACTTCAGCAGAGTTTGGGATTTGAATCTGGTTCCTTGAAGGGCACCTCTTATAATGCCAGTAAAATGGTAAATGGACTGCATTCATATAGCGCCTTTCTAAACCACAGGCCACACATGACTGCCCCACCATCCAACACATCGGGAGCAGTTGGGGTTAGGTGATTTGCTCAGGGACACCTCGACACTTAGCCAGGAGGAAGGGGGGATCAAACCAGCGACTTTTCGTCCTTTCTAAATTAGCCAGACTTTCCAATGAGCTTTTTTAATCGCCTTTTCGACGACCTGCTGTACCCCCTGCACCACACAGTAATTTTAAGTGTGGAACAAAAGTTAATTCCTTCATTCAATATATATATAAGGCTTTTTAAGAGGGGAAAAACTCTTTCATTTTTTATTTCTAACCAAAATGAAATAGAAATTGAATTGACCCCAATCCCTTTTCTCTAGATGTAAACACCTCTCACATTTTCTCTACCAAAACCATTCTGGCTTATCGCACATATGTAGCCTTTAAACACACCATCCCTTAGGCCTTTCAAAGGTGACTCCCCTCGAAAAGGGCACGCCAAATTGTTTGCTGCTTTCGCCGCCCATCTCTGCTTGACGCGACTGCCTCCAAATCCTCGGAGCAACTTCTGCTGATAACTGCCTTATCGGTCGGCAACGACAACGACGTGAATTCCGCCGCTGCAGCTTTGACAGCCGAGCGTGGCCCGAGCTCCTGGCTTTTGGAACGGAGGTACCCCCCCTCCGCGCCCCTACGTAGCTCGTCAAACAACGGGGCGAGTCTCCGTGGGGCGGTCAGGAGTAAACTTTGCTGCTGGAGGAATGAGTGTCCGCAATTGCTGCAGGGCCCCTCAGCCCGCCCCAGCTCATGTATATTCAGCAGGCAGGCTCCCGGCCTGGGCAAACCGCAGGGAGCAGGAGAAGAGTGTGCATGCCATGCCCAAAGCTACTGTAAATCCTCTCTCTTCTTCTCTCTTCCGTGCCTGCTCTTGTCCTGCCTCTCTCTCTCTGTGTGTGTCTCTCTCTCTCCCTCTCGTCTCTCTTTTTCTCTGTCTCGCTCTCTCTCTCGTCTCTCTCTTTCGTCTCTCTTTTTCTCTCTCTCGCTCTCTCGTCTCTCTCTCTCGCTCTCTCGTCTCTCGCTCTTTCTCGCTCTCTCGCTCTTTCTCGTCTCTCTCTCGTCTCTCTCTCTCTCTCTTGTCACTCATTCTCTCTCTCTCTCTCTCTCTCTCTCGTCTCACTCTCTCCTGCGTGAAGAGAGCAGAGGACATTGATTAGTGAGGCTGGAGTTAAGAAGGGAGCTGAGGGCCCGGCTGCGGGGGCCCAGGGAGCCTGTAAAGCAGACCTGATCCCTATAAAAAACACAGTGTTAAATGTCCCTTAAGTGGCCGTCCCTCTTCTCCCTTCTCCTTTATAAATCCTCCCCCAGTCTTCCCCTTCACTTCCAGATAGGGGCAGGTGGGGTGGGGTGAGGACAAGGCAGGGTGGAGCAGAGCGAGCACCTGTACACTTGACTTCAAAGGAGATGCTTAGTAAACCTCCCAGCAGCCACTTTCACCGCTGCTCCGAGCACCTGCCGCGCCCCGGACAAAGCCTACCGCTCCGATCGATCCGACTTCACGCCAGGGTTGAGATGCTTAGGAGGGTCGGGTATGGGATGGCTGCGATCGATCCCCCCACCCCCTTAGTGCAACACCGCCACGAGGTGTTTTTGTTTTCTTTTGCTAACTTGTCGCCTTTAAATGTTTAGCGCCGCCGCAGGTCCTCCACCAGCCCAGGACCACTCCCGGCGACGGCGCTAAATTGACTTGTGTCTTTTGTTTTTACTGCGGTTCCCTTCTCGGTCGCCGTCTGCCCGCCACCCACCCCGCCCCATCCGCCACCCCCCACAGATCAAACACGACCGCCGCCGTTTAATAAGCCGCAGTATATCAATGGCCACCAAGCAGCCAGCAGCGGTCGGGAGGCAGGAGGAAGCGAAGGAAGTGTAGGAAGGTAGGTAGGAGGGGAGGCGGAAGGAGAGATACAAGGGAGGGAGGAGGAAAGAAGAGAGAGAAAGAGAGAGAGAGCGCCTTCATGTCTTCCCAGCACCCCGGGGGCAGATAAACAAGCCGGGGGAAGTGTGAAATGGGATGATAGGAGCAGGTTGTGTATAAACAGTATCATTTCAAATGAGAAGAGAGAAAGAAGGAGGAGGGAGGGAGCATGAAATAGTGTGTGGTGTGGTGTGAGACAGAAATGGGTGGGGGGGGGGGGGGTCGTTTTTTTTTTGTGTGGGGGGGGGGGGGTT
>JAODLI010000009.1:4067585-4099005 GCA_027575585.1 Percopsis omiscomaycus | reverse complement strand
CCCCCCCCTGTCAACCCCCCTCCCCCCCCCCCCCCCCCTTCTCACAGCTACCAGGGGTGGGGGGGACACAGGGACATGCTTGTGGACCCGCTGACGGGTTCAACTAATCGCAGAGATCCACGCAGATTTACCGGATTACACAAGAGATTTTGCTTTAAAATAGATAAAAAATAAACAAAACACTCGAGGACTATGACAACTCTGATAAATCTTGTACGGAAGTGACGGATCAGACAGGCACTTAGCTGTTCTGTTTTGTCGATGCCAAAACCTCCCCGATTGTCAAAGGCCACCGGTAGCACCGGTAGAGATGATTCTCATTGTTTTGGGTAACTTGTAAATCATTATGATATATTATATTTAGCGCACCATTTTTATTTGTAATTGTTATTGTTTTTAATAATCATTTTAACACCGGATATTTCTTTTGTCTTAAATGGCTGACAAGTGAGCCGCCATTATTTTCATAATTGGTACAATATTTTTTATTTCTCCATTTGTTTTTATTTTCTAGATTAGCACAAGGGACATGTATTTTTAACACGTTCCTGTATACTAATACATGAGAACCACTGTGCTCTCAGCTGCTGTCGAATATATTTTTTTTTCATATTGACATTATGTTTTTCTTCTCATGTATGTTGTATTGGTCTTTTTAAGTTCAATGGAGCGGGGATTCACCTTTTTACTTTTCACTCATTGTTTGTTTTAAAATGATTTATAAGAATTCCACAAAATTATTTTAGACCATACACCCATTTAAGTTGTACAATGTAAACTTTGTAGCTAATAAGAATAAAAAAGAATCAGCTAACAAGAGACTAAATCAGCGGTGTACAGAACTGGAAAGTGCGATTTTCATTTTGCTTTTGCTTTTGTTTTAGTTTAGTTTAGTTTTTTGTTGTTGACAGAAGCCTATGGCATTGAGGCCTTCCTACTCCATACTAGAGAACATATTGGAGGAAAAACAGACTTGTGTACCAAAAGGGCAGTTGAAATCAAAACTCCCTAATCTCTGAATATTGTTGCCCTTCAAGCCCCTCCCATCTCCTCGCCGCCCAATAGCCTGGTTGTTTTGCAGGGTTCAAACCAAACGGACCGAAGGATCAAGGGGTGGTCACATGGGCCGAGGAGTAGCAGCCATTTATCCTGGCACCTGTACAGAATCAGCCATTCCTACCAGAGGGGACAGAGACTCAGCCCTTTGGACTGAAACCAACTATTATTTTATACAGAAATAGAATTATAAATATATATATATAATTATGATTATATATATGTACAATTATAAATAGATATATATATACACCGATGTTGTTGAAAAGGATTTGCTCTGCCGACATACCAACTCTAGAAAATCTCGCAGAGAGCCTGCTGTCCTAAAATGTGTATTAATGGAAACATCATTGTATCTACTGTACTACCATAATATCTTCGACAGCTGGTTGTTCGTCTGAACGAGGAGAACAGCACAATCCTTATCACCCCTCACCACCACCACCCCCCCTTTCCCCACCTTCCCACCCCCAGCGGAATGGATCACGGCGTCTCAGCGTTTGGCCATCGCACCAGTCAAGCACACTGTCTGTCCACAAGGCGCGCCGAGCGTCGAATCCGAGGCCTAATGGGTGAACGGGGCTGGGAGAAGGGCGGGGGAGTGTACTTGAACGCGACAACGAACGCAAAACACGAAAAACGTTCATTTTTACCTTGTGAATGCTTAGTGCTGTAGGGGTTCGACCTGTTGTATACTCAGTCTGTTTTCTATTTGTTGATAAAGGACAGGAATTTAAAACATGTTCCTGAAAAAAATCAATGTTAATAAAATTGAATAATTGGGTTTTTGTACGAATCCTTGCTTGTGACGTTTGGTTTCTTTTGTGTAGTTGCAAAATGTGAATGGTTCTGTTTATTAGTGTGTAGATAAATTACTCAATGTTCCTCTTTTGTTTATTGGCCTCAATGTTCCCCTTTTGTTCATTGGCTTTGTTGGTTGAGGGAACTATTAAGGTATTGATACACAAGGCAGCAAGTCATTAGACTTCACCTCAGCGTTGGTGTACTATTTACATAAGCACTTCTTGTTGCCAAGATACAATTAAATAGATCTCCGATGCTGTGGCTCACCTTATTTGTTGCTGGGACTTTCACACATTAAAATGTTCTAGTACATTTTGATCCTATGTATACTTCATAACCATGCGTCTAGAAGAAGGGAAATGCTGCTCTTGTGATATGATTTAACTGATGTCGATTGGTTGAGATACTTGAGATGCTTGAGAAGATACAAAGACACGTAAAAGTTTAGGATTCTGCTTTTTGGATAGAGGAAGTGTTCCAAAGCAACCCTTCAACGACTACATCTGTGTTTGTGTGTGTGCACCCTGACAAGTTTTTGCCGATACGGTCTGTATGTTTGTGTGTGCGTGTGTGTGCGTGTGTGTGCGTGTGTGTGTGTGTGTGCGCGCGCGCGCATACTAAGTCTGTTGCATTCCTGGCGCCATGCCCAGTCTCAACAAAGCAGATACCCCTCAGAGAACTTCATCTCCACATCTCACTGGCAGCTAACACACCAGCTTGCTAACTCCCTGGAAGTCAGCATAACTAACTATAGAAACACAACCCAACAGGAGAAGATTACTGCAGCCGTGGAAAAGCATACAAAGACCTCAATGTAAATATGTTATGGTACTAAATATGTTGCTAATTACATTTACATACATTAAGGGATGCATTAAAATTGGCATTTACTGTTGACGCAGACCAGAAAAAACATTTGGAATTAACTCACAATGTGATCATTTCACCGCTAATGTGACTGTAGCCATGACAAAAGCTGCTACATTATGAGCACACTATGCATATTAAATGTGTGATAGGATTTAGGATTAGGGACCACAAAACGTAAACACAACATAAAACTGGATGTAACCAATTATTGTAATTGCTCATCATAGTACCACAGCTTGTTGGAAGTCCAATGTGATCTGAGCGCCCTAATGTAATGACACTACAGTATCAATTATCATTTTAAATATAGTTAAAGAAATATATACTTTTATATTTGAATATACATTGAAATTATTCTAAATGGTAATGATGTTTTTCTGTTATACAAAGTGGAGAATAATGTTAGCAAGGTAAATATGATTTCTAATTGTTTATTATGGTATAATAGTATTATAGTATTATGATTATGAAGGTGGGATGTTATAAAATATAATTAGTATTATAGTGTATTTCATGCAGCATTATTGTGCATTTTTTATTCTTACTTTTATTCTTACGTAACATCAACAAAACACATGGCGGATTTTAGAGACTCATTGTTACTAAGAGAAGTTATTTGCCCTTGCAGGCTCCTTGAAAAGTTTGATAAAGCTCAAGAGGAAAGAGATGAAAGCACTTGTTACATCTGGGGATTGGATCCCAGTTGGTACATCTCCTGTGCCATAGCTACCTGGCAGAGAATGAGTCCCTCCTGAACCACGTACAGGAGAATAAGCAGGGCTATATCTGTGCCGGGCTCAAGCTTCTCACTGCAATACAAATAATGTGAGAAATTGTTAATTATTAGAAAGTCTGCAATGTCAATATGCTTTCTATTTACCTTATTTATGAACGCTTTAACTCTGAGGTGCTTCTGTTTTGTTTCCAGGTTAAAGAGCTAACTAGAAGCCAAAGCCAGTCGCTAAATGGCTGCTTTGTGCCCCCGCCAGTATCTCCACGCATGGAAACTATTTCGGGAGCAGACAGGAATAAGACGTGCCAGCACAAAGGCCAGGGGCCCCCCAGACATTCAGGAGGAAATCTTTAAACTTTTCAGCACTCATGGCAACTGTTGCATATAACTCTTGTTCCTGGATCCTGGCAGAGGATCTTTGTCTTGAATCTTCAACTGAATACCAAGCACAACTGCCAGCCGGGCCACAAGGTGTGTGCTGTGGTTGTTTGTCTGTTTGGAGGTGTCTTCAAGAGCCTTTACAGTGCCCTGAGGACAGAGGAGCATAAGGCCTCTGTCCTGAATGGTTCAAAATGTGTAGAGCAAAACAAATTGTGGAGCTCTCGAGATCATGATGACCTTTTGAGGCAACCAGAGGCCGACCTTGGACAGAAAATCAATTTGAACCTAAGTTTGTCTTTAGACCGTGCTTGGGTTCAGTCCATCAGAGATAAGCCAGTGTGGACACAATATTTTCTGCTTTTTTAGTACTACACAGAGTTTGACTTACAATATAATATGGCTGCATTTACTTCCAAAGACATTTATGCGCTCCAAATAAAACATTTTTTTATATTCTTCTAATAATAAGCCTCAATAATATGCAGGTTATCATGGCACAAGCTGGTTAAACATTTTCCCTCTTCTCTGGGTGAAGGTCTGTGATTTTGGCACCCTGTGGCATGATGGGATACTAGTCAAGCCTTAGATGCAGGTGTAAGTGAAAGACAGCGGGGGGCAGCATTTGACTGTGTTTATAGTGTTGCCTTTTAATTACCAACTATGGCTTCACAGGTGAGTGAAGTGTATAAATACACGGCTACCGTTTTTTTTAATCAGTGTTAATGTGTTGTTTTATCAATCCCAACAAGATTTTTTTTAAATATATTTATATATTACAATACAAATATTGTAATATATAAATATATTTAAAAAAAATCTTCTTTAAAACACAAATGGCTTCTACAACACTGGGGACTCGGCCAGTCATGTAACATTTGTAAATTGCATTGTATATTTGTTCTTGGGCCAAAATGGATTTGTCTTGTTATTGCTTCCCAACGAAAAGCAGCCATTTTCTTTCAAGAGTTACATTTAAGAGGGTTCAAACGTCTGCATCATCTGAAAAACCTGTTTAGATTTTGGGTTTTTTGAAAGTTTTCCACTAGCAACATGACATTTGGATGAAGGTTACCCGTCCAATCATCAAACCACATCTTTCGCAAGGCGTGTGTCGTAGCTACATTTGTGCCTTATTTCCAGCCTTTCTAATGACACCTCAAGTGGAATGGTGTGTTTACAGTGTAACTGATTGAGGGCTTCCTTAAAATCTAGCCCAAACCCAAACAAAATGTGTTTATTCACTTTTCCAACTCTGCTGGAAGTGATTCAAGCCTACATGTATATGATTCTGTGATTTTCAGTTTGGTAACAGACCATTTTGCAAGACATAGTAGCAATATTGCCAGTGAAATATGTTAAATGAAACCTCGCAGCGCACATCTTCATAAGTTTACCTCTTGAGTGTCTCTAATTAAATTAGTAATTCAAGTCTTTATTTCAAAGGTGGCCTGTTTAAAAAAAAAAAAAAAGATACTGTAGACATCTGTGAACAATGTGTAAAAATGCAGAAACCATTTAGCCTGGGGTCTGGAAAGGTTTTGCGTGCTTATATTGTCTTCTCAAGGCCAAAAAACTTGGGAAGTCATTATTTATTTTGATAGTATCAACTATCCAATAATTGTGGGTGTTTACGTTAAAATAGACAGTTGTGAGACTTCACACGTGCGTTTTCTTCCAGGCTTTTTTCTCCCTGGTTTGTTTGTGACTGCACAAGACTGCACCTGCAGTCCACTACCAGAACATTCTCATCATTCCCGGTTTGAGAAAGAAAAAAACACGTCCTTTCTCTCTGTGTGACATACAGTAGTGATGTCTTCTGGCTGTTGTGGAAGGATGCTACAAGCACAACAAACTATTTGTGAGCTATTTCTTAAGAATGGTCTGTTTACTTGTTTTTTTCTTGCTTGGCTTTACTGTTGTTTACCGTCATTGCAACAGATACGAAGAATTCAACATGTTTAGCTGATGTAATTCAAAACAATCCCTTATGTAGTTTTAACAACTTGCCTGTAAATGTATTTCCCTCAATTTAGTCAGTGTTACAAAACAACACCTGCAGGCTCCAACCCTTTCTAAATGGGCCTAGCCCTTGTTTTTTATATTATGGACCCCGCGCACACCTGACGCTTTTTATCCACAAATTGGGTATTTATTTAGATTGCAGTTTGGAGAGCGTTGATACCCTCCGCAGGCCCGGCCATCTGCTCCTCATTTGGGTGCTCGAGGCTCAGAAGAGCTAAAATAGTAGTTTGTATTGGAGGGGATGTGAATGTGAGATTTCTTAACAGCAACAACCTCTACATTTTCAACCTTGGCCAACCCTTGATTGAATCATCATGGAATACCTCTGCTTGTGATATATCAGATAAACTGGGGCTTAGCGGTGCTTTAACGGCTGTTTGATGAAATACTGGACATTAGCTCTGCCTGCTTTTAGTGTGAAGCCACTTGCTTTTAGAGGTCCCTCCCTGACGGCGCCCACTGATCTGCCCACTTGAGGCTATTACCGCCGCATGCTTAAGATGGCAGAGTCCCTGGCGGCAGAAGGTGACGGTAAGCCCCTTGCTCAGGCCAAAGCATCCTTTATTGCTCCCAGAGATAGAGCCAGGGAGATTATCATGTCAGGAGTAATCCGACTCGGCCCCACAAGCGCAACTACAGAGGAGGAGGAGGAGGAGGAGGAGGAGGAGCAACAGTTGGGGGGGGGGGGGGAGTAACTGAGGCATCAGAAAGCTCTATGCTTCACTTAGCGTAACTGTTCTCTCCCTTTCTAACCATAACCCATCTCTCCAAGCCTCCCTGTAGCCTCTTCCTGAAGCCTGCCCTGAGCTTGGTGGCGGGGGGTGGCGCTCATGGTGTAGAGAGGTAAGATGACCCAGGAACCTTCATGGCTTCTAACCAATAACCGCTCTGCATGTTGTCTGCCTGGGGATTACACGAATGGGGTTTGGAGTGTGAGGCTGTAAAAGTCGAGGAAACTGAACGTTTGTGATTGTAAGATGCCTTTTGTCTCCGTTACGCCTCCAGAGACCATCCTGCCTTGGGGGGTTTGAGGACGAGGAGGCTGCGTTCGTGGATGGATTAACGGGCTGAGGGGAGCTCCCTGAAGGGAACACGCATGTCCGCTATTCTAAACCAGCCAGACCTTCTCTGTCAATGGATCGAGCTAGGTGTCGTGAAGCACATGGCGGCCTTGAGGTGGATGGGGATTTCAACCTAAGGGACTCGCACGCAGGTGCCACTGTGATAAAGGAATAAGAACTACATCAGTGGATAACACAACACGTCTTACTTCTCCGAGACTCTGAGCCTGCAGACCTACAGGGTTTTTGTCTTAAGGTCCACAAGCTGGATGTCCTGGTGCTTCCGGTCCTTGGACGCGACGATGGATTTACCCAGCCTGCGCTTGCCTGTGGAGGTCAGCTGAAGACAACGCCACGCAGCTAAGCCGGCCGAACGGTAAGGAAGATGCATCTCTTTTTTGTTAGTGTAAGCCAGCGGCTTATGGGGGGAAGGTGGTTAGGTGGTGCTGACAGCGACGCCCGAGTGGCAGAAAACACACTTTGGATTATCTGTCAGCAAGAGCTTCTTGTCGCCACCGCATGTCATTAGTGCGGTGCGGGCCTGTCATGGAACATTTGAGGAGTGGTTCCCAGTGGTTACACGGGGCATGTCACCACACTGAAGGGAGTTTCGTCGGAAAAACAAAAGATTGCAGTGTTATCGACTCCTCAGCTTTTGAAATTATCCTTTGAAAGTATATTCTTGCCTAATAAATAAATTAGGCCTTTGTTTTGTCAAAGGAGGGGACAATGATAGCATTTTATTACTTTAAACACGCTTGTATGTCAAAACCATTGACTGCCAAACATCTTGATGACAGATTTATATAGAAAGTTAAAGATGCGTTTGGGATAAAGGTTCGGATTTTATGGTGACTATAAGTATTTTTTGATGTGCTTACCTAAACTTAACATTAACTTAAATTGAACTCAAAACAAGTAAAGGTTGTGTCTTTGGTTATTGATTTAGGGACTGGATTTAAAAACTGACCCATGGGTAGTGAAATGATCCATTCATGCTGTATTTGACCCTCAGTGCTCTAAGCCCATATCATATGTGGAGATTATAGTACATGTAGTGAAGTTCCAAGCGTCTGGACTGGACTTAAGCCTATCACTTGAGCCTTTCAGCTCCCATAACCTCCCTACCAAGCTGCTCAAAATCAAAAGAGCTGCGGTTAAACGCTAAGAAAATGAGAATACTGTCACTTCATCACTTTATATTAACTTCAAACATTTACAGAAGGCTCACGTGTGGAAAATAATATTCTCAGTAACTTCAACACAGGATATGTTAATATTGATGTTAAAATCCATCATCATACTTGTGCTTGCGTGAGCTTGTTAGTGTATTTAAAGCCGCTATTCGGTGTGAGTGCCAGATGGTCGTCAACCGTTTGTAACAGCAATACCAACAAGTTTAATGTGGCTTTAGAAGCCATACTGTTGTGTTAAAGAGGATCGAGTATAGACAGATTAGTAGTCAGCGGTGCAGGTCATAGACATGTTTTTAGCAAGTAGACTGCATCAGTCGCATTCCAGGCCTGCAGATTAATGACGTTCTTCTCGCCATACCTCAAGTAACCTTGCTTTGTCAGTCGAAAGTGCTGTTTACAGTGCCGCCACAACATAGCATGGAACTATACCTTGATTAAAGCCTTCCAATAATAGCCTTAGAAACTGGGCCTTATGTAAAAGCAATGTCTTAAAATCATGTTTTACCACACAGCACAGCATGTTGTGGCTATAAAATTCCATCTATAGCTATTGGGGTCGCTACATTTATCTGAATAAACCCATTTAGGGATGATAGCAATTCCATAAATGTAAAAATATCAACCTATAGTTTGTAAGAACAAAATTGTATTGCTTCCTTATCTCAGTCCACACGATGACATTGGGCATTAAATACTCCCTTGTTCACCGTACATGATCAACCAGAAATGAACTTCTTTTTTTCCGTTTCCTTGACTTCTGTTGTTCTTCAAAAACTCAAAATGTGCTAAGTTAAATGATTAGAAAATTAATTAAATATAACACGTGCTACTTGCTTGTACATTCTTTCAGACACGTTAAGGGTATGGTTTTGAGAAACAATCGAAGTCAACGGGCTTGTAATTGTAATTGTAAACAGACCTTGTAAAATGTGAAATGTAAACTTATTTCATACTAAATGTTCAGCGTCGGATCTTATATTGAAGGGTTTAACCAAAGTTATGCTCTAAGTGTCAGTTTGAAGGCAATATATTCTGTTAAAAAGATAAGCTAGGCAGTTTTATTACTATTGCCAGTACTTGTGTTTCCTTGTTCCTCTGTATAATATGCATCTTTTTTATATAAAGTGGTAGGCTTGTTTTGGGCTAATTACCCTGTGGTTACTGAGTGACAGAGCGCAAGCCAAACTGTGGCTGTCCTGCTAATTTACAGCGCAGCCTAGCCTAAGCCTTTTTCAGTTGCATTAGAACCAAGGCTGGATTTAGCACAGTCCTCAATCCTGGCTCAGAAGATTCCTCTAATTTTACGTGGTTTCGGTCTGGGCCCTAGCCACCAACACAACAAATTGAACTCATCGAGGTCACCCGCTTTTGTTCCCAATTATTCTGACTGAAAGCCTGGTTTAGATTGGGCGACTCTTGCCGTGGGACATACTGGGTTAACCTCTGAGGTGTCTGATGGATTAACACACACATACGGCCAGGCCAGGACTCCACTGCCACCAGCACTGCAGCCAGGTGTGACCCCCACGTGACGACAGATAAAGCCGGCAGGCATTAGTGCTAATCCCACCCTGATCTTTGGAATATGTCCCTATTACCTCCACAAACACTCTCCTACTGTCCCAGGCCTTACTTGATGCCCACTTAAGGGAAGGGAAAGACAAGACAAGGCCTCTGTAGGACTTCCTGCGACGAGCAGCTTCTTTCTTTTCAACCAGGAAGTTAAAGACCGTAGGTGCCTTTCCTACTGTTTGCTATGCTCCACTGTTATCTTTGGAGTCCAGTTATTTAAGGGGTGTGTTTGGTAGCACGGGGACAGCTGGTCACGTGGGTTGAGCCCAGCTAAAACGCGTGGCTGAATGAAGGCCTTAGATAGAGTGGTGGCAGACAACGGCTTGGCCAGAGCTTTGGACATTTCTAGTAATCGAAGAGCTGCGATATTATGTAAGGTGGCTTATCTAGCATTATGTGATGTGCTGCTAAGAGAGAGAGTGTGTGTGTGTGTGTGTGTGTGCGTGTGTGTGTGTGTGCGTGCGTGTGTGTGTGCACAGGCGTGTGCGCGCGTGTGCTATAAGTGAAGTAGGTGTCTGGACTTTGGGATGGTTTCCAAAACAGGCCCGTGTCATATGACTTGGAGAAGTGAAAGTGCAAGAATATACTCTGTGTGTGTGTGTGTGTGTGTGTGTGTGTGTGTGTGTGTGTGTGTGTGTGTGGACATGTGTGTGTGTTCATATGTGGGTGAACGTGTGAGTCAGAGTGCCAGCGAGAGAGAAGTGGGACCGTAGCTAGGCAATGTAAAGGAAACCAATGCTACAGATTCATAGGACATAAAAGTTTGGTATGGGCATCTGTTTTGCAGGCACAAAGACGCTCTTCATCCCCGCCTGTGTGTCATCTCCACTGGTCGTAGACATGTCACGCTGGTCAACATCCAGGCAAGGCGAGGAGAAGGCCAGCCCCTGTCTCCCGGCTATATTCAAAATACCACCCCATATCCTCGTTTTGACAAATCACCAATTCATGTTCCATAGTCGGTGACGTTCTGTTTGCACGCGTCTCCTTCAGGCCTGGGAGAGCAGGATATGAGCCTCACACTATTGTAATTACGTTACCAGCAGCTTAGCAGCTCAATGGGCAATGGCCCAGTTATTCTGGGGCACATCAACCATCAACTTCACTGCGTTGTTTTTTTGAATAATGCCATCTTTGAGACTAAACGAGAGCTCGGTCGGACATCCGGTGTGCGCACTGAATATGTATGATGCATTGGAATTTCAAAGATATGTGGTAATGTCCCCTAAACAGACAGGACAGGACTCTGGCCGACATCTGAATTACGAGCTTCCAACTGTATATTTTAATGGTAATGGCTTCCTCAACATTTACTGGTAATCTCCCCTGGGGTTTCAGGTAATAGATTACAATCAACATTCCTATCGCTAGGTATTTATTTGCTATATCCAGTTACGTCCAGTTACAAACCCCTCTTATGCTTCCATAAACACTAAATCCTAATGAGGACTTTCATGTGTGCTGGGTTTGTCTGTGGCATTTAACCTCCATTCCCCTTCTTTAAAGTAGCCGATATCTCATTTTATTCAAAGCCTATCACTCTATCAACACTGGTTGGTTGCGCGGTCATGTACAGGCTGATACGTTTTTCTATGGAAAGAAAGACATAGCTCTGGGTTCGTAGGAAATGTTTTGGGTTATTTTTTCTTTCTTTACATTGTTGACTCAGTTTGAAGATGGCTATTCCTTCTGCTGGAGGAACTCTCCAGGGTCGCACTGTGTTGGTGCTGTCTGTTTGCTTGACAACAGCAGCATTTCAGGCTTCAGGGAAGCGTACCACTGAACCCCGGGCGTTTCTGGTTTCCGGGAAAGAAAAAAATTAGAGGAGGGGGCAGGGGCACTCCTTGCACATGTATATTTATGTTTAGTGATGGATATTCAATGTCCGTGCAGGTTAATTACCCGTGAAGATCTGAACAAGCTGTAGAAGGGTCTTTGGCACTTTTCTAGGTGCCAATCGGCTACAGATGGTTGTAATGTCTTTCTGAGTGGAGCAATTATAACCATCAAAATGTCTTCAGGGATGTGAGATCAATGTGTGACGGCCAGGCTTTATCCAGCACCGGGTGTCTGAGACGTAAACACTGGAGGACCCCTCTGTTTCACTGAGCTAATTGTTTTATCAAGATGAACCACAGAACTAACAGGCTGCAGACAGTGATGTATTAAGGTCTGGTGAGGCAACAAACTCCCATGCTGAGTAATTGTCCCAAACTGACCCATAAATAGCGTAGAAAAGCAATGATCTCATTTGTTTCCATATATCATAACCAACTGTCTCTTTTAAAAGTTTGACCTTGTCATATTTATTGCTGAAGATCTAAGATCTTGGGTGACAGAGGTTGGTGTTAAACCAAGGTAAATACGATTCTCCATCACAAGAGCGATCAATCACACACTGCAATTAAAATCTAAGTAAAACCCAACGTCAGACATGTGGTCGGATACCAAATAACATTCTGCAACAGCCACGGCTACATATCTGAATTTATATGGGGTGCTTATGAAACTGCACTAAATTAACACCATTCCTCCTGGAAGAATGCCATCTCTGTTACACAAATACTTCATACTAAATTATGTCTGATGTCAGGAAATGAATGATGGCGACTGATGGAGCCCTTTACACTGAAACAGACAACGTAATGACATTCTGTCCTTGTCTGAAGATGGCCGATCACATGTACTGTACGGCCTATAGAGTCCACTCTGGCAAAACACTTTGGAAATGCAGGTCTGGATTTGCTGTTAGCCTCTGCCAGCGCACCATTTCCGGGGTCTGGGGAGCTGTTTTGTATTCGTGTGTCATGATATGATAAATACAAAAAAGGAGCATGCTTGTAAAACCTCTCTAAATACCCGTGGCATGACAACTGAGAAAGAAATGTGGTGTCATTTTTCCTAACTTGATTACCTGCTGTGACGGACGCCTTCTGAGGGGTAGGGGCGCACAAACACACTGGCTCACAGAGCATTGAGGCCCCATTATCCTAACATAACAAATAGGTGTGGTCAACAGATTCCTAGAGGAACGGTTTCTTTTCCCTCCCTAAAGCATGTTTGCGGTTGTCAGATGAAAACCATGTATTTTCCAACTGTTTGTTTTGCATTCTCGTTCGCATACTCATATGTATACGAGAATGTTTAATATCATACAGTCCGTTTGAACGGCGTTCAAAAGCTGACTGGTCACGAGCCTCATAAGCAGAGTTTTACTGAGCATTTAAACTCTCAACTCAGGTTTTGTTGCCGTAGCAGCCGCAGTCTGACTCATAACACACACACACTTGGATGTCAATGAGCGATGTCGTTTTTGGTGATCATCAGCGCACTTAGGAGTGAAAGTGAGCCAACAGCGGGTCTTTATGCAGCATTAAGCAAAGTAAACTTCCAGTAACATAAGAGCCTTCTCAGGGAAACCTCGGCTGTTGACAATAGATTCATCGAAGGTCATGGGTTATGATACCGGGGATAACAATTAAAGTATTGTTCTGTGTTCGGTGAAGGCGTTAAACATGAGTTCAACATTTTTCTTTTGCAACGCTGCTTTAACATGCATGTCTTCTGATCTGCCTCTCTGTTGACAGAGTTTCAATGCTCCTCCACGTTCTAAGATGAAGTTATGGAAAGGTGCTACTTTTGCATTCATGCTCTGCGGTGCAGCACTGTCCATTATCCTCACTAGAAACATGGTGACCGTCGGACAATTCAGACCCAGGACGAAATACCAAGCGTTCCAGTCCTCGCCTAGAACGTCGTCACCATCAGCGTCATCGCCGCCGATGACGCCGCACTCTTCTTCAATATCGTCTTCTTCGTCATCCCAAGGGACGGTGGGCGGTCTTCGCCGGAAAGCCCGCAGCACACAGCATGACGGGAGTGTCAACTCTCTCTTCTCAGAGTGTAAGAACCTTCTTTAGCAGTACCGCGTCTGATCTGAGATGGGGTGGCGTGTGAAGCGGTTGCCTGGGCTCAATAGAGGGCTTAGTGCCTCAGGTCTGTTGTGTGGAGGACAGGCTTTATGTCAGGCCATCACCTGCAGTCACCTAACACCTCATGGTTCACCAGCTGTATGTAAGGGGGAGGTTGAGAACACTAAACCTTTCCAGTGGGATTGACTTATTTCTCCTCTGTTAAATGCGTCCTAAAAGCACACCTCACGCTTCAACATTGTTTGGTTTGGTAAATACTGACCAGGGCTTCGACTGTTCCAAATCTAAAAATAGAACTGTAGGAACAGCACCATCTACAGGTTAAACACAGGTCATTGCTGATGGGCTGAAATTAGTGCCAGATCATTCCTGTGTGTATGGCAAGTGACAACGATGGTGCTGCCCTACATTTCGGGTTCCTCTTGAAATATTCATTATTTTCAGAATGTTTTGATTGAAAATATACCCTAACGCTAGCATCACTTCTAGTCTGAATATGTCCCATGTGTGCCACCGTCCAAACCCTACCCTCACACGTCTCCTCTCTTTCAGTCTCCAAGCTGTTCCAGAGCTTCACGGAGGGTGAGCTCCAGCAGGTGGTGGGGACCCTGCTGGATCGGAAGCGGCGCAAGAACCAGTGGCAGGACCAGGGCCAGACGCGTAGGACTAAGAGAGCGCGGCGGCCCAGGCCATGCTCCCTGCGCGAGGTGGAGCTGACCGTCAGCGAGCTGGGCCTCGGCTACGAGAGCGACGAGACCCTGCTGTTCCGCTACTGCAGCGGCAAGTGCGCGGGCCACCGGCGCAACTACGACATCGCCCTGGAGCATGTGAGGCGGGCGGGCTTCGGCCGCAAGGGCCGCAAGGACAAGGTGAGCAACGGGCCCTGCTGCCGGCCGCTGGCCTACGAGGAGGACATGTCGTTCCTCGACAACCACAGCCGGTACCACACCATACAGGAAGTGTCTGCGCAGGCCTGCGGCTGCGTATGACCAGGGTATAAAACTTGAACACAAGCACGCTGCTCTCAATCTCTCCATACAAAGAGCTAAACAAGAATACTGTTAAAAGACAACATGGGGCAGCTACGGAACATGAGCCCAAAGGAGGAAAGGGTGGATTATGTGTGCATCTTTTCTCTGCCAGGTGAAGCCTTTATCACAGGCAGACTGTTGGGTATGAGTACGAGGACCAAATCGACAGGGACAGCGTGCTACGTATTGGTGTTGACCATGTGTAGCAGGACACAAACAATGTTTATTTACCCAAAACGAAAGTGTTCTTGTTTCTGTTTGTCTTTTCTATCTGTGTAGTAACACTGGGGATTGTAGCGTAACAGCCATCTGGTAACATGATGTTTGTGATATCATGTTTGCCTGTTAGTACATGCAGGCGAACCAGTACTTTTATAATATATTAGTGTTATCTTCAGTTAGTCTAAATTTTATATTGTGAAATTAAACCTGTGCATCTATGCATGTTTAATAAATTATTACATTGACCTAATACTAATATTTTATCAGTCACAACACAAATTAAATTCATATAAATGGATATTGTACAGTTTTTTTTTGCAGTGCTGTTACTGAATGATTACAGTGTTATTACACAGATAAAATACGTATTTTGAAGATTTTGTTTTAGATTTGATACCCCTTAAAATTATTTTTGTGTATTGTAACTTAATGTTGTATAGATATTAACAATGAGGCCCTGCATACAACAACAAAACCTAAATAAAATAGCAAGGACAGTTTCAAGAATCAGAACCATATAAAACATAACAATTACACGTGCTTCATAACAACTCAATACAGGAAATTCCTATTTTAGAGTAATTTGGTAACTATTGCCTAATGATTCAGAGTTAGTATTACCCATAATCCTCTGAAAGCATTGCCAAAACACATTGGGCCCTATTTTAACATTCTAAGCGCACGGTCTAAAGGCTCTAGTTTCGGACGGTGCAAGGCCGGCAGTAGCGCTAACACAGACGTAATTACCATTTTGTTGGCCGCAAAGTGGTTTTTCTCTCGCCTGGGAGCATTTGCTAATTTCCCGGTTTGCCATAACATAGCTTGCGCCGAAATGGGCGTGGGGGTGCAGTAGAGGGTGTGTCAGCCAAAATCAGGTGGTGCAGTGCTAGTTTGGAGTCAAATATATCCAAATATTGCGCTACCGTCTACGCCTGGTCAGACCACGTCTTAGCGACGATGCAGGCGTTTTGTGGTAGTTTCCGGGCTTTAGGTGAAGGTGCACTAAGCACACACCTATCCAAAATCACACATGCCACTTTTGTGTATGTTATGTATTTTGTGAATAATTGAATAATAACTAATGACTAATGTCCTTAACCTTTTTAATCACAAAACAAAATCAATGCATGTGTATCATGGTGGTGCTATATTTGCAAACTTGCACCTTCTGAACAAGGACATCAGTTTTGACAGTTTCCTCCTGGGAGAAGCTTCTCTGCTGGTCTGGACTTTCGCCCTCTATTACGAAATTACGAGCTGCACGCTCTATTACGAGCATGCTGCTGTTAAAGGGAATGAGAGGGGCTGATTTGATTGGCCATAATTGAAGACAGCCCCAACCACTCCTACTGATAATTTATTCTAATCCAACCTATTTACAACTGCGCCTCCATTGCGCTTGATTACCGCCACCCGAAAAGCCAAAAAGTATTGGCCACACCTTAGATCGACTTCCCCGTAAACCGCGCAATTTGCGCCGTGGGCCATAGGATGCTCCTTGACCGGGAAACTAGGGCCAATTGACTTCAGACCAGGTTTTTGTTGGTCAATCGCGAAATCATTTTCCGCTGCCTCAAGATACCAATGCGCCAACAATGCGAGCGACCACACCTCATTTTGAGACCAACACACCCACGGGCGCTCAGATGGGCGCAAGTGCTTTTGCTATTTAAACAATGTGGGCGCTGGACGGGAAAATAACAACTGTGTCGGTCTGAAACTAGAAAAAACACTTTGCGTCGAGTGTAAGACAGGGCCCAATACATGTAAGTCAACTCAAATCTATTTTAAATTTACACATGTAGGTTTGTGAGCATTTCTCAAGGTAAAGTCTTACATAAGTGTATCTGAGGGAAGTTTGTGATATTTACACTCAACCTTTTAATACCATGGCTTGTTTAGGTAAACAGAAGCAAATGAGAGAAAAGTCATTTAAGCTGTCTTAGTTTTCTTCTGAGAAAACTTACTATGAGATAGATTTTGGAATTAGAAATGTGTGTGTGTGTGTGTGAACCCGTCCATACAACCCCATAAATTACTACAATCTAAAGAGTATAGCCTTGTATTGGCCTGTCAAATTCCTCTTGATTGTATTACCAGAGCTAGGGGGGAAATTAGCAACTGAAAGGAATTATGATGCATATTTTTCAAAATTATTTTCACCATCACTAATCTTTATTTGGTTTGAGCCCATTGCAACTGTTTGCCTGAAGTACAATAAATTATATGTGTTTTTTAATGAGGTGCAGTATGGGGTGTGGATGCGGTGCATCTTTATTGTTGATTACGTGTATTTATTTTGGAAGTAAATTATGGTTTGCATATTTATTTAGATGACCACACAGAAACAGGACAGTTTATTACTATTGAGCAACTGTGCCAAAAATGTTTTATCTAACAATCTTTATTGACTGCTGAATAAACATAAGCGATTTCAACGGTATGGGTGTTCAGTTCTCTGGTGTCAAATGTTATTGATGAACCTCACAATACAGACTATTGTCAAACCCGTCAAAACACAGAAGAGCTAACTAAGGTAACACGTATAATACAGGAGGGATATTGACGCATTATTGGTATGGATATGAAATTTGTGAATAAAACATATTAATTATGCAAATGCTAATACAGAGCTTCTATCGGCTCAAAGGAAATCAGCCTCAGGACTCACAGTGATGGCTGATATGTTATGACGTGTGGTTCTTTCGCTGGTCCATTATGGCGCTGAGGACCAGTCATTTATGTTTGGTTCAACAATTCTTCTTCTGCTCCACCATTGAACCTATCCACCATATGACAACATGACAGCTGCTCTTACCAAAGGATTTACTGGTTAAAAACACTCAAACAAAAGAGGGAAACTTTTCAAAGCTAAGTAATGTTAATGTAAGATATTTGTTGCCAATATATTTTACTGTAATGCACTCCTAATTTGGTTTTCCTGCCTTACTAGGGCCAATAATTTGGAAAACTCAGCAATTGGATCTGTTTGGTTCTGCCCACACAGGTTGGATGTCAGTTTTAAATTTAATCCAATGTGACACATATACTGAAGGCCTAGTGGTTATTGTAACAATAGGGGTGGTCCTGCATAGCTCATTGTGAAAAAGGAATGGAAATGCAGCCAATTATTTTTACAGTTATAAACAGATATTTCCGCTGCTTGTCACAGCATCCTGAGAGAAATGGCCATTAAGTTTACAGTCCCAACTGCAGAGAGAGAAGCGTAGACAAGACTAGAGACTAGAGGCTAGAGAGCTGGATACAAGGAAGCTAGCTAGTCCTGAACACTGATGAAAATGTTTGCCATGTATGAAAAGGTTAATAAACACAGTAAGTATTTTTTATTATTATTATTTAACTAAACCCTTATTTATTGTTATAATTATTTAATTATTTTTATTTATAATTAAGTATAGGTTCACTTCTTCAAGCCAGAAGTGTTTTTCCCCATCATTTGTAATCTCACCTCACCGGTATCTTTGGTAATGAGAAACTTACTTCACAATTGGCTTCAGTGGGCAGTCTTCAAAAACTCTCTATCAACAGTAGGTTACTGTTAAAGCTTATCAAGTAGAACAAATAGAAAGCATGATTTGCAAATATTTCCTTTTGGTTAAACAATACACATAAGACAATGCTGATATTTTCGCATTTTTGGAAAATACATTTATCATGGTATTTGCAGGCTTAAATGTGACCTATTGAATGACATTATTAGCTATAAATGATGTGAAATTGTGTAACATTGGTATAGTTACCAAGCCCCAGTTTAGATGTAGCCTACTAGAAACCTATAAGAAATGAGTGAGCTACCATCTGAGATATACATTAGATTACAGTATGTCCTTGGACTGGCAGTTATAAGTTAATGTAGCATTTAAAAGTTCTAAGCCAAATGTGGATTTAGAGTCGGGAGGAGACAAGTCATATGCTTTCTCTGTTATCTGCCATGTTCTCCCACATTAACATATTGTGTCTGTACTGTACGTCTGTTGCATTAGGTTCTGCTGTTATGTGCTTGTCCTCTAGTTTTATATTGCATGTCCACGCACCGATTTATTTAGTGTTCTGAAAAAAGATTCCCAATTCCCATTCCTGTTAAAAGCCAATGCTATTGGAGGACATTAAAAACATTTTAGTTGAATATGGAATAAAAGGCTGCCCAGACCCTATCTATGGCTTGGCAAGACCCTATCTAAATGAATGGGGAGAGAGCCATAACTGCAGGCTTAATGGCTTAATAGGTTTCCCGATCCGTCGTTAAAAAGCAGACGATTGGCTCTTTGGGGGGAGGGGGGAATATGTGCATCCAACCGCCATCGTTCTCCCCCTTCTCCCATAGAGTTCTATTCAGGATTCTTGAAGTGATCTGTTTTATTCTACAATGTCTCTGTCTTTATGAACTATTGTCCTTTTATCCATTTGATTCGATTGACTCTTCTGCTTTAAACATGTTGGAATAAACAGTTTTCTTCTTCTGTTGCTAGTAACAGCCCTGACAGGTACTACAATAAACAACAAATGTTTTAGACCCTCCCATGTCATTTACATTTACACTTTCATCCAAATCAACTTATAATAAGTACATTTGTCGATAGTAGATGAAACAGCCATGTGCCAGTTATCATCAGTGAAAATATTCTATTAGATCAGTGACCACCTCGGCAGTCACCCGAGATATATGTTGCAAGTACCTTGAGTTGCAATCTAAAAATAATATGTCACTTTCCTAAGTACTTACAATGAAAGAGCTAGAATAGCATAGCTGAATGTATCCCTGTGATGTGGTTCACATTCCTTTAAGGTAAGATGTCAGGACAGCCGTCGTAGTGGTGACTTGTGTGGATCGAGACAAATGCGAAGCTACAGAAGGAATCCAAACACACAAGTCAGAGCAGTGCGAAGCCAATGTTTTTCCTCCTTTAGAGGAACTCTGAAATGATCATCATCATCAACAATAGTATGTTTTGCAAGGAGTCATTTTTATGCATTATTTACAATTAGGTCATTTAGCAGACACTTTTATCCAAAGCAACTTACATTTACATGCTGCAGGTAGGGGTTAGGCATTTTGCTCAAGGATGCTTTTAGATAAGCCAACTCTGGGGCTTGGAGTCCAACACTCAGCACTAGACTATCCTTATTCTTATTTGTTTCTTGGACTGATGTACTTCCATAGATTTCAGGCATTTAATGTAAAACCATTCAGAACAAAAGATAGATTAGTGACTTTTGAAGACCTGAAAATGATAAGCAACTGGAACGCATGCATGCAAACACAATAGAAATATATTCGAAATTTAAAGTGGCAATTATTATAGTAATGCACCTATTAAACTACAATTACTTTCTATTAATTTCATTTTCATTTGAATTTGACAGACAATTATGATTAAGACAATATTATGGTCCATAGTGCAATTATAACTCACAGTAACTATCAAATCTTTGTTTTTGTTATTGTTGACTCACCAAGAGGGTAAAAAAAACATCAATGAAGAGTGATGTATTTATTATTTTATAAACTGCATCCAATTGAAGAGTGGGTGATCTTTTACATCTGGATAGTAATGGATACATAATCTCGAAATCATTGATCTTCATGCACCTTTCTTGACTTTACTCCGCTTTATATTAATGATATTAAGTTATTAAACATTCCTGATCTTATAACATCTTTAGTGCCCCCTAGTGTTCATTAGCATATTATGGTCTTTGCCAGAGAAAGAAAGAAAGAAAGAAAGAAAGAAAGAAAGAAAGAAAGAAAGAAAGAAAGAAAGAAAGAAAGAAAGAAAGAAAGTTGGTGCTGGGAAACTTTCCCTCCGCACACTTCCCCTTTACTACCCCTTTACTTTGATTCAGACATTCTGCCAAGACTAACTAAGAAGAGAGTTTCTGTAGGCCTAATTGAAGCACTCCAATTTAATAATGGCACTCCAACAACAACCACTTTTAGCCCACACTTGTTTTTCATTGTGGCAGAGGCCAACACACTAAGGAGTGTTTTATTCGTTTAAGTAATTTATACCTTATTTGGCATTTGAATTCCAATAAGCCAAAACTATAAAGATCCATTGCAGGATGTTTTTTTAAGTTATGTCAATATTGAATGAATACTATTTGTTTGTACTGTACATGAGCCTAAGATTAATAAGGAAGAAGTATGACTTTGATGTGTATTTGTGACTTTTTACTGACACAGAAGCATGTTCACTCCCCTCCCCTATAGCATTTCAGGAATCCTCATTTTAATGTTTTCGTAATATTTCACAATCTTTTCTAAACAACTTAATCCTCTCTGACATGATTGTCTTCGAAGCCTTGCCAAAACACTCCAAGTTGACTGTAATCAATGACTCATATACAGATGTGGCTTTAATAAAGACGCACTTACAGGTGATAACAGGTCTAAAAAATGTGGTGTCTAGCGCTGTTATTTGGGAATGTTGCATTTCCTTGATCCTTAGTGAATTATATAATGAGAAACGATTGTGTGTAAAATAAAATCCCCATAGTGTTAGCAGCGGTGATTTATTTCCCACGCTGGAGAGAATGTTTGGTTTTGAATAAACTGCAGAAATAGCCAATAACACCAGATAGTCCTACATCTCTCTGTACATTTGTTTTAATTGGCACATGAAGTATTTCTGTTTCTGTAACTGTTTTATAAACTCAAAGTATGTTCAAGTCTACTGAATTTCAGGAGCTGCTGAAATTATTATTATTTTTTAAACAATTCTTTCAGCCACCATGCAAGGATTGCTTCACGAGGGTGCATTTTTATTGTCTTTTTTGCATGAACTGGACTGAGAAATTTCTCGTTTGAATATTAATTAATGCAAAAGCAATGCAAATGAATTCATTGTCAAAGCGGCTACTATTTCTGCAACTTGTAGGCTACAAACTTGTCTGTTGAACATTATAAATATAAATATGAAATATTAAAGAGGTGGATTTGGTCGTTATTTTAGAATGTACATAATATTATTTTTTTTAAATACATGTTTTGTTCTATTTTAGACATAAATGAGATGATTTTATTTACAATGCTGGTGTGTTGCTCGTCTTGCACATGCTATGTATCAGTCCCTAAACCAGATGTGGAACACTGGAGTCATGACTCATATAGACACTGACTGGACAAGTGTGTATATATGAGCCATGCCCCTGGTGTTATACAACACATTTTAAAAGCCAGCCAGCCTGTGTCGAATTGACTTTATTTCACTTAAATCTGGAAGGATTGTCGTTTGTAGAAATCGTTCTAAGCTTCATATATCATAGCCTAAAAAGGATTGAGTAAGGTGTGGTTTATTGAGTACATAGCTATCTGCTGCCCCCTAGAGGAAAGCGAAATACATTATTGTGTGCTTGCTCTTGGACCAGTATTATACAGTGAATTCAGACATTCATTAGTATTAAATACACTAGACACACTAGGGATAGCTTTAGAAAACAAGTCTTCAGGCCCATTAAGGAGACAGACAGACGTTTTTGGCACGAGCAGCATCTGGCATGAAAGAGCTGGCAACTCAAGTTGAACAAAGCCAATAACTAATCCTTTACAATGTTTTTCAATCCTCATCCTTTGTAGTTGTCTAATCCACACAACTGATAAGACTAAATAGTAACGAGGATAGTATTATCTATATTATCTCTGACTTCATTGTTCCAAACTAGAAGAAACCGGAAGAAGAAAAAAGGGATTAATGAAATAAGAAAGAATAGGGAAGGAAGGAATGAAGAAAAGGAGCAAATGATTCAAATATATAACCATGAACAGAAAATATATGCACATTAAAGACATAAATTATCCCCATACAGTCTAGACTAGACTGTATAGGTAAGGGAGAGAAAAAAACAAGCTCAAAGAATGTCTGTATAGGGTTTACATACCATAGCACTAAAAACTAGGACTTTCCTAGCATGTTTGCTGTGCCTTTCAAGCCGGCTTGCCATAGGACATCTTTTTTTAATGCTGAATAATTCACTTTGGTGACTCAGTGTTGACTAGCATCTCTCTCTCCAAACTAGACACAAGGAAGCTAAAGGTTTTGTATGGTTATTTTATTATTACCAGCATGGCAGGGCAATACCTTCAAATGCCCAAGGTAAATTGAATAAAGAAAAACAGAGGTCAGTCCAAAATGTTTTTATTTTGTAAAGGGGGCAGTTGGAGAAGTTGAGAAACATGGTGCGCTACTAAATGGTAATATATTCAAATGTACATGACATTCAAGGGTATTACAGTTATCACTCAAATTTTCCACACATAAAATAAATCTTCATTCCAACATGTTTTTTTTTCCAAATGAAAATGGATAAAAAGTTTATATAATATTTCCAAAATAAAAAATATGTATCAACACAATATAAACCCTCCGGATGTTGGAAAGAAAAGCAGTTACATGCAGAACGCTGACTGATGTGGAGTTAAATTTTGACAACAACAAAAACAGAAAAAAAATAAAAAAATAAAAAAAGAGATAGATGAGGGTCTATGACTAACACATCGTCAACTTAAGAGACATTTTCTTGAGAATCCTTCTGGCCCTCACGCCGTCCTCAGATCATTAACTCATTAGCAGAGCCGGCATTGTTTTAGTCTTTTATTCACTATAGTAAAGGTCAATAGAAGATAAGAAACTGCTATAACTGACTGATTTAAGTGGTCTTGGCTAGCCATCACAAACAGTGCATATAGTATGTTGAGTTCGCTTGTGGAAATTATGACCCTAAATAAATTACGTGTTGCCAGAAACAGATTGATTGAGGAGGTGGGACTCGATGTAAAGACAACTGACCGGACGACTAGTCAAAACACACTGAATGAAGTTCCTTTGGATGTGTGTGACTCCAGGAAGTACGGCTGTAGAGTGAGTAAAAAGGTCCCAAAGTAGAAACTGCAGTCTTAACATGTGCCATAGTTTAAAATGTAGAGGAAAACACCCTTTTACACTCATCAATATGATGAGCAGACAAGTCCCAAACCAAAGCTTTGAAGTCTTTATTTTTGCTATCGGGAAAAAAAAAAAAAAAAAGTAATAATACTTGAAAACAAAAATAAAAACACAGAACGGAGGGGAAGGAAGGGGAAGTAAGGACTCCAGATATTACGTTGAATGCAGAGAATATGAACTGCACTGAGTTGGGTGAGACACTCCGGCACTGGGGAGGGGGGGAGGGGGGGTATTTCCTGGAGCTAGACTTCTAATATCCAAAAGTACTGGTCTGGAGGACCCATGTTGGTCAAGGGGTGTCCATAGAGATGCCTGAAACAAAAATGCCATCGCAGCAGCATCCAAGCAGGCCATCCTAGAGGGTGACGCTATGTGCCTCCTGCTCCCTGGCTCTCCCCTCCCTCTGAATTACCTGAGTGGAGAGAGCAGCACGAGGGTTAAAGGTGCAGTGGGCCTCTTATTTGGGTATGTTCTCGTTACACAGTATCAGCAATCAACCAAATCATATGACCGGAGAGCACACAAATGGGTGCTAACTGCTAACATATACAAGGGTATAAGGGGTATACAAGATGATAAGAAATATATAAGCTAGATAAGGAACCAGCCACACCGTACATCAACCGACCTGTAACAGGAGCGGAGTTGGAGCCAGTGTTGGCCACCTCGTCTTCATCGCTGTCCTCCTCGTTGGACTGGGGCACCTCGCCCTCTGGGATGGTTGCCGCGGGGGTTTCGGGCTCCTGCTCCGCCCGGCTCTTCAGGGCCAGGATGCGGTGGTGCAGTGCTGCCGCCAGCTGCCCCGTGTCCTTAGAGCTGGCCTGGGGAAGGCCAGGAGGCGCACAGAACGCACAAGGTCAAGCAGAGACGAGCCAGGGGGATAAACGCGGCTGGACCAAGTACCTTCTCTATCCTATCTGGCTGACAAAGCTAGCCTGGTCTCTCATCCCTCCCTGTCATCCTATAGAAGCTAGACAAGACAGGAAATGGGGCTCACAGTGAAAAGCTGGGCGGTACTCCTCCATGGACAAGCTTATAAAGCACCGTGGGTCACCATAACACTATACATCATGAGAGAACCTTTATTTTGCTGCTAAATAAATGAATGGAATGCTTAGTCTCATTGTTATCCAAATATAGGACCTTTGCACAGAGGCGTCATTAGGGAAAACACAAGGTAGGTCAACATTAAATATAGGTATATTTCATCTAGGTGTACCAGTACACTAGTCATTGACTGCTTCACTAGTCTAAACTGGTGCACCAGCGTAACAAAATGGAACGCACCCATAATTACCATTACAAGTTACACCTGTACGTACCTTCGTTGAGAACAAGTTCTGACACTAGCGTCACATTTTGTAATATGAACATGGGCTTTGGTGGTACATACCGATATTAAAAAGACCTTGACGCCCTGGTCTTCTGTGTCCATGGCAGTGATACGCACGCTCTTCTCGCTGGCCTTGTCCACCTGCATCTGTGGCCAGAGCTTGGTGTTGAGGATCAGTCGGAGGCTGCCCTGGGTCCTCATCACTGGAGGGCAGTAAATGCACCCGTTAGCTTAGCATCACCCACTGCCCACGTCTGTCAGCACAAGCAGCACGCAAATGCATGGGCCGAAATAAAATGCTTCTGAAGGATGCCCGAATAAAATTATTCAGAGGAATTTAGACTTTTGACAAGGTCCACCCCACCCTTAATCTCCTTCAATGGATAAAATCATGTTTCCTACCCTTACTATAGGAGATTAAAGGTACAAACCCATGTGGTTGAAACCAGCATTACAATAACATTGTTGTTTTGGTTGGAAAAGCTTGCCTCTCCTACACTCGAGTAGCTCACGTTCATACAGCGGGATTAAAGATAGGTAAAATAAACGGTGACATTTGTAGCCTGGTTAAAACCCTCCTGATATTGCATGCTCCGCCTCTACAATGTGCTTCGCTTCACAGCCTAGGAAATCTTGATAGAAAACCTACAATGACCACCTTCGACTAATCAGAGCAACCAACATGTGACGGTGACAGCGATGGATGATTGGACCACCTTCAACCAATCAGAACAAGACCCAGATGGGGAAGATTTTCTAGTCACAGGCACTTAATTGTGGTCCGCACCAACTAAACTACCAACTGGGATGCTGATTGGTTGGCGGTTCTCTTCCAGGCTGACAAAATCCTAAAGGCAGAGTTTGCAATACTAGGATGGTTTGAACTAGGCTAGGAAATGTGGGGTCCTGGTGGCACAATAATACAATTGAGGAGCATTATCATCTAGATCTGTATTCTAGTCCAATAGTCATTGATTGAGGAAATGCAGACAATACCCTAATCCATTCTCAGGGTATTTACCTAGACGGGACTGTAGCGTGCCGTCGTCTGTTGACGCCATGTCGTTGAGCCTCAGCAGACCTCGACCTCGCTCTATCCATGACTGTGCCGTCTTCTCAAACACAAATAACTTGCACTGTATCTGAGGAGACAACAGGGAAAGCAAATAAGAGCGGTTGGAGATTTGTGGCCCAAACACATTCTATCGCCATGGAAGCCTGCGTGGGGCTCCCCACCGTACGACTTGCTCACCTGTAAAACATTGCTTTCCGATTCCTCCCCCGTCTTTACGTCCACTTTCTCTAAGATGCACTTCTTGGCTGTGGCTTTGGTGTACGCTGCTGCCGATTCCTCCAAAGACTCTGTCACACTGTTCACTGTTAACAGAATATACAGTTTGGGAATCACTGGCTGGCGTTTGGAAGTTGTCTGTTCCTCTTGGAGAAAAAGATGAAAGGCTCATTAGAGTGCATCTTTAATAGTGCTATGAAGGGAACACCTTGATAGCACTAAAGGAATAGGGTATATCCAGTATAATGCATTTACTCCTCATTGGAGCAGGGTATCCCATTTGTGTAAACATGCATCATACCAGCAGAATTAGCGTAATGCCTTCAAGAACTACTTTCAAGCAGAGTTGTGTTTAGAGTCTATCAGCATTGTTGTCCGGATTCAAACTGAACGAAGACCACGTGACTAGCACGTGCACGTACATGCACACAAAGCCTTGGAGTACCAATGTATGTGTACGTTGTCACTCGTCTTTATACGTACACTGTTAGAACCATGACACCTCTTTAAGCTTTAATTATAGAATGAATGGGATTTCCCTGCATGCTTTGGGTAATGAAATCACTAGAGTTTTTCCATTCTAGTTTCAATACATGTATACACCCTTAATTGCTTTACCCTTCTTGATTATAACCAAGATTCTCCCCATGATGACCTCATTTCTTCAAGAGGATTACATTTCAACCCCTCTCTCTCTCTAATGGACGCTGAGCATTATTTTTATAACATTTCAGTGATGTTGTGGATTTTGACACTTTGTTTAAAACCCTCCTATCACCTAAGCCTTAAAATGTAATTATTTGTTGTTTTAATTTCTTCCAAAAAAGGAATGCAGTCTACCGAGACAAACTGGACAGTAAACATCTTTTACCGTGCCAAGAATTTCTAAACAAATCCTGACATCTGCTAGCCTTTCCAGCCACGGAATAAAATGTCGGTAATTCCACGACTTCTCCCAAGAATTCACTGAGCAAAGACCTGGTGTGCTAAATGTACAAATATTGTGAAGCATGTGTTAGTGTTTGTGTCTTTACCCTTCTCTGGGGTGGTTTCCTGCGAGGAGGGCTCTGATACGGGACCGGCCGATGCCTCTTTATTTTCCTCATTTGATGACTCACCCTTAGGTGGACTCTGAAATAGTGAAATATGGAATTCATACCATGCCTGGTTGTTTGCCGAGGTTAAAGAGGTATAGTTTCCCCTAAATCCAGCATACATTTGTCCCTATGGGTGTTAAGGATGTGTCTGTGGAGTTGGTGTCTATCCAATTCCCTCTACATCTACTTTGTTATTGCGAGGTGAGAGAGCAGCACTAACGCCTGTGAAGTGTCGCCCGCTTTCATTCGCCGCCCGTTTCAGTAGACTTGCTGGTTTACACCCACCTCCGCCACGCGCACACAGAAATGGATCATTTTGCCGCTTGGGCTATTTTCTCCGCACGTTGCTTTCACAAAAATACACTTTTGCATCTGAAACGGCACGCGTAATACTTGGCCACGGTTTGTTGTAAATTCGGCATGAGTAGAGTCGTGCCCTATTGTATTTTAGATACTGCTCTCTGGCGCGCTCATGACTGTAGGCCACAGTATATGAAAGTGTTCATGCAAAACATGCAAGCGTTTCTCACCAGAACTCGTTCGGACATGTTCTGTCCAAAGACAAATTTCGCCCCAGTGTCTGTGTTGTTTGTGGCATTATTTGAGCTGTGAGGGCAAAAATCACACATTACTTGAGGTGCATTACCCCAAGATTGAAGATGCTGTGCCATAGGAAATCTACTAGAAAGGCTTTTTTTTTTTACTCTTGCCATTACCTCGGAGTGGAGATGTACTGTAAGAAATAATTAGTGCCCTCTGACTCCAGCGGCACACCGTCCTTTGACTTGTCTGTACTGTTCTCTTCCAACTACAGAGGAAACACTTGTTATTACAAGAAATATGAGCCGTAGTACATCCCGAGAATATCCTGCTTCCCGCTGGCTATTTGTTAAAGGAGGACCATAACCACAGCAAGGAGGGTAAAATATTAAACCTTTGCTCTGTCTTTAATATTCTGACCAAACACGAAAGACGTCGCTACATCCGAGTCCTTTTTCTCTGCTCTGGTTCCTTCTGTGTTACCACTTGCCCCGTCTTCTTCCTTTTCATGTTTCTAAAAAGTAAACAGATGCACAGCGGTCACAGTTTGTCACTGCAGTGACAGCCTTATAGCCAGGAACAGCACATTATGCTATGGACCACGAAAAACATTCCTTCACCGAATAAGAGTCTGCCTCATAATTCAGAGGGATTCCTTCGCTTTCATTTCTAGATAGAATGAGGCCAGCCTTGATGAACCGTCCAAGATCAAATGCATTACATATATGCTTAATTCCCTACAGTACTGATAAGTAATGTTTTCTGCAGCAGCGGCACGTTTAGATGCCACAGTAACGACTTCTCACCGATGATTTGGCCAGACTGGCTGGGTGCTCTGTGTTGTTCAGGAAGAGGGACGGGATCACAGCTGTCCCATCTGATGACTTCTTCACACCGTTGGTGCCACAGGTAGAGTCTGCACAGAGGTCAGGGAAGAAAAGCTTATCTCACCATGTGTCCACCGTCTCGGAGGATATTGCACTCCAGAAGCCCCAGCACACATACTGGACATAATAACGCACAATCCCTGATTTCAGAAACGATGTGTTAACTCACTGGACTCAGCGTGGGTCTTGAGGGGAGGTGCCTGGAGGACGGCGGGGCGAAGGACACTACGTTGCTGCTCCTTGGGTTTCTGACTTGGTACACCTGCAGCACAACCGACGGACGCATTTGGACCTGAGCATTTTGCCTCAAGCTGTCACACTTGATCATGCGTTTCTGCATTTTCCAGTTCTATACAGTTGAAGCGGATAGCCCAGGAAGGGTTCATCAAAGCTAGGACACTAAATATACGCGGGTCCAGCGGTCACCTACCTGAACTTGGTGCCTGTCCGTGAATGAGAGTTGGAGGCTTTAAACGGAATCCTACTGGCTTCTCCTCTGCAGAAACACACGAGGAGAGGTTTTTCAAAAAGAAACATACAAGAAAAAAATAAAAAGGTGTTCTTCATCTGCCCTTGCACCTTTATAACCACAGGGCTGGTTACCACGGCAACCCTGCTGCGCTCTAGAGGCATGTTGCGGTCCGAAACCTAAAGCACAGCAGCCTCTCGGGCCACTGTTCCATTTCTCTCCCTCTCCATGTCAGTTGTTTAATTGGGCCGACACGGCCCGCTTCTATACAGTATTACAGTGTGTGCAGTGAAAACTACGGCACGGCCCACTGAACATGCATATAGCAACTCCTGCTCCTGTTCAAGTCCATAACAACCAGCATTAAACCAGCCATAAGTTGAGGCCTTTAGATAAAAGTGCATGCTAAATGAGCCAATTGTAACTGTAGTGTCAACATGCATAATACCTGAGCAGAATTAGTGTTTTCCTCCGAGCACCATGCAATCCTTAGCTGACATAACTACATTCTAGCAGACGTATACAACATTGTGCAACATTCAAATTAAAAGCAGACAATTGCTGGAAGCATATTTGCATGCGGGCAACCTTGTGTACTGTATGCGAGCGTGGTGCGGGGACCCTCCTCCACATCACCCTGCCTCCCAGTAGCATGAGACTGCCCACTACGCTTCAAAGCAGGCTGTGACAGTATTATACACAGAGCTTGCTCCAGCAATACAGCCGGGGCTGCCAATGAGGGGAAATGAACGATCTAGATGCCCTACCTGGCTCAGAGTCAGAGTTCCCAGTTGGAGACTGGCAGAAACTTGAGGGCATGAATACATTGTTCTTGGGAACTAGAAAGGAGAGATGGGAATGACACTCAGCATACAAATTGATGCCCAGATCATAAAAACTGGATGGAGGAGGAAATGTCGGTGCCAACACCCCTATGTGCCCTTACCAGAATGCGAGGGTGGGAATTGCTGCGTTAACGACGAGGTCCTCTCCCTTTTTACTGGGGGGCAATAGCTTCCCTCTTCTCTATCAGAATCTTTAGAAGAAGTGAGGAATATTAATGCTCTGAATAACCAACAGCTTGTCAATACCATAACTGATACAAAGTAAGAGGAAAAAATATGTACTGTAAATGGTCAGTTCAAAATTACCTTCTCCATCCTCCGCGCTTGATCCTTCCGCTGATCGCTGTGACAAAAAGGCAACAGGTCAGGAAATTTTTACAAACATACTTCCAAAAAGGTAGGACTGGTGACAGAAATGATTAGTTCAAATAAGTAGCTTAAGGAAAGAAGATAAGACATTATGCTAATGATTATCCTTTTAACCCAGCGGTATACAGCTGCCGTGTGCAAATGGTGAGAAGCAGCCCATTTTAAGAATTACATTTAGCTAAGTTATTGTACTTGTCATTAGCTAAACATACGCAGACATTTCATGCAGCCTTGTTAGTGTACTCTGTAGAACATCAAGAGCTTTGAGAAGCTTAAAAGCTATTATACAGTCAAATAATAATAATAAAATGTGAGTGTACAACATCATGGAGTATGGCTTCAGGGCCAAATTTAACAGGCATCCTTACCTTCTGTGCTTTATCTTTTTGGAAAACAAACACAGGAGGTGCTATGGCAGGCTTTTCTGTTAAGAGAAGATGTAGGCTAGTCATACTTTCAAAAGCCACAGCTATAACAGAAGCAAGTTCCACTTCATGTTTACTGGACCTACAATAGTCCAGTCTATACCCAACTAACATCTTGGCCTAGATGTTCTGTATAAAGAAATAAATATATATAGAGGATACAGTGGGGTCCAAAAGTCTGAGACCACTAGTCAAGATACTTCTAGTTTGCATGGTAATACCTTTTTCATTACAAATGATAATATCAGCTTAACAATTTGAGTGAAAAGTTGAATTTCTTAAAAATGTACATGAATTTTCAGTATTTGGTCTGGGGGGGGG
>JAODLI010000009.1:3989018-4055761 GCA_027575585.1 Percopsis omiscomaycus | reverse complement strand
CCCACACACACACACACACCCACACACACACACACACACACACACACACACACACACACACACACACACACACACAATGATATATATATATATATATATATATATATATATATATATATATATATACAAATGGATAGCTAGAGAAATAAATAAAGTGGACTTAACAATTTTCTTAAATTTATACGAACTTTTCAGCTTCTCAACTAGGAAGGGAGGAATCTGCGTAGACCCCAAGGAAGCATGGGTCGCGGGTGTCATACAGAGACTTGACAAACGCAAGGTGAATATTAAAAGGGATTTTACACTAAAATGTTCAATGTGAGTGAAAGAAAGCATGTGTTTAAATAAACATTTATTTATATAAACATTCATTTATTTTCCACAGTACTACCGTCTACTGCGGAGGAAAGCATGAAGACTGCCTGCTACAAAAAAACAAACAGGAAACCTTTATTCTCATTTCTTTCTTCAAGTTGATGAAGAATAAGCTGTTTTATGGTGCTTTGCTGGTTTTTAGTGCATGGAGGAAGTTGGCAAGGTGTAGATTTTGGCCTCTCCTTTGCTTTCACTTCTGCCTGGAGTTGAATCATTGTATATTTTATCAGCATCCTAGCTGTGTACTTTGGAGTGCCACAAAGCATTTTCTGGTTAAAATTTTGAATAACTAATGTGTTGGCCGAGAATCTGTATATGAAAAAATGGTTGCTGGGTACTGTGGAAGTACTGTGGAAAAGCTTTAACTAAACTTAACTAAATCCCAAATCAATAATGATAGAATGTGAACGCTCTGTATAGTATTGTGTATAGAGACAGGTATTGGGTGTGGTTTTTGAACACGTTTACTATGTCTGGAACAAATCCCTTTTTTTATATATTTCAAATAATATACATGGTATATATTCCTATTTTGTCACGCATATTCTGTGTAAAATTTCTTTTTCCACAAGCGAAAATAAAGTTGCTGATTAAATTTCACTTTGCTTTGTGTGACTGTTGATTGTGTATGCCAGTGATTCATCAGACTCTTCCCATCACTCTAGGCATTTTCTTTGAATTTCCTTAAATCAATTGCATAAGTTAACATGAACTGGACTAATATGTGACTTCATGGTCTGTTTATGACACTGCCATAATTTTCCTCCCTCTCATTTTGTGATGCAATCCTCACATAACTTTATACTTTCATTTTTTATCAAACATAAATCTGTTATGATATCTCTTTCTATTACCGTCATTAAAAGTTCAAGGCCAGACAACATGGTACTTTATATAAAAAAAGCTAACACTGAGGAAAAGCAAACTTAGGTTGGATAGTTATAGCAAACACATAAATTACAGCTGCTCCAGAGGTGAGGACACCTAATGCCCCAGCTCCAGTTTGTTAATGTGTGGAAGTCATCGATCTCAACTGACATATGACAGAAAAGATATGAGTCACTGTGAGATTTTATCAGCCAAGTCCTGGCTGCGAAGATGAAAAAGAAAGTAACCTTAGTTACAGGCACAATGTGAATGAACATGCCAGTAAGAAATCAAAGTGTGGTATCAGATCAGATAAGACTGTACCTGTAACTTCATGGGTACCTCGCATTATGCAGGTTTCTTAGAAGAAGAAAAAGGATTTCTATTTTGTCTTTTTATTGCTATGGCAGTTGAAACAGCTCAAAGGCTGTGTAAAAGTGATGCATCAACCTGTTATATATTTAGATAAATTAGCTGTTTCACTTTTACAAGGTATTTTTCACAGGCCTTTAATTTTTGTTGAACTGATATTGAAGAAAACCTGTCCTACATTTGGGAGGTGTACAACTCATTTGTAGTCATTAGCAGAAAAGTAATACATTTACATTTACATGTACAGCATTTAGCAGACGCTTTTATCCAAAGCGACTTACAATTAGTACATTTGTCAACAATAATACATGTGTTATCCACAGTGTTAGATAACACATGTAATACTTTTCTGCTAATGACTATGCCCCAACATGACCAATGAATTTGTAATTCTGTAATTTCATTATTCCACATAACGTGGTTTAGCATCTAACACTATATAGATGCTAAAACAATGTTATCCTCTGTGAAATAATGAAATTACAGAATTACAAATTCATTGGTCTTGTTGGGGCATACCTTATAGAACATTCCCACTTTTTCATTTATCATTCATAAATCAAAAAGAGGAAATCTCTGGCACACTGTGAAATTGCCCACAATTTGACTGATGCTCACAAAGTAAAAAAAGAAAGAAAGAAAAGTAGAGCAGCTTCTGTGCACCTGTGATGCCATAATTGCTCATAGAGGGTGCCAAATTGCCCATAAGGTAATGGAGACAGACAACCTGGCAGACACACAATCGTCCAGACTAATATTGATGGGCATCCAAAATTACTGTTGCCTATTATAGATAGGAATTAACCTCTCTCACAGGTTAGATCATTAGGTTACAGCCTGAAAAGGATTCCAGGTGATTCATTTTTTTTTATGACCACAAACTGACAATTCTCTCTTGTTATGTTAAGCAAACTGGTTAGCAACGTTTCATTTCTAATAAAAAGCTATAAAGGTAAACAAAAATGTGGCTCTCTTTCACTGTACCGATGCGTTGGGAATTGGCAAGTGTAAGCGCGAGTCGTGACATTCACCCTATAAAATGTTTGCAGTTTATGGGAAGGCAGAGAAATTAGATTGTGCATTCTGATAAGAACTAATTCAGAGCACTGTTATGTAATGACATGAAGATCGATGATTAATAGTGCATCAATTATATGTTGTCACTCACATATATCAGTTTCACTGTGTGTCATTGTTTCAGTGTCACTGTGTAAAGGAAAGAAATGTATCAAGGAAAAGAGATCAGTTTTTGAAGCTTAATTTGATGAAAGCTTCTCCGTTGAGTTTCTAAATACTAAAGCTAACAGTGAAACACACAAATATAGATGATGGGAAATTACACTTTATTAAGGTCTGAGTGTTTTTTTGAAAGAACACATTTACAGAAAGTATGAAAGTTTTAACAAGGCAGGCGCCGTAAGATTTTGTGATTAATAATTCTTATAATAAGTGTTTTTAACTCATTTGTGAGCCTAATCATTAGCAGGAAAGTAATAAATATGTTGTGTAGGTAATGCTTTTACCAAACATACCCTATAGCACCTTGTGTGTAATTACATTACAATACATCTTTTTGTGGAATTCCAGGTATAGGAGCCAAACAGGGGTTAGGCATGTTGCTTAAGGATACCAGAGAATCGAACTAAAGACCTTCCAGCTAGGGGTTGATCACCCAGTCCTGGTCCACTATGCTACCCTACCTACCTTCCATTACGGACAGGGAGTAACTATTCCCATCTACATGATGATACACACCACAGAGGGACACTGGTTCAACAGGCCGCCAGTGTTTACACCATGTCCCCATCCAGTCTCTGACCCTACACTGTTCCTGCAGCTGTAGCTCACTGCTTCCACCGACTTCCTCTTCTGGATGCGGTGTAGCAAGATCCTGTAGGCCCCTGTAATGGGGCTCCTCAGGTCTGAACAGTTGTTGTTAATGAAATGGTTCTCAGAGATGCCCAGCTCCTCCAATGCCGCCTTGACGTCCAGCTCCTCGGAGGTGAGGATGCGGGTGGGCTCAGCCAGGTGGGAGGGCGTGGGGCTGAAGTTGGGGAACGCCTGTGGGTACTCTACCCCCCTCAGCCAGTTACTGGCCATGATCTGTGCGATGCTGAGGCGATCGACGGGCACGGGAACCAGGATGCTCTTGATGATCTGCTGGCAGGACTCAGGCACGTAGCTGGGGATGGAGTACGAGCCCTGCAGGACGCAACGCCGCAGCCTTCCCAGGTTGGCACCATTGAATGGAAAGGTGGCAGTCACCATGAAGTAAAGTAAGACACCCAGAGCCCAGATGTCCACATAATGGCCGGTGTAGCCACTCTCTCTAAACAACTCGGGGGCTGCATATGGTGGGGAGCCGCAGAAGGTGTTGAGGATCTCACTGGGACGACAAGCTGTGCTAAAACCAAAGTCTCCCACTTTAATGCAGTAGCTGGTGGTGTAGAAGACATTCTCCGCCTTCAGGTCTCGGTGGACAATGTTGTTGTCATGCTGGAGAAGAAAAGAAATTCGGCGGGGTAAATTCGAGAAAGAAGGAATGTTACAGTAGCTTTTATTAACGGCTGGATGGTATTATAAGGAGGCAGAGGTCGAGACACAAAAATGTGGAGTTATTACAAGGGTATTTGTTCTCTAATTACAATTAGGTAATTTAGCAGACGCTTTTATCCAAAGCGACTTACATCTTAGGGATCTTACTCAAGGATGCCTACAGGTAGGCCACGGGGATCGAACCCATGACCTTCTGGCCTTTTTTATACATTATATTTACATACGATTTACAAAATACTAAGAACTGGTTCATGAGATTTAACTGCACAGTCTGTGAAATAAATAACAATCAGATGTAATATCTAATATTATTCCTAAAAGATCACGGATTATTCTGTAAAATAGAACCAGTCCGAACCTGCCCAAGCACCCTGCGAGCAGAAACAAGACTTGTGAATGCACAGTAATAGAATATTCACGATGCGTTCTATTACCATGTAGAAGAAATGCTCTAGGCACCTCGCACGCATGTAGGCTAATTCAGTAAACCACATAATATTAAATTCTCTGCTCGAGTACAGGGAAGATTATACACATCTGGGCTGAGCCCGCCAGCTAACTGTCCCTCTCTCTCTAACCCGCTCTCTCTCTCTCTGTCTCTCTCTCTCTCTCTCACACACACACACACAGGCCAATCCATGCGGCGACCTGTTGTAGTGCCTGCAAAACACAGGGCATGTGCGACAGCTCATATGCAATATTTTTATAAAATGCAAACTATGACCTATAGAAATTCAGCCAGATAATGAATGTCACTCTGTGGTAGACCTCTGTTACAAGAAATTGAAAGGGAACCGCTCCCAGCCCTATGAACTATGAAATGTTAATGTAAGATTTAGAGATTTCTTCATCAGTATGAAAAAAGATGTAAGGTAGTGTTTTTCAAATTGACGGTGTGCGTACCACTAGGGGTACTTGAAAGTACTACAGTGGTTAATAGAATTTCGGTATAAATAGGCCTAGAAATAGAGAAGTGAAATGTTGTATATTCCTGGAGCAGTCAATTTGTCTCACTCTCTACGTATTAAGTACTGCTGTGTCAATTTGCAGTATTTTCTTCTCTGTGGATGAGTCTTAGCGTCTTGTGGATGTGTCAGCAAGATACTATATTCCAAAGTGCTTTGGAATTAGCGATCTTTATAACAACGTCTTCCACATGCACAAACTGTTTCCCATGCACAATATTGGTGTAATTAAGAGATTCACTGGAAAGACATAAATAAATCATATTTTTTTATATGCTTAGAATGCCACAATGTTTACACTATTGGTGAGCTAGCAGGGCTAGTAGGTAGTCTAGTGGGGCTTCGTCATGTCGTCAACGCGTTCCACGGATGCGTAAAGTATCCTTGGGCCTTTATGTCTGCGACGGCCATCAGCCCCTGCTGAGGGGCTAATGGCTAACTGGGCTGAATCTGTCAAATAGTTCTGTAGAGACAGAATGAGCTATTTTGTCTACATGGTATGGGTTGCCGGTAGTGGAGGTCGCCATGTTTACCAATAGGTTTAACCTTAGCACAGCTGCATCTACACCAGTAGATGTCATTATACAGTACTCCTTATTGGACCTTTAAGTTGTGAGGTTGTGCTATGCACATTATAAATTATGGGAAACATAATTTTAATACAGTGTGGGTTATTAAAAAAAAGAACATACCCTTTAAAAGGGAGGTATATTTTATTACTTCTAGTTTTGACTATTTCCACATGCATTGTAAACATGCATAATATGTGAGCACACTGTTTTGAAATTGATTTGTTTGAATGAAAATCTGTGGCAAACCACTGGACAAAACACATGTACACGGGCACACACCCTTGCAGTGTCTATGTCGACTCACCATATGTTTGACTGCAGACAGGACTTGGGCAAAAGTGAGCTTGCTTTCCAAATCCGACAAGCGCCCCCTGGTGGTGATGCGGGAGAACAGCTCTCCGCCGCTGGCATACTCCATCACGAGGTAGAGCCTCTTGAAGGTGTCAACCACCTCATACAGACGCACTATATTAGGATGGGCCAGCTCCTCCATGCAGGAGATCTCAGAGACAAAGTGCGCATGGGATTTCTTGTGCAGACGCGCTTTATCCAGGATTTTTACTGCCACTCTCTCTGTTGAACACATTTGAGAAGGAGATGAAGAACGGAAGAACGGAGATGATGAAAGATGATAAAAAAGTTCCCTTCTCCAAAACCACTCAACTAAATGGTTTAAACATATGCTACCGTCTTAAATAGAAGTATGCCTGTGTGAAAATACTGAATGTCTACTGTATGTTATGTTTAAATAGCACTGTTGTTCTCCTTCCACAATCCACCAACAGGCTGTCAGTGTTATAATCGGAATTAAGAGGTTATTGTTAATTCATTAAGAAGTATGGAAGTAAGTAAGTAAGTAGACTACGTTATTAAATGTTTTTATCACAGGAATAGTTCACCTTGCACAATGTACAATCAACAAAGCCTACAGAAACATATCACCTTTGGTTAGATCATGAATCCCCAGCCTGACTTGGGAGAAGTTCCCAGAGCCAATCTCTCCCCTCAGGTCATAGAGCGCCACCCTGCACCCCAGTGCCAGGTCATTCATCACCCTCTCTGAGTGCGTCAGGTTGTGGAGAGCCTTCTCAAACACGCTCCTCTGTTTCACCTCCTCCGCCGCAATCAACGGGAGCTCGTTCTCCTGGTTCTCACGTCTTGTTCCCTCCCGTTTCCCACGTGCCTCCGCCACCGGAGGCATTCGGGTGAAGACTTCTTGACGACATGGAGCTGTCTTTAACGGGGGCCCCTTCCCTAGAAAAGAGAAAGCAGGAGAGCCTAAATCAGCGTTGGAGTGGAATGCAATCTAGGGTCAAAATATAGCTTTCATTCGTCTACTCCAAACACACTTTTATTCCTCTCCATTTCTGCGTGATTCCTGTTGCTCAAATACATGGTTGAAGTTCTGTATGGCCGGTCCTGGACGACAGAATGATACACAATTTTGGCAGTGGAATGTCCTGAGGAGACCGAACCTTAGTTCCCTTGACAAGAAAACCAACTTACATCTATGTTTAGGAACACTGTCAAATGAAGATTCTCCCCAAGACAACAAACTACTGTAGTGCGCTAACACAGCTTTCCTGCAGAAAACCTAGTCACAAAACACCCCCTTCCCTTCTATACGTTCACTCTGTCCTGAGTTCTTCTCGTGCTCTTTGTCTAATCCAGCTCTTGCTACGGCATCAAGGTCCTATAATCCTTCTACAGGGACTCGTCCTGCGTTGTCAGACAATGGACAGGCTTTACACAAGGCTTGTTTAACCTCCAGACCTATTACACTGTCCCATGGGAAGACACTGATGGGATTAGCTCTCCATTGCAATCTACTGTATATGATAGCACTGCAGGCTGGGGTCACTGGCTGCATAGGGGCAAGGTTACAGCTGTCCCACACAGCAGCTGTGGATGAATGTAGTTGCATATAATATACATTAATTACGTTTAATTTCTTCTGTTGACCTCTATAAATGATTGGTACCAGTGTGCTGTTATTAATCAAATTGCCAAGTATGGGTCATTTTTATATTTATTTGGCTTTGGAAGAGCTGTGAGGCTGTACTGGTGTTATGAATGATAAACTTGGCCGGATTTTACTTGTCTCAATGTCATGCATCAGTAAGAGAAGGACACTGTGATGTTAAAATCTACCATGATGATAACTGATGTCAATAATTGACTATCAGTACAAAAACGTACACAAAGCACTATTTTCTATTCATTATCACACACACACTCACACACAAACATGCAGGAAGTAAAAGGTGAGACTCATTGAACGGACATGTTTCTGGTTAGGTTGTAGAGTGTCTAGAGGAGACCCGGTGACCCAGACACTGGGCCTAGAGACCTGAGTTTAAAGGTCAGGCAAACTGTCTGGTCTTTCTGCCACTCCCCTTATCCTCTGCTACCTAAACTGGATTTATGGATTGTCTACCATTAACCAGGGTATGTTAACCAGGATGCTCGCTGTGATCCAATCCCAGACACACTAGACTTACCATCTCAGCACATGTTGTGCTGTAGAATCCATGGAGGACAATTTACTTGAAAAGGATGGGAATCCACAGATTCAATACAGCAGGTGAGTTCACAAATGAAAACTACTCACAGAATATGGGACTTCCTAATGGCATATTGTCAAAAAAATATATAATTAAACGCTGCAAAAATGAAACGATAGAAATATGTAACTCTGAAAGGAAATGGCAAACGGACCAAGAACATCATCCAAATAAATGAACAGCATAAGCCAAAATGATGTTCTTATTTTACTGAGATCTCAATGTAGTTTACAGTAGATAAACACAAGTGTTTGATTCCTAAACTGTACATGAAGCAACTAAACAGGCTTCACAGGTAATGGAAAGTTCCAGACAGCTACAGGGATAATAATGTTAATCTCCTTCCAAGCTTTGGCAATCCAAACAATGACGTACATGAACATAAAGTTTATGCCATCGAAAATAGTAGCATGGACGATTTAGTCATGGTATAGATGGCCCTCATTTGTAAGAATTCTGAAATCGGAACAGTGTTGTTAAAAGAAACGGCCTACAGTTTAAAAATACATTTAAATTATTTAGTTCAACATCTATTGCTATATGTGCAAGTTAATTATATTTGACTAGAATATTTTATAGATTGTCAGAAACTTCCAATCACAGGTGTGATGGTTATCGGTTTGTGTATGTATTTAATTGAGACATGACAAAATGACATGTCTGGCCAATTTAACAAAGCCATGCAGTCTCAATCCTTGGTGCTGTTGAAACCTAAAATAAATATTTTAGAGCCAGTATGCATTTTGTCTATGCTATAAGGTCCTGCTTTTCTTTGCTCTAAATATAGTGTGGCATGCTACTATGTAACCATCTTAAGTTGTCAGTACCAATTACAATAACCTCGACAAATATTTTGAGCATCATAATGTACTTGGAAGATTTATATTATTGACTTTATTAATACATTATTATTACTAATTATCATAATGATTTTAAAAATACTATCGTGGCACTTAGTTGAACCCAGATTTAGTATGACCAATAGGTTGAGGTATACGTTGGATTTGATTTTGTGTTTCTTTTGTTTTAATTTTAAGACATTGACTACATTTGATAATTTAATTAACTAATGGTAAACAATTAATCTAGAGAGAATTATCTTTGACATAATGAAAGCGATCAACAACTGAAACTCTGGTAAGGTTTCCCCTTAATCAAGGTGTCTGAGGGCTGATGTAATCTTAACGATGATCCCTTGATCCCGTAGAAAATGAGAGGGTCACATCAGCACATCAAAGCATGGCTCACTTCCTATTCACTTTGATTGTGGATTTGCAAGATATACACATAGGCCAAACTGCTCCACGAAAAACAATAAAAAGTGGGATCAATAGTAGGCTTGTATAAAAGCATTTGCTCTTGTGAGCATTTCATTATTTCATTTCAGTTTCACAGTTTGATTTTCTCCTATAGAGAACCTGCAGTTTATTCAAGTAAATACATATGTAGTATTATGGATAAAGGACTGATATGTGACAACTATAATAATGTTAGTCATTCTAAGTCTTAATTCTCTCCTGCCTCCTGAAAATAGAAGGGGGCCTTTGGTGATTAGGAGGGCTGGCCATTTGGTGTGATGTTGAATAAACACAAATGTGCTGGTGTCTTCTGAAGGGGAGGTCTAGGCCCCATGTTGATCCTGTTTATTTGTTTAACCCAGGTTTTGTTTTAAGTCAGAGGTGCTAAACACCTACCCCCTGAGATAAAAGATGATTAATGCCTTTGAATGGGCACTGCTTTAATGGCTCAGGGCTACTTAAGCACTTCATTAGGGTGAGCCCGGGCCTGCTTGACACACTGGTGCCCCAGCAGAAAGACAGACAGAGGTGAAAACTCAAGACTTTGGAGCCTGCCTTTGAAGTGGCCCCCGCCTGTAGCAGCTCCAACCCACAAGGCATTCGGAATGGAAATTTGATTAGTTCTCACTTTTTTAGACTCCTCACACCACTTGGGGACCTCTGGTGACATTTGGGGCTGAAGCGTGATCCCATATAAATATCAGAGCCATCGGGGAGAGGAGGACCACTCGGGGTCGGGCAGCGGAGCAGGGAATACAAACAAAAGCTATGGATCTACGCAGGCCGAGTTTACTCCTGCTCGTATGTGCCCTCCATCTAAACTGTGAGTACTGTTTGTTTTGCCGTGTTCTAACATATGCCGTGACTTGCAGGCCGATTGTTGCTAGCCAGGAGGACCTCGCCCACAACAGATATACAGTACTTACTGTATAATCCTATTTGATAAGGCTGGTAAACACGTGTATCGGGAGAAGGTGGGGCTCTTGGATTTGTGTGCGAAACGTGCATCACGTGTCCAGTACTGCAAATTTCAAATATTCATAAAACAGTTAATTATACATGTAATTGTTGTCACATCAATGTAATCGTGACTTCTGTGCTCAAACTTCTGTGTGAGTATAGGCAAGCATAGTCCAAATACTGTACTGCTATATATTTATATTTAAATTACTATAGTCAATTTAATAACTACAACCATTTGAAATGGCTGTAGACATCGGATTATGTGATCTGCTGATTTTCTCATATTAAACTAAACAAAAAAAAGATATATAAGGAAAAACACTAATATTAAACCTTTAGCAAACAGCGGCTGACGACGGTGTGTTTCACTACAGTGGCTGCAGAGCTGAACAAACATGTGGATCACAGGAACCTGTTCGCACAGAGAGTCTGCTGCAAGAGACAGAGCCACTTCGTTTACATTGGCCAAGGTAACCATGCAAGTACATGCTTGTTCCTGTTGCAATCAAACACGGTGCTATAACGGGAATTACCCCACCTACCTGAATATGTTTCAACAGTATCTTCTATAAATGCGTATTATATTGTAATAAACATAATCTGTCTTGACTATATATATATATATATATATACATATTGACCATATGCTTAGTATGGAAAAGTGTCAAAGCTATAGAAGGGGCCTATTTCTAAATGTAGCTGAATATTTTGTCATTTACAGATATCTCTGGGAGGCCTGTCAGTGTGGATGTGGGATTGTGTAGGTCACACTGTGCGGGAACAGCAAGGACAAATGAAGCAGGACAGCCGGAGTACTCAAAACATTCCTCAATGCTGGAATTTCTCAGATCGAAAAAAGTAAGTGATCTATCGCTGACAGTTCCGCATCTTATCACAAGAGGGCGCTGTAGCTTTATTATTGATCCACATCAAGTATTGGCCATGTAAAAGAGTAATTTAAAGTAGTACAAGAGTATAAAAGTATTTGATGACGTATTATTGTTTGCGAGAAAATTCTTAATAGCCTACGTTTAATAGGCTGTTTTCAAGGTTAGTGATTAAACGTTTTTTTTTACATCCTTGGTAAAACCTTTAAAGTAAGACCAATAGGCTAGTGCATGAAAAATAGTTAAACCACAAAACAAAACCCCTTTTCTTTCTAAAAGATGAGGATGCGCGGACCTGTGTCAGAGAGCGCTGAGACATTATCCAATCTGCCCTCGTGCCGAGCAACCCAAATCTGTCAGCCCACTGGGATGCGTGTCGACCGGGTACTGCTGTTCGAGGGACCGAGGGAGGTGGAGGTTATCGAAGAATGCCACTGTGAAACCAAACTCACCCAGTGTGTCCGAGTTCCTGCTCTGAGGACGTATTTCTTTGAGACGCCATATGAGACCGTTATCGACGTTGGAGGGTGCTCGCAGTCCAAGGGCTCTCCAGGTGTGTGCCAGCTTTCCCGAAATCCATTGCGGGAAACCCACATGGGAAAATGTCAAAATGCATTGACACATGATGATAGTTAATAGTATAATAATAGTTGCTAGGCCTACATTTTAGTACATTTGTAACTTTTGAATTTTAAATGCTTATAAATGGCCAACTACCAAAAAATTAAACTTGCTTCTCAAGTTAACAAAATAAGATACTTGTAAATAATGTTTTTTAAATCAATTAGGCTAGTGATTTTACTACTACAAAAAAAAAAAAAAGTTGCTCAGTTGCTACTCACCAAAGCTCTCACAGCACATTTAGTATGGACATGTCCACCTAAGCTGTATCCTCTTTCTGCTAACATATAATATTTCTACATTCATAATGACTATGGCCATTCCTGAATCGTTCACAGAGGGATTCTCCTGCGTCCCCACAAAGTTTGACTTGGTCATGATGGAAACCCCTAACAAACTGGACATGATCCAGACAGTGGTGGCCTGTGAGCTAAAAGAAAGCTGCTACAGGGTCCCATATGTTGAGTACTACTATGAAATCATCGACCACAACAATGGAATCAAAGAGGAGAGACTGAAGGTTAGTCTAAAACCAATTGTTTTTTTTCTACCCCTAAAAAAGACTCAAAGGCCTGAACTTTGATTTTACATTCAGCTTATGCCTATCTTTTAAAATATCTATAGTTATATGAGCTATATGTTCTCCTTTTTTGATAATAATAAGTGCATAATAAAGATGTGGCTATTGTAGACTAATTCATTGTTAATGATGGTTGCACCAGCAAGTACAGAGGAAGTAGGTATACGTGTCAGACACAGTAATTGAGTATCTCCATTCATCTAGACACCTCGGGGTATCTGGAAGACAATACTTATTCATCCTAATACGCTGCCAAGTGGCTGGCTGGCACTGCACAGCCCCAAGGCGTTAAGGGCTATAGGATATGTCCCATACCTGTACAATTTACACCAATACACATGATAGACAGGGGTTGGGGGAGATTTGTTAGAATTAAATATTTAGCTGTAAATGTTTAGGAAAAATAATCTAAAATGATCTTAACAACATTTACTTAGATACCTGTCTTTTTCATTGGTCAAGTCGTCTGTGACAAAGACAGAGAGCATCTAACCCTTCCAGCCAAACACCTGCTTTGAAGAGCTTGACAGCAAACTGTGAATTTAACTACTGTCTCAGTGTCTAATAATACTGGCTAGTGTATAATATGCAATAGCTAGTACAGTTCATCCTTGGAAGGATCAAATTAAATTGGGGGGCTATTTTGAGACTCAACCGTCTGCCAGCCTTCACACTCAAGGTGCAAGAACTGAGCAAACACAAATGGCCAGCACAGGTGTCAAATCAAAGCAGTTAGCATGCTAAAGAGCCCTAGGCTCCCCTCAAGAGGGTCAATATTTGTTGCCAGCCGTGAGCTGATTGCCTTCTCTCTGTGTTGCTAATTTTCCACAGGAAATAGATGTGGGCAGATGTTTGGGAGGGTGCATGACAGGAAACCGATGCCTTCTCAGGTAAGCAAGCATCAACACAGCTGCTAGCCCAAGGGATCCCTCCCCTGTACCCCGCTCATAACAACTGACTGTGAGCTCTTACACCTTCCACTTGGAGGGGGGTTACCACCTAATCCCTACACCAAATGTCCCTTTCAGGCAGTACAGTTAAATTTGCAGTTGTTCCGTGTGTGATTTTTGTGGTTTTCTGAGAGTTAATTATGCTGTTTGAAATTTAATATAGGCTTTGAAGGGATTTCATTAAACCACAGTTGTGGCCAATCAACAGTTTCATATAACAAAGAAAATTGTTTCAAACATCAATCATAACAAAGTACAAACTAATTCATTCTTTCTGCCAGTAGCAAAGAGACATGATGACTTAATATGATGACAGCTCATACTAACTGGGCATATTGACATCTATATAACAAAGTGTCCTTACATTTAAAGAAGACACAGGCCTGCTTTAGCCTACAGGCATAATACACTGTAATAGGTATGGACTTGTCCTCGTTAGAAAAGATTAAGGGATTGTTGGTTTAAGGTGCGCTCAAATTCTTAAAGTGTTTTTCTTCTGCTTACAGGAGTCCCTCTGATCCAGCAATTTGCCACCTTTGGGCTGAAAGATCATCCACCTCATGTGTTCCTCAGGATTATGAGAGCCACACATTTCTTAACCAGCATGGGCAGATTCGCTCTGTTCTCTCCATTACAGGCTGCCTTTGCCAGAACTAAACATGGCGCCCTCTATTGGTCAAAACATGGACTCATTTTAACTCATTCCTGTTAACTCCAGGAATCTGTGGGCTACTGTGATTGTGGTTCCATTTTTTGTCCGCCTCAGTCAATATGACATATTGTGCTATTTTCTCACCTAAAATATTGTTTTATTAAATGTAATATATGTACAAATGTAATTTTGTAAATAAAATATATTCCACAACAGTGAAGAATTGTTGTGTCAGATTACAAAACAGATCATAGGTGCAAGTCAAGTGGTGTCCAGAGCCTAATGTATCGACTACAAAACCTATATGTGGAGTGATGCATCTGGAAACTCACAAAATTCTCAGTTATATTCTAAATGAAAATAAATGTGGAATAATGTTTTATATAATGATGGAACAAAAAAATATAGAAATATCCAGGTCTAATCCAGAATCGAAATAATTTGTGGAATATACAATAAATAAATTTAATGGAATAAAAAATAGACAGCGGTAGCTACTAGCCTCATATATAGGCCTGGCCAAGTGATTTTGCAATTGACACATTAAAACAACACGCGTGAGTGGAAGGGATAGCTCCTTATTTTGGTATAAACACGTGAAACAACTATTTGTGTTCTGCTATGGGCCACAGAAGAGAATTTACGACTTGCTTTTAGGGTGTCATGTAGGAGAACGTTTGATGTCTCAGACGATGACTAAAGCAAAGGCTTTGAGTTCTTCATCTTGGATTAGTCCTAATCTATATCATTCCATCGTGCGTAAAGATCAAAGGTACGAAATGACGCACTACCCAACATCTGTTTGTCCCGGGTCTTTTGGCTCATATAATTCATGACAAATAAAATAACCATATATTTAAACAATGCCTCATAAAAGTATGCTGTATTGTTGAAAAGTCAGCAAAACACTAGGTTTATAATACATTTTGAATGGAGAAGTGCTGGTCAGTCAACCAAATATAGTTTTCCTTTTAATCGCTAAATAATAAGAAAGTCGAGTCAATGGTTTTCCCGCTGCCTCTGGACAAGCGCATATGTAAATCGAATTATAGGCTACGTGTAACCAACGACACTTTCCTATTCAACGAAGTAATAGGTATTCTCGTAAGACTCTGGCCCATTATTATAAATTAATGGATTCATTCAGAAGCAGTTAACCTCCCATGTCGAGTGCACTTCCTAAAAAGATTATTTATTTTATTCTGTTGGCGGTAATTAGGCTATAGGCCTAATTTTTTCTTAGCAACATTTCTACACATTCCATATTCCCCAGCAATCTGCGTATACATACCGAGCTGTTTCAAAGAGCAAAACTAGTTTATTTGAACCTTTATTGCCAGACAATCGGGTTCACACCTTGTTAACAACGCCATTAGCCACCCTTTACATTCGATGATGGGTGATTTACATTTGCGACCAAATAGCATCTTTACTGCTGTTTACCAAGGGTTTGGAGCACTGTAAACTGTGCGGAAGGATTTGATATAAAAAGTGGTGCTTTCAGGGTCTGCAGTCATTCAACTGCCAGTTGCTGGCTGTGTGGTTCGTAGACACCGACTAGACCCACTTGCATCATCGAATATGTTTCTCTTTGTGATCAGCGTTGCCGCTCTGATGTGCACATCCATAGCGAAGCCTCCCTTCAAATATTTGGAGAACCACTTCAGTGCGGAGAACGAGTCAAAAGAAGTTCGTTCAGCGGCCATCAAGAGACTATTGGAAGTTTTTGGAATGGAAGATCCACCTTTGACTCCACAAGGCCACAAGCAGCCGCCTCAGTACATGCTTGACCTGTACAACACAGTTGCTGATGTGGACGGTGTTACCAAGGACCCCTATCTCCTGGAGGGAAACACTGTGCGCAGTTTCTTTGATAAATGTAAGTGCGCTATTTTGCTATCGCCACTGTAATCATATGCTCGCAATACGTTTATTTATTTATGTAGATTTTTTAAACTGTCTAATTCTATCATTTACTTTTTCAGTGCGCAGTGAACAGGTTGAGTTCAGGTTCAATTTGTCCTCGGTCGCCAGAACCGAGAAGATTCTCACCGCTGAACTGCATCTGTTCAAGTTACGACCTCAGACATCAGTGACATTCAACAGGCATCATTTCTGCCAGGTAGACAAAGAAACACGGTTTATAACAGAAATCTAATAAAAAATACTAACTATAATTTATAATAATTTTATAAAAGCAGAAAGGACTAACGAAATCCATTCTCTTTTATTCAGGTCAGTGTCTATCAGCTACTGGATAGCAGCAAAACAAACATCACACAGGCTAAGAAGTTGCTGTCTTCTCGATTAATCCCCATCCACTCCACTGGATGGGAAGTGTTCACCATTACACAAGCAGTAAGTATCTATTGTTTAACTGGCCTGAATTCCCTCCAGTAAACAAACAGTGTTGGCAAATGGATTGTATGAATTAACTTATTGTTGTTTGTAAAGGTGCGTTCCTGGATGACAGATGATGACAGTAACCTCGGCCTGCAGGTGGTAGTGAGGACGCTCGGAGGAAGCCAGATGGACTTGAAACTGATACGCTTTGCGTCCGGGCGCAACCACCACCAGAGCAAGCAGCCCATGCTAGTTCTCTTTACGGATGATGGCCGCCGATCTGCCAGTCTGGAGGGCAAAGGTACGACTGGCCACACTCACTGTGTTCATGTGCCGATAAATAGGTAGCGTGCAGGCAGCCTTCACTGGCTGAGTACATTAAAGGTGCAGTAGGCAACTTTAGAGGCTTTGAAATGCAACCTGCACTTAGATTGAACCAATCAGAGGCTAGTAGATGTTCCTATCAGTTACAATCACACCTGTTGGAGACGAGAGTTCCTCTGGAATTGTGCAGTAGTGTTTATGTGTATGTTGGGATTGTCAGTGTTTTGCTCATACTTGTTCAGCTCTCCAAAGTTCCCTACTGTACCTTTTAATCTGTAAATAATAATTTTCGACAGGAAAGGGGAAACCAGGGGTCGCTCTGTAGCCCCGCCTCCCCACACACACTTTAGTTGAGCTATAGTTCTCTAATACAATCTCTCCTTGCTCCCAACAGAGCTAAGCAGTAACCCAGCCCTTCACAGCCTGCCCCAGGCTCTTCTGGCGGGGGCGGCCCCCCGCAGCGCCCGCTCCCTGGACCACAGCGAGGAGGACGGCACCGCCATGCCCTGCCAGCGCCTGCCTCTCTACGTGGACTTCGAGGAGATCGGCTGGTCCGGCTGGATCGTGTCACCGCGGGGCTACAACGCCTACCACTGCAAGGGCTCCTGCCCCTTCCCCCTGGGCCAGAACATGAGACCCACCAACCACGCCACCGTCCAGTCCATCATCAACGCCCTGAAGCTGACCAAGGGCATCGAGACGCCCTGCTGCGTCCCCGACAAGCTCTTCTCCATCAACCTGCTGTACTTCGACGACGACGAGAACGTGGTGCTGAAGCAGTACGATGACATGGTGGCCGGGAGCTGCGGCTGCCACTGAAGGACTTGGCAGGATGACACACAGTGTGAATGGCAGCACGCAGCGGGCTATACAGGTCCCAAGCTTGGCTTTGGAAATAGCTTTGTTAACAGTTAGCACACTGAAAGACAGTGCATGTATTTTGATACTCAGTCACCAGTCGTGTTTCAACTACCATGCCAGACTTTGTAACATATGTATATAAGTATAAATTATAATATATGGCAGTGAAAGAAGCGATAGCCTGTGATGTAGATGTATATATTTTATGTTTTCCATTGGAACCTGCAATGTCAAATAAATGTTGAAAGAAAAAAAGTTTAGAGCGTAATTTGTCTTACTAGCTTTACATTTCATTGCAGTAGGCATTTTTCTAAAAACAACGACAATTTTTTTCTAAATACTGTCAGTCAGGTTTACCAAAAAATCTTTTAGCTTCGAAGGATAAATTCTCTCAGTAAATAAATGGATTTCTGATCTTTGTATCTAGGAATTCTGTGTGTGTGTGTTTTAGCCCAAAACAGACATACTCAGAAAGAAAAGAATAACATGATTAGATTGTGTGTAGTTTATAAAATTAAACAATGCATTTAATGTCTGACTGCATACCTTCCACATTGCCACAAGAGGGAACTGAGGCTTTCGTGACCTCAATCATGCCACAAAAGACCACAATAATAAACGAATACCACCAAAGACATAAGGTGGAGTCCAATGTCTCTGTCTTTTTTCATATTTCTCTCCTTTTTACTCTCTTTCCATTCTGTTCTATCTTCCTACATCCCTTCTCTCCCTCCCATATTTAAAATCTAACAGATTTCTCAACACAATATCAAGACAATGTTATATTATCAAAAAGTCCATTTAAGATTATAATCTTATATTTATTTACCTATTTTATGACATTATATAGTCGAAATCACATCGATTAATCACAGATTAATTGAATAAATAATCTACATATTGAAAATAATCATTAGTTGCAAACCTACTGAGTACATTTTCTTTGCACTTAAATTATTTTAATTTTGAACACTTTTAAGAAATGAATGTGGAAACAAAATATTTAGATATTTCATTAGTTTAAAAATGACCAGATCGTGGTAGTGGACTCATACTTTTTAACCCCATTCTACATCCATTATGGTGGTTTTAGAGTGCCATTATACTATGAAATTTGTTTTAAATAAATGAGGGTTTGAGTAACAATTTATTGAAGAGAATTCACTGAATGTTGGTGAATTTGGGCTGTACAAAATCAAATAGCCTACATAATGTCAATCATGCCAAAATGTATGCTGTCTGAAAATCTTATTTGTTGCCAAGTTAATAATCCAGTCACTCAATCAAACTAAAACAAAACCTGTCTTGCAACAAAACATCTATTGGCCCTGTACAAAACAGTGGCTCTAATGCATGTGAAACCTGAGCAGGGGCAAAGGCGTTGGCCACAGAGTGGCACTAAGGGGGCTGATACCATTCTGCACGATGCTGGACGACAGCCCTTGTTCATTGTCAAAGGGGCAGCTATTCACATTGGAGAAAACGATGAAATGCTGCCATTATAATGGAGAACCAAAGGGCCCCGTGGAAGCCCGACACCTGATCTCTGCTTTGGCTCTGGCCTCGCTTTGTCCCTGTATTTCATATCTGACATGTCCAAAGGCCCACAAAGGCATTAAATAGACCAGCAATGGACGTGAGACTGGGTGTTTGCATGCACAGACATGGGGAATAAACAGACCATCTTTACAGCGCAGCAGCTGGATGCCTACCAGGTCGGTCTTTGTTGGCTTATTGTTGCTAAAAGAGAAATGACACGGCTAGTTAACTCAGACATATAACTTCACTCTTTTTGTGTAGTGAGCCTGATTTAGATCAACAGGTCAATTTGTGAAAAAGGGATAATAGTTATACATAATGACTATACATAACATTTGCTAAGAAAACCGAATATAGATTCAGGTGCGTATGTGCTGTGCAGAGATCACAGAACCTCGACTGCATTCAAATCAAACAAAGCAGTTCTGGTAGGGTTTTGTTGATTTAGCCTCAGCCGGCCTGCTTTTTCACAGTTTGTCATTAAGATGAGACCTTGTTTAGAATTGGTCTCTATCTAAAGAAGTCTTTCTTTAGGACATTAATAGGCTAATCACTGGGAGGACAATGTAATGACAGTATTAATTTGCATATGAAACAGATCTATTACTATACAATGTGTTTTACTCTATTATGATAAGAAAGAGTGCATTCAGTTTTATTTACTAGGTTACATAATGTTGCCATGTTATGGATTTGCAGGATTGTACATATTTTACAAGAAAAGAAATTCTAAGGTGAGTTCATTCATTTGCTTAAATTCACAAATTCTATTCCCTTTCTTTAATATTTAACATATTGTATATTTAATTCAGTCCTGTTAGTTTAATTTAAAACAAAATGAAAGATAACACATTTTTAAACCTAGCAAGGAGCACTTTATTTTGTACATTGCTTTCTCACAATCCAAATCGGGCAAATGTGTGGAGACTGCAGTTATAAAACCAAGTTTGCTGACTCGTGGTCTTAGCTATACATAATTTCCAACTGCCAATTACCAACTGTAATTTAATGCTGAAAGGTTAACCTTCTCTGACCTAGGCTGTTCTACCGCTACCGGGACCTGGCACCACAGCTTGTTCCTCTTGACTACACCAACCAGCCAGATGTGAAGTTACCATATGAGTTAATTGGCAGCATGCCAGAGCTGAAGGTAGATCCACTGGCCCCACACAACCTGCAGATCCGCTCGCCCCATGTTGCCAATCCATAATTAATGTCCAACTAATAGAATAAAGTCTTTCCGAGGTTATACGTTACCTGACTCCTTTAAACTTAAAGTACGCCTGGGTGTCCCACGGGGCACACCTGGTGGGATTAGGTCATTTATGCGCCTCTTTACACACAAGTCCTTACAAGGATACTGTACACCAAGGTCCCTGGAGGTTTCCTTTGAAAGGAGAAAATTGTTCAGTGGTCATTCCTGCCTGATTGAATGCAGTATAATGTGGTATAGTTAGTGTTTTCCCTTCTTTCCAGGACAACCCATTCCGTCAAAGAATTGCTGAGGTTTTCTCGGAGGATGGTGAGGGAAACATGACACTGGATGACTTTCTGGACATGTTTTCAGTGCTGAGTGAGATGGCACCGCGTGATCTAAAGGCCTACTATGCTTTCAAAATCTACGGTAACACTTAAAATGTGTTTTTTATCATTGTTTTTTGTATCTTTCCTCCCCCACTCACTGTTTATGTTTTGAAACAAAACTGTGAAGAGAGAACCGTGTGAGCCACTTAGCATTAGATGCAAACTCAGAGCTTTTTATCTCTGAGTTTCAAACCATGACAACAAGGCTTTTGTAACACTGGTTTTAACCACATGGGTAATTTCAAACACAAACGGAGGAGTTGAACTCCCATGTAAGTTAGTTAGTTTTAGTTTTCACTGTAAAACAGTAGTAATTCACTATTTACAAGAAAATGTGCATATGCATCTGCCACAACAAACGGCCTCTCTGTCAGTGTTCTGTTTATGCAGGGGGTGACGGCTTGTAACTGTAGAAAAGGGGGTCATGGTAAAGGGTTATGGAGCTTTAAGCATAAGAGATGGCACGTGGAGTTTATAAATGATTCACCAGCCAATTATTCGTGGGAACAGCTTGTGAAAGCACAATACGTGCTCAGCGCCAGTGTCCCCCCTAATTAAGCAAAAGTAACAGATGAAGATATTGCCCAACCATAGTCATGGTCATGGGTCAAAGGGAATGTTCCATCCATTATTCAGACCCGCATAAGAAAGGGCATCCTTCAAAAAAGCATAGAAGCATTGTGCTGAATGGACCATAATGACGATCCTGTGCAGACCCATGGAACTGTCATAGATGAATATAAAGACCTTTATAAATGTGCTAAATGTCAACCAGAGATATTAATATTTTAACAGATAATTAACCTAGTCCCAATATGCTTTGCATGCAAACCCATGTACATTAGCAAACCCACGCACGGATGGCACTCCTCGATTTCTGTCTGAAATTACCCTTGTGTTTGAAACTAGTCTTGTTGTTGTTTTGGTTTGACACTTGACAGAGAGCACAACTCTTCCAAACCCCCGCACCTCAGTGCTGAGTGAATCGCACCCATCTCTACCCCTCCCCCTATAGCTCTCATGGGCCAACACCATTCTCTACCCCTCCCCCTACAACCACCCAAACATTGTGGACAGTTGTGTTTCCACATCAACAGCTTTCTGGGGATAAAATGTGGGGTTCTGGAGGCGCTATTACACCATCAAGGACCTTTAAGAACAGGCGAATGCTACAAATTCCTGACAGATTTCAACAATGATGACTTCATCTGCAAGTCGGACCTGGAGAAGACGCTAAACAAACTGACCCGTAATGAGCTGACGGAGGACGAGGTGAGGATGGTCTGTGAGAAGGTGATAGACGAGGTGGACCTAGATAACGACGGCCGTCTGTCCTTGGAGGACTTCCAGCACATGATTGTCCGAGCTCCAGACTTCCTCAGGTAGGCGTCATATAATAATATATAATCATTACATGCAATATGCTCATAGAATCTGTATCTGTCAAAGAAAACACAATACATAGTGATATAAATAGAATTGACATATTTCTGAAGGCTTTAGCCCCCGATTGCTAAAATCAAACCAGCACTTTGCTTTTCTGTCAACAGCACCTTCCATATAAGGATATGAGACAGCGTCATGCATATCCAAATCTATGTTGCACATATGGATGTACTCATGAGACTCAGGAGGGAAGTCTGATGTCACCACTGAAACCCATGGCATCCTATACAGTACATGCCTCTTACTGTTCCAGTATTATACGTATGCAGGCCAAGAAGCATGTTGTTTAATTTTTCGTAATATCTTGGGCTGTATAGAAAATACATTTCATTTTTGAGAGATTTATAACAATGTGCAAGTGGGGACCAGAACCCTCTCAAGGTGATTTAAATTTTTAATATTTTTAAATTGGCTTTTAATATATATTTTTTAAATAAAAATATGCATACAAATTTAAATTGTGTTTATGGTTGTCTACATATGTATATATTTTAATATTACATGCTATCCTATCCTATTCTGTCATGTTCTTCTTGGGAGTCATGGGTCAAAATGAAGCTACTATCATCGGGTGAATGGGAAGTACTGGACGGTAGTACTGTAAGGCTCATTAGCTACGACTATCAACAGTAGATTTTTGTTTGTATCAAGTGCTCAGTTACGTCTGACGGAATATTCCAATGGTCACAGAAGGCTGATAGATTGCACGGTATTCATGTCATGCCATCATAGGGTCAACCGACGTTGAATTGTCTCATCTAGCATGGATGAAAGAATGATAATTTTTTTTAAAGAATCTTATTTTATTAAATCAAAAGTACACACATCTACAAATTGTAGATTCATTTCCATGTATTAGAAAGTACAGTACAGTTACATTTTAATTGTTGCATTTACAATTGCTTGTTTCTCAAAATTTATTTTATTCTCCTGTTGTTGCCCACGATTGGTGGAATGAAAATGTAAGAAAAAAAAGAACTTTGACACAGGGGTCTTAAAATATTTGATTTAAAGTGAGGAACTATTTTCACCAAAATGTTATAAACTAAAGTCTGTTGTTGTTCTGTATCATTTAAATCATTACTTCTAAAAATAACAAAGCAATGTCAACACATTCCTCCCTGTTATTGATGTACAAATAGCGGTATCAGGCTAAGGGAGCCTGCCCCGTTTCTGTAAATAATAAAGCCCCGGCTTAACTGTGATATATGAAAAAAATGCAGAGGTCCAATTTTCACAATGCATAGCTCAATCATGAAAACATCCCAAAGAATAGTCATTAAGACAAATGGCTGTGGTGTGAAATTTGAAGTTCCATTAGATACAGTAAGGTGCTTGCTAGCTAAAAGATTATCCCCTCTCGATATGTGCATGTTATGTAAAAGCTATACTCTTTTAAGACTAGATATACTTGTTCGAATAACAAATACAAATGTAGAGAAGAGAAGCGTAATCTTATATTCTGAGTAAATACTTGCATCAAATAGGTCTAACCTATTGTAGATATTCTAAAAATACTGTTTAAAATTAGATTTTGGTGGTGACATCCTGGGGATATTGTGCCACCTAGCGTTCAAACAAAACTGAACACAATGAAATTCACATTTACACCACATAAAAAACAATAAGTCAGAACTTTGTAAAGTTTTGACTCTTTCCTTCTGTTATAAAGCAAAACCTTGCTTGGGTCACCTAAAATTTGGTAGGCCAGTAGCACAGAAAGAGAAGATTGAACATACTTGTTTTAAAGGCTACTCCAATAGGGATATCGTAGTTAACTAATTCAAGAACACTAGCAGTGAAATAAGCAAAAGAAGGAGCTTGTTAAAAAAAAAAATTGAAATATTTGAAGAACTATCAATCTTCCAATCTTCCAATACCATGAGTTACTTCTTCAGGAACTCAAAGTAATTGTTTATATTGCAGAACTATCACTTGGCACAGACTACACACAAAACACAAGTTACTGGTAAAGTGCGTATTAAGGGGGCTTGTTCACACTGTAATGACGTTAATGAACGCGGTCAGTTAGAAACCTCAGCAAGAACAATATACAATTGCTGCTTTTGCAACCAGAGACGTCATATAGCTTGAACATGAACCAGAACCAAATAGAGTAGACACTTACAAATACAATGTAAGGTCAACACTTGACTTTACAATTACCTTATTGCAATGGATTAACCGTAAGTCAGTCATTGTACACAATGTACATACAGGGATGTATCAACACAATACAAATCATCACACAACACATGTACTTTGACCTGTACAAAGTGTAACTTTGTGTTACACTCTTAAGAATGTTAATATAAATATGATTTGCTTGAAGCCTGTAGAGTATTATCATGTATTTCTAATGTTTTCTCATGGGTTAACAGATTGGAATATGGGCAAGTCTTAATTTTCACCAGTGTAACAACAATGTTGTTTAGTGAATACAGTAGGCTAAATTATCGTTTGCCTGATAATCTATTTTGAAGAACAAAAAATTGCAATGTAGTCTAAAGTGCTGCATTGTCACTCTGCCTTCAAGCATTTGAAAGGTTATTCAAGATGGCTTACGCCTTGGACATGCACACAGACTATTAGGTAAACCTTTCTTAATACAAAGTGCTTGAGGAATGTTCACAACAAAGTAAAGCAGATAGTTTTTACAATCAGTTGATTGACAAGGACTATACTCAAACTTGTGAGGAGAAATAGGTCCTTGGTAATCCTTGACTTTATGCTAGATTTAATTAGAATTAAGAACAGCTTTATATCGAAATGAACGTATTGTGCACTACACAGGCTCTCCATTTCATTTAAAAACAAGCTGTTCAGTCTCTGGTTGACATTTAGCACATAAACTGGCAAGAGTACTAACAAAAATAGACCTAAATGTCACATTTGTATTCCAATCTCAAACCGATCTGGTTAATTAAACGATTACACTTGCTGGGGTTCCACCTTTAAAACAGCTGTGCAACCGGGCGAGTGAAAAACAGACATTTATATAGACAGATGAAATTCAGAAGGAAGAGCCTGTCTTTTGTATGACGTATGATGCAATATCTGGAAAATACTCCCGGCAGTGTCCTCTGGCGTAGGACCCATGCCGAGTCTCACTAAGCTGGAAGAGATCCACCACCAGGCACTGTGAGAAGACAATGGGAGGAGGTCACCTGCACGCCAGCAGTGTGATGTATGTGTGGGGTGGTGGGGAAGGCTGGGGATAGGAGAGGGAAGGGTGGTGAGGAGGTGCTAGGAGCGAGCACAGTTCGGTCGTGTATCAAATCCTCCGACCTCAGAGTAAGGAACAGCGGAAGAAACTGCTCTTTTTCTGAGGTTCTGAAATCTTGACACCATGGCTACTTCCCTGCGGCATGTTGCCCTCCTGGAACAGAGAACAAAAAACACAGACGCGTCACTGCTCTGCCATTGTGAAACTTGTTGAACAGGCGTGTACAACTGGTTATGGCTTAGTTATTTAAACAAATCATTTACTTGAGTTCACCTTAGGGATTTGTATTTTAAACTAGAATTACCGCCCTGCGGTTGTATGCCTCCACAAACAAGGTAAGTTTCAGTCTACATACATTTTTGAAATTTGAAGAAATTCCCTCAAGGAGTTCTTGAGATATTGTGTTAACAAGAATGAGACATACATGAGGTCACAGCTACCTGCGACTTTGACCTTCAACCACCAAAATCGAATAGGTTCATCTGTGACTGACAAGTGAACGCAAGGCGTTCTTGAGATATACACAGGGAGCTAGGGAAGAAATCTGGGTTTGTGGGCGCACGTACAAAACAGGGGCATACCTTTACCAATGAAGTGAAACAAGTTTAAACAGGTTAGTCTTACCAATTTTGTGTCCATTTTTGATTTGATATCTCTGGCTAGTGTCAAAAAGGCCTGTGAACCGAAACAAAGAAAACAAATGTCAAATACAAATCTGCTGCATCATATAATCATCCTACGTCACTAGGAAATGTTACTCACGTTTTCCACATTGATGTTGGCCTTTGCACTTGTCTCCATGAACTTGATGCCATACTCCAGTGCCAGCTGGGAGAAATGGGAACCAATTTAGTTTAGTACGTTTATTTTGAACGTGTGGCGTCTTGCATGTTCAACTTCACGTACAGCAACACCTGCCACACACACACACAGACATACATACATACATACATACATACATACATACACATATATATATATATATATATACACATACATAGACACACACACACACACACACAACACCTGCCATTCTAGTAAAGAGTAAACACAAAAAAAAAACTAAATAATCATAAAAAAAAGAAGAAAAAAAAGCCATTTGAACAAGACCAAACTAAAGAGTTGTGACAGAGGATATTAAAGAACTTGCTGAATCAAATCAGGCAGGCTTTATGACATCGACTGTGCTTTTCAACTCATCACCTTTTCTCCCCTGTCTTTGGACACTTGCCGCTTGTCATTGATGTCACACTTGTTGCCAAGGACCATCTTTTCAACATCTGATGATGCATGCTAGGTTGAGAGAACACATAGTATTAGAATGAAAACAGGCTGGTAGCTACCTAGTTATTGCAAGCATTATTCGACATGACTGGAAGGGGTGTTTGGGTAGTATACCTCCTCTATATTCCTTATCCAATTCTTGATGTTATCAAAAGACTTTTCGTTGGTGATGTCATAGACCAGCATGATGCCCTGAAGAGAAGAAAATACTATCTTGTGAAAACGTTTGTGTTCGTGCTGTTAAGAGGTAGGTCCCATTCAAAAGAGCAGGTCAGGACATACTGATCTGAAGAAACACACTTACCATTGCTCCTCTGTAGTAAGCAGTTGTGATTGTCCGAAAGCGCTCCTGACCAGCTGTGTCCCTGGAAGAAATTACAAATGTTGCTTATAAGCAAAAAACGATGTGTTTCACTCTATTAGGCAAATGCTGATAGAGTAGGACAACATGATGTAAAGTCATCAGAATACATCTTACCATATCTGTAACTTTATCTTCTTTCCATCTAATTCTATTGTCCTAATCTTGAAGTCAATGCCTGGGGAGATAAACGATGATCAGACATTCATCATGCATTGCTATCCCACTCACTTGTAGGACGCACAGCGCAGGGATTCTAGTTTTTCTTAATCGTACAAGCCACTCGTCAGAATATAAGAACAAAGCTTATTTCTGGCTGCAATAATTAACCAACTCTGCATACGTCGTGACTTCGCAAATCGATTCTAAAGACTGAGCAGACTTTCGGTCTAAGGGGCTAACATCAGCTAGCTGCTAAATTGTGAAATAACCGGCATTAGATACACATAATTATAAACAGGTTGTAATACATTTAACTAACAAAACATACAGGAGACATAAGTCCCACGTTAATGTGTGTATTTTGTAAAACCTTTATGTGTACTCTGTACACTGACATACAAAAGCGATATCGTCTGACAAGTGTTAGCATAACAGGACTAGCTTTAAAGCTAGGGTAGATGGTTTCCAGCACATAGACGGGCCCACCGTGACAGCCCTTCCAAGCTTTGTAAACAGAAAGAGACAGAGACAGAAAGCACGGCCCAGTTGAAGAATGCGATACATACCTATGGTTGAAATAAACGTTGAATTAAAGGCGTCTTCGGAAAACCTGAACAGAACACAGGTCTTCCCGACACCGGAGTCCCCGATTAACAGTAATTTAAACAAATAGTCATATGTCTTCGCCATACTTGATATTGCAGAAATCCCGCCCGGCGAAGCCAAGTAGACATTTGCTGCGAACAGGATGATGAACGGATGTGGCGTCACACAGAACTTACTAAACTTAGCCTATGTGTGAAAGTCCCGCCTACTATTCTCATAATACACATGCCACTACTGCGTCCAGCCCATAAAGACAGGGGTGGATCTTAAGGATTTTAGCAGCCGTAACACAATTTCCACTAGCCCGGCTAAAATGTTACCAGCCCTAACACTAATTTTGTAACTGAAAGTGACCCAAAATATCCACACAAGTGTAAATTGGCCATGTAATGAGATTATGCAAAAAATATTTTAAATATTATTTAGTGCATACAAAAAGTCTACAGTGCACAAATCATTATTGGAGCTGACTTCAAGTGAAGGATTCACCCTACTAGTAACCACTTTTTCGCCCACATGCGGTCAGATCTCAAGGTAACCACGCCCCCTTCATTTGAATATTAGGAACGGAAATGTGGCAAGAAATACGTATTTCATAATGAGTGCCTTGAAATAAATATATGAGGCATTATGAAATAATTTTTGCTTGAAATAAATAAATGTAGCATTATCAAATAAAACTCCCCTGAAATAAATCAAAAAATTTTAATTTTTAAATATAAATTTATTTATTTATTTCATAGGCATATTTATTTATATATTTATTTAATATTGACTTAAATGCCACTCCATACTGTAAAATCAACTGTTATCTCTAGATTGTGATATTTATACTGTACGCATGTAGCCCCTACAACTGTGAAATCTCTTGACCCAGTTTACTACAGTGCTTTGCAGATAATGCAGTCAAAAAAGAAAAGAAACAACCAACACAAGTAGGCTAGTAGTTGTACAAGCAGTAAAGTAATAATATTCTGTAACCCCCAGGACCTTGCTGAAAAGGATGGCACCACTCTCAGTTGCATTTCTCTGTATAAAGGTTAACTAAACTAAACGAAAGTAACTAAACTTAGACTTTCCTGGTCTAGATAGTTTCACTCTGACAAAACGGTGGATGTTGCAAATGGATGGTCTAATGTTAATCAAAAATGTGTAATAGATTAGATTATAATGAATCTATTGTGTAAATCTGTCTTATTTATATTTAATCAGTATTGTGCATTTCTTATGAGAGATTCTTCAATTAAATTTGAAGTTTTACCTCCCACAGCCACAAGAGGGCGTTGTATTAGGTTCTAACTAAGAACTTTCAAGTCAATCAATAACCTGTTCTTATTCCATAATAGATAATTATTTTGGCCTGATTTGAAATTATTAGGTTATGAGGTAGACTCCTGGCATGCAGAAATGATCACAGCTCCAGGGCAGTCTAGCAGGATAGACTAGGGTTTAGAATGTTTGACTTCCATGTGCCTTCCTGTAAGCATCATTTAGCAAGATGCCTAACCCTACCTACTCCTTATTAGGCACATGTACTAACAGCTTGGGTGCAGTTGCAAACAAGCCTCAAATCTTGATATATCACAAAAGAGCTTGCAATCATTCTTACTGCGAGTGTATACATATTCATGTCTGTGCAAGTGGTTCTACTGTATGTATAATATAAGCACATACCCAAGAAGTGTAAATAATGTAGGACATGCATCATGCAGATTGTTTATTTATCAGCTTTATTTGTGCTCAGAGTTGGTCCAACACAATTTCCAGCACTGAAACTGAATTTGAGTCATGTAATGACCTAAAACCATTAAAAACATAAATATAAAAAAGGGGTTGTACAAGTCTTCATTATCAAAAGGGAAGGGGGGGGGGGGGGGGGGACAATTACAGATAATGACTGGAATGTAGAAAATGATTTTTTTCCACAACACCTTAAATAACAGTGGGTGGACTGTTAGCGTGTTGTATTTCTCATGCTTCGTGAACGTTTACAAACTGTTGAGCTCCTGCAGTGTTTGGTCCAAGACTTGGTGCATTCCCAGGTTTTCCTCTTTTGCAGTTGATAGGTTTTCTGTAATAAAACATAGCAGTTATAATGTCTGCCTACAACAATGGGTACAGTGGAGGACAGGGGATGTATTCCTAAATGGTAATTCATGGAAAATGGCTGCGCTAAGATGAATGGTATAACTGTGCATACAAACCAATATTCCTGTGTTAGTCATTACGGTTTTGGATCAATACTGTTGATATTATTTAGGTCTTAATCATCCAATAAGCAGTTTTCCCTCGAAACCAGTGGACTGTATACTGACACAGATGGAGCTCTGCGAACCCTTAGGATAAACCTGGTGACCCCCTCTACCTGGCACTTTAACCCCTAAATTACCACCTCCCTCACATGATAGTGCTGTAGTATGTATACCATATACAGCGGTACAATGTCCCTTTGGAGGTTAACTACTATAATCAACAATGAAATAAACGAAAATAAAAAAGTGGAATGACTTTTTGTGAGCTTTTAATTTAAATTATAAATACAACATGGTTCAATGGTACAGTTCAATACAGTGCATGCTGATACATATCCATATGTCTGAGCATGGCAGAGAAGAAGCTAGTCAAGTAGAAAGCAGAAATAACAGAATTAAAAAGGAAGGAGACAGAAGTACAATAGAATAGTGTCTTTATTGAGCTTTAGCAAAGATGTGAGGGTAAACATAGAGGGAAAAATAGTGGCAAAATGTCTAAATAGCACCAAAAAAAATCAAAATGTGAGTTAAAAGGTTTACAAGGTGTTCATATCATTGAGGGCAAGATCCAGCTCCTCGCTGATAGCCTTATATTTCTGCTTCTGAGTATACAGTTCATCTGGAGGTCAAAGGGCAGGGCATAGAAGAAGCAAGTCGAGCAGGTACAAAGGAAAATAAGAGTGGTGTAAAAAAAGGAAAATGAAGAGAGACAGAGAAAGAGTAGATTAAGAACAGTAAAAGTTGAAAATAAAGTTGTGTGAAAGGTTAAAAGACATTTTGAAAACCAATAACCCTTACCTTCTAGATCGTCTATGGTCTTTTCCAGTTTTGCCACTGTTCTTTCTGCAAATTCAGCACGCGTTTCCGCCTTTGAAAAGACAAAACCCATACCATAGGTCAATTATTACTTAGACCAGTGGTTTTGGAACTTTTAGTCATGACCTAAAAAATTCATAGTGTGAGACGCCCCTTGTACACAAGGGGTGTAATACACTTTAAAGCATAACATGATATCATACAAATATACACACAAGTATGAACACCATTGAAAATATATGCTTATTATATGAAATTATAATTATAATAAAATTGAAAAAATTAAAGCTTCACAAAATTTTGTCTTGAGCCCCTCGCTTTAAAAATGACTGATTAAGACACAGGTGGCATTCCTTTTAAAATAGAAACGGTGCCCACCTCTTTGAGTTTGTCATTGAGCATTTTGATCTCCTCCTCGTATTTGTCCTCTTTTTCAGAGTACTAGAAAAATGACAGCAACAATTACTTTCACTAATACATTTCCTATCAAAACAAGTCTTCTACAGGAATGTAAAAAAAACTTCAGAAGAACAAACCTAATGTTTACAAGCTAGGGTTAGGTTAGGGTTAGTTACACATGCTAACATTAGCATGTGTATCAGAAAAAAAGCTACAGGAAGAACATTCCATATTGTCAAATTATTATTACTTTGCCGTTCCGTGCCGTTCATAATTAACAAGTTAGGATCAATAGGCCAGCTACAAAACTGTGTACACTTAAAAGGTAATGCAATATGCTGGATGTTCAGTAAAATGTATAGAGCTAACAATACTTGCCTTATCAGACTGAGCCTCTAGAGACTTAAGATTGTTGGTCACATTTTTCAGCTCCTCCTCCAGATCACCACACTTGCTATAAGAGCAAAGATATACAGTATTTGATCCCGGTTTCCTTTACACATTGGATCTTTACAAATGTTAAAGATCCAATAAGCAGTTCATATATATACATATACATATATGTATGTGTATATATATATATATATATATATATATATATATGCATACTTTTTTGGTCTTACACATCACTCTGGGGAAAATAGTGTATGACTGAGAACATTTATTTTAAAAGGAATACTCTAAAGACATTATACTTGCAACATATAAAACACACATACAGGCAGAATCAAGACATTGTGGTAAATGTATTTGTGCTTACAGTTCTGAGATTTCTGCCCTCTCCTCAGCTCTCTCCAGTTCACCCTCAAGAATCACCAATTTACGGGCAACCTGTAATACAAAAACACAATCTCACTGAGGAAAATCCAACGTAAAAATTACGTCTGGTTAATCACTCAGCAGAAGTTGATTAACAATGGGGAATTTTCTGTCTGTACCTCCTCATATTTGCGGTCGGCCTCCTCAGCGATGTGTTTGGCCTCTTTAAGCTGCATCTCCTGAATCTCCATCTTCTCCTCGTCCTTCATTGCTCTATTCTCGATCACCTTCATGCCTCTGAAGATTCAAAAGTGCAGGTTTAGTCTTTGAATTTAACAAGTCACCACCAGTGACTTGACTTTGCGTTGTGATGCATAAATCTTGTGTGCACCCTCTAGTGGGCAGTGGCAGTCTCCTTATTCCTATTTCTGAGGCCACAGAACATGCAATATTATTGGACCCGGAGACTTTAGACAAAACTGGTCGTCTAACTCAATATTTTGAGTTAGACGACCACAGTTTTTCAACCTCTGCATTATCCAATTTAATTATTAGGAGGTAATAGCGTAAAAAAAAAAAATCAATACCAATGTTCTATATCAGGAGTGATCACAGAGGGGGCCAAAAATTAAAATCTGAGATTACTTCGAGGGCCAAACAGGTTCCAAATGTATTAAACAGACATGTTATGCAATGAAGTCTTTTCCCTTTTCTAACAACTGTGCTTGTAAATCGGTGGCAAGCTCACAGACACAATCAGCTAGCTGTTGCAGTCTTATATACCGCCGGGCCAGTTATGAGAGATATGCCATTTTCTCGCGGGCCAGATACAATTGTACAGCGGGCCGGAAGTAGCCCGCGGGCCTTGAGTTTGACATGTCTGTTCTATATCATCTTCCTCACCTACAGTGTATTACATAAATGTTATTATCCGGTTGCATCAATTCACTTTACATTTTATTGGTTTAAAATATAAATCAAAACCATGATTCCTTTACTAATGCTAAAAGACTACACTCTAAATAAGTAAACTTAAGCGCTAACATGATCATAACAACAGGAAGACATTTTTATGATTATGCTGCCAAGTGTAACATAAAGTAATAATATAACACATGGGAGGGTACTGGTCGACTTTCACCTTTCACTTTCATCTGCAACCTTCTCTGCCTCCTCCAGCTTCTGTAGTGCTGTGGCCAGTCTCTCCTGGGCCCTGTCCAACTCCTCCTCTACCAGCTGGATCCTGCGGTTCAGAGAGGCCACATCGCCCTCAGCCTATGGAAACACAGAGAGAGGTCAGGGGTCATGCTGGAAGGAGGTCTAAAATAATAAAATCCTGAAATAATTTCATGACCTCTATTGAAAAAACGAAACATTTTGCGACCCCTCTGAGGGTTCCAGCCCACAGTTTGAGAACCAATGCCCTAAACTGACACAAAGTATACAGTCAGTAACAATAATAAAACATTTTATTTGTAACAAACTTTACATTTGAAACAAATCTCAAAGTACTACAAGGTAAAACCATCATAAAAATAAGCATAAAAGCAGCAACCAGCAATTCAAAGTCATAGGTTCTGCTAAAAATACATGTTTTAAGTTCTTTCTTAAAACCCTCAGTAGTCTGTGATGTCCTCAGATGATCAGCATAGGAAGGGCATTCCATAGACGAGTAAGTGATGTTAAGGTATGGACTAGTCACTAGTATCAGTTTAAGCCCATTGTAATTCTAAATGTATTGCAATTGCACCTTTGGGGTTTGACCTATTAGTAGACGTGTCATCAAACTGAAGTCTCATATTTTATTTCACCTTGGTTTAACCAAAACAGCTTTTGACACTGAACAAATGGCTTTGAAAAGTGTGATGACTTGGGACAATGAATCCCTGACAAAGTATCAACACTGATTAAACTAGTTATGGCTACTTTAGCAAGCCTATGCAGCGTCAGTGTGTTTGTTAACTTTACTATCCGCTTCCTGTTAAACTGATGCATAGATAATCATTGTCTATGTTTCCCTTTCCTGTGTAGGCTAAAGAGGAAGGAGGATATAAATTCCCTCTTTCCAGTTCAAATGTAGACCTACGGCCTTTATATAATAATAGGGTTTAATATGAAACCGGCTACATCTTTTCCATCATTCAACTTTTCATGAAACGATTCAAGAAACGATTGAAATGCAATTCCACAGGGGCAATGGCAAAAGCACAAAGAAATCCGATTATAAAATTACAAACTGACTTGTGCCACCAACACGCAATTAGTCTACCAGTTATTTGAGCCAGATTGATTCTGAAGCAGGCTACGTCGAAGAATTCACTGGGTGGGTCACTCCTGAGCTACAGTACCTGCTCAGACTATAACAGTTTATTACCTCCTTAACAGGCAAGTCGAAAAGTAAGACTCAGCGAGAATAATCTTAAACATAATTCAAGTCGAATTAAATACGAATAATCTCACTTTTTCGCGCAGTTCTCGCTCCGTATCCAATTCTCTTTGTATGGCCAATGCACGATCCTCGGCATCATCCGCTTGCTGTTGTAGAGCCTGGATTTTCTTCTTCACTGCGTCCATTTCCAAACTTTGTTTTAGTAGTTGTAAAGGATAAAGGCGACCTTTAAAGACTAGTTTAGCAAGTTAGCGAATATATATCTGGGAATATCGAACGCAAAATCGCAGCCTAATAAAATCTGGAAGAAAACTTTGCCAAGGGAGGATCTGAAGGAAGTGCCGTAGTAGAATGGGATAAGGGTTGGGAGTTTTTTTCAGGAAATTTATGGCTAGATCATCCAATCCTAGGAAGAAGCTAGTCTCAGATGACATCATAGAAACGGGGGAAGGCTTTCAGCTTTTTTCCCCCCACAAAAGAGGTGTGTACGGATTTGACTCTTGCATTGTGGACTTATATGGCAAGTAAGGTGTTGCTTGGTCTGCATATTTGTCTGCACTAATTGTGTGTGTGTGTGTGTGTGTGTGTGTGTGTGTGTGTGTGTGTGTGTATAGGAGAGGGAGAAAGAGAGAGAGAGAGAGAGAGAGAGACTGTAAACTGACTTCTAAAGGTCCAAAGGTTTAGCTCCAGAAGGCTACCTGACACAGAGGCTGGATATTATTTTTAACAGTTCTTCTGGTGCTGGAATGTAAATTGATTTGGTTGCTGACCTGACCTGCAACCAGTGGGCGGCGGCATATTTCTACACTGCCCCCACTCCATCCATTATTCCTTGTTTCTTAGAGCAGTATTCGGGTCTGTTGCCTATAGCCAACATATATTTTTTAATGTTATCATTGTGAAGATGAGGCTATAGACAGGTTGCCTGAAACTGGAATCATTGTTACCTGACCTTTGACCTTAGCAACCTTATTTCAACTGCTTTCACTGGAACTAGTTTTAGACACCACTCAACTACTTTCATTTGATACAACTCTATAAAAAAATATCATCTCATTCATCTTCAGAATACCTTTTTGGGGAATCAGATTATTTTGTTGAGACAATTACCTTTTTCGATCTGTTGAAAAACTTTTCATCAAACCACTTTTTCACAACGTGCTATTCACTGTTCTTTTGTCAGCACATAAAAATGTCTGTTACACAAGCAACGCATAGAGTCTGAACAGACACGCCTGTGTCAACATAGATTTGATCACGTGATATGAATATTATGTTTTGTGATATAAATCCAGTAGATACTGTGTTCACAATAGAACACAGCAAAGGTAAATGCAAGGTAAATGCTGTGAGGCCATAGGAAAGAGATTGAAATAGGCCCACCGGAAAGGCCCAGAGCATTGATTTCATTAGACACTGGAGTATGGGCTTTTTCTGTTTGCTTAAGCTGCATTCCTGGAATTCCTGGGTGGCTACAGGCTAGCCAAGCTTTGTTTGACTGCAGTCTGCGCATTTTGCTCCACTGCAGGCCTCTTTGATACTCAACAATAAAGTAATCAGTGTGAAGAAAGATTTGGGGTTTATTTAGGTAATGCTTAACGGCTTATGAACAATAACTTTATAAAGGGCATATAATTGATTTTGACATGGCATCTATGAGAGAGCCCGTGTTTCAAGTAATTATCTAAAATCTTGCTATAGTCACGGTTATCTATTGTGATTTGGGATGGTCTTGATTGAATTAAATTGTTCACTGTGTATGTATCTAAGTATGATCCATCTTTTTTCTCTAAGAATTGGTGTGTTTTTTAGCTTGTTTTTTTGGAAATGTTCTGGTTGTTGATGGCAAAAGCTTTTGTCCACCACAAACTGAGGCTCTTGTCAACCGATAAAGGTGACTAACTATTGTTTCTGAATCGTGACACACTTACCATTGTCGTGAAAATGTAATGTGTGTAGCCTATGAGTCGGTGATGTAGGAATGGGAGAGCATTGTTTATTGGCACTCACATCTGTGGCTTTTTTCTCTGACAGCTCCAGTTTCTCCTGAGCGTCCTTCTGGGCCTCGGAGTACTTGTCCAACTCATCTTCTGTTCCCTTCAGCTTCTTCTGCAGGGCAAGGAGCTCATCCTCCAACTGAGACACATTATATGAAATCAGCAAATAGACAGTAACACTAGCCTGTTGTTGAGGGCAGATGACATGTAGCTTTTATTATACTAAAAAACAAGACATACAGTATTAAATACAGTTTCTATCATGCATATTACAAATCTTTGATATACATCTATATTTCACTTTATATGTTTTTTTCTTACACTTGATGTACTGTTACTGCACATATGACTTGAAACAGTTGAAATGTACGACAGTACTTAAATAAACATCTGATAGGAAACTGAATTTTGGCCTTATCTATTTATCTATCTATCTATCTATATCTATCTACAGTATCTATCTATAATATACAGTACTTCCTCTTGTTTTGTGAATACTGTTATATTTCAGGCAGCATATTAGCAGTTTTATCTATTTAAGTTTAGCAGAGCTAAAATTGATAATTTAGGCAAAGCTCATAACCACCTACAAATAGGGCCCAAAAATACCATCTATATGTATATCTTTGTTACTTGGAGTTGTTATTCTGTGTAGTGTGTAGTATTTTCCGTGCCTTCTGACAGCCTCACCTCACCGGGGTCTAATGTTCACCCCTTCATAGCTAAGAATAGCAGAAAGAATAGCAAAAAAGTGCCGCCGGCCAAACAATCTGAAGACCTCTGCAAAATCATCTAGGATTTCATGCTTGATGTCTTAGATGTGCTATGTGCATGTGTGCAGTGCAAGTGACAACTGTCACTCCTGGTGCTGTCCGAGTGTGATTGGAGCATTAGTCATCCACAAGAAGAATGTATAGATCCACACTTATAGATCCTGGCTTTGTATGTGCTTCGCCAGCTTGCTGTATATTGTCATTCCAGCCATGCCACCATGATGACACGGTCTCCCCTTACGCAATATTTCCTTCAATTTAGGTGTCCCGTGCGTCCTATTACACTATTACACTTCAGAGATGTTGCTTCTTTTTGTGTGTGTGTGTGTGTGTGTGTGGGGGGGGGGGGGTCTTGGGTGGTGCAATATAAACGCATTATCATCTAGTCAGTCCATCTAGAGTTCTTCAAGCTTTAGCTGTGCACCCCCAAATATGGGCATATCTGCTCTCTGTCTGTATGTTACTGAATCTAATTCAGATAGGGGATCAAGGTACACCAGTACCCCTGAGCCCAGACTCTCAAGAGCAGCTCTAAGTAATCTCTGTGGTGCAATGTGGGTATTATGTCTACCAGTTGTCAGTGGGCAATTCTTCATGATTGCCCCTGTGTATCGGTTCACCGCCTCATGCCCACTAAAAGACCCTTCCCAGGGGTGCAGAATCAGCTGTTCTGTGTTTGTATTTCTGGTTGTAACATTGGCCACTTGGGGAAATAATGGAATAGTTCCATCCAACCATATTACAGCGCTAGTATGCTGTAGTATTTTTAGTTATTGCAAAGTAATTGCAAATATTTAACTGTATAATTAGTAAGTAATTGCAAAATAAATCTTTCTTTTACATATAGAAATCCCCAAATAAATTTGATTATTTTATCAGGTGGACCAAATAAGACAAAATACTTTTTCCATCGGCTGTTAAAAGTTCCCTCCAACGTTGTTCAGTCTAGGACAAGGCAATAATATTCCTTTATGTTGTTTTGCCTCTGAGATCTATGTTCAAGACCCTTCTTACCCTTCTGTCCTTCTAGAAGAAGGTAAACAGCGTCCTATAACAACATTCCCTCAAACCCACCGGCCTTTCTCACCTGTTTGCATTTATCTTCTGATGCCTTCTTGTCAGACTCTGCCTGCTCTGCCCGGTCGATGGCATTCTCCTTGTCCAGCTTCAACATCTGCATCTTCTTCTTAATGGCCTCCATGGTGACAGTTGAGTTTTAGTCGAATGGCAGGGAAGAAACTTCTTCAGAGCAGAACGTGTAGAGCGTTCAGAGAAAGACCCCGTGCTTCCCTTCACAAAGACCCTGAGGTTGACAGAGAAAGTGCTCAGCAGACGTGGAGAGCAGTGGAGCAGGAGAGGCAGGAGTGAGCGGGCGGGCAGGCACAGAGGATGCAAACTGAGACTCAGTGGAGCACTATGTGATCTTGAACTTAAGACTAGAGGATTGGAGACGGCCCCGGTCCCTAGTGAGAGCTGTTTCTCACCATTTACCCCACCCGCCACTCCCTCTGCCTTGGCTACCCCTAGAATTCACTGTGCCCCCTCCCTATTCCAAACCTCAGAGATCCCAGAGGCATGGCCTGGTGTCAGACACTCTGGCAATATTCAGCCTGTGTCCTTATTTGGATCATGGTTTCGTTTGCTTTTGTACAGGAGAGAAATAACTGATACGAATACGAGCAGAAAAGCCCAAAGCTCAGTCATCTAAAAGGACATTGTTCAAATTTACAGGGCCATAGCATGAGTTGGTAAACATTACATTTGTTCCATCGGACTGCATACAGTATCTAAGAGCCTGTGTTCTTACTGAGGAATGTTAAAATTGATGTTAATACCAGAGTTGGTTAGAAAGGACATAGTTCTCATTCTACCGCTGAATGAAAAAGGGCTGTATGGAAAATGATCCTGCCCAAAGAAAATGAGGGGAAAGAACATATTGAATATCCTCTATACCAAGCTGCAATTTCTCCCCTCAAACTACAAAGACACCAACTACAGCATTTTGGCAATCACCATCCTCTTAATTACTGTTGGGTTTGACAAGCAAGCATTTATTACTGCCGTACAGGATCTGTTAATTACGTAGGCATATATGATAAATGGTACTGGTGCTGTGGAGATGGTTGGTTGTTAGTATACATTCTAAGATCTAGTTTAGGAGATGTTGGGGGGTATAAACACGAAAAGGAAAAACGCTAAAGAATGTTTGTGTGTGTGGTCTGTTGTTCATCTCAGTGAGGACCGTATGCTTATGTGAGCAATGTTTGGTGCATACTGTATGCCATTGGGTTGTGTGTGTTTGTGTGTATGCGTGTGATGTCAGTACTGATGTGCCTATTTACTGTGCTCTCCGGCACACGGTTCTAGCGGTCCTGGCTAAAAAGCACAGTGAGACAAACAGGGAACATATACAGTATATTTGCAGAGCATCTCTTTGAAAAATAACTTTATATATAACAGCATTTATGTAACATTGGTGGTTTTCTGTTCAAATATTAAAGAAAACATCATCCTCTTTCAACCACATTAGCATAAGCATCGAAAGTCATTGCCAGGTTTCGCATTAGACAAATTGCAACAACAGCTTGTTTTGACCATACAGAGGGCAATGTCCTGGAACAGTAAATGCAGAGAACTGACCCAATCTTATATTTACTGAAAGCTATCTTATATTTACTGAAAGCTATAGGAAACCAGCCGCATAGTATGTCAGAAGGTTTCACCAAAGACATTTAGGCCTACTTTCCAAAGGAAGGTAGGTAAGTAGAGGAAATGTAGACAGACAGAGGAAATGTTTGCTCGTATTACAAAGCCAGGGTTAAAGCAAACATGGCATGGCCTGCAGTGATAAAAGCTGTGCCTTATTTGGTATGTTGGGTTGCATTTGTTATGAAAACGCATTGCTCACATACAGTTTTGATGCTCTAATATACAGAATATTGCTGTTGGATGTTATGCCTTTTGTCATCAATGCTAATCTTTTTTCTCCTCTGGTTGTGTCTTGAGCAGACGTTTGGACTACCAGGAGAGGGAAAGAAGACAGGACAAGCAGAGGAGACAGAGGGAGGGAGAAAGAGAGAGAAATAGAGACAGCGTGAATCTGACGGGAGTGAGCGAAATCAGAACCCTCCCACAGGAAGCCAGGCTAAACTTCACTTCTCCTTGTATGGTAATAACTCCCCAAAAAGCCAGAGGATCGCCATGGGAGTACAGTCAATGTACTGCTAAGTATAAATCACAAAGCTATGGGAATGGTAGAGTCACTTAGAATACAAAAGTGCTACCGTGTTAACTTTTACATTTGCCGTTTGTGCTATGATATCATATGCATTTAATATAAAGGGCTAATCAGGTGCAGAAGGGTGTTAACATTTTCCAAAATGTCTGTTGAGTAACAGTAATATTAAACAATTTGTGTGTAGATTTCAAAACATCTATGAAAGGATAGGCTACTGAACACCTGAATGTAGAGGCTGTTTTTAAACTTTTGAAAATGTTTTATACATTTTATAACGGGTCGTAATAGAGAATACGTGTTGATTTTGATTACATTGGTGAACAATTATTTAAAAACATTCCTTTGAGGAAATTCACAGTGCATCTGCCGAGACGGGTTGATTGGTCACCAGTGTTCATCCAGCCAAGATGAACGAGTCACCTCAGTTTAGCCCTGAGGCTTCTATGCAAACATGCCAGTTCTTTAAACGTCGTCGTCCAATGGCATCCACGCTTTCTCACTGTTTCACAACACACTTATATTTATAGTTTGGAAATGTTCGAGCTGGCTGTAAATGTGTTAAAAGGTATGTCTTTGTGCCAAATGTTATCCTGCTGCTTATCAGCCAAGGGATCAGAGTTGTGTCAGTTTTGATGAGACACAGACACCCGTTTGCAAAGCCTGCCAATAAAAGGCTTCTTGACATTATACATGTCCTTAATGTTCTTAAAATATGTTCAATGACTTTGTTCAGGTCAGCTCCATATACCCTGTCCTCGCTATAAGCAGTTATTGGTTGCCTAAAGACATTGCGCCCCCATGTGGTGACAATGCAACATTCCCGCACTTTCTCGTTTTTTATGAAAATAAAAGAAACCTTAGTGTAATTGAGTCCCTGTTTGAGTCCCATGAGTAGGCTAGTACCCTCTCCTTTTCGGTGGCAAGAAAGAAAATAATATCTATATGCTACAATAAATACAAAAGTGTTGTAGTTTAATTTGATTTAATTTAACCATGCAATGCATTGCATTTAAAGCTTTGCTATCTCTCAGGAATAACAGAATTGGTTGACAAGAAGATGGAATTACCCTTGGTTGAAACCAGCATTACAAAGAACAGTGTGGTGTGCATTACTCTCTACTCCTCCCCCGACAGATATCCTAGGCTCACATCTGCTCTACTCCTCCCCCTGTTTCAAACCATACACAGTGAGCGGCAGAGGAAATTTGACATTGGCTGCAACAGACTGAAGAAGGGGGTTAGTGTTTAGAGTGGTTGACTCCCAGACAAAAGGTTGTGGGTTCGATCCCCAACGTGCCTCCTGCATAATTAGGAAAGTTGTCTAATCCTCGATAATCATCTCTGGAGAGACGTGTCTGGTAAATTACCTAATTGTGCATTTATTATAGCCTATGACTCATACCATTCAACACCAGCAGGGGGAGCAACAGGACAACATGCTGTGTTACACTACAATAGTCTGTTAAGGACTGCTTGGGAGCAGTTTCAGTTCTGCTTTCATGTCGGGGTCCATACCTCATAAATGTGTATACAGCCAGTGAATACATGCTTGTATACATACATATTTGCTGCATGAGTGACCCTGGGCTGCATGAAAGGGAAATATGTAGAAGGTGGCATTAACAAAATGGATATAATTTTCTGTGGGGTTTTAATTCAAACTGGGTTAATCACATATTAGGCTACACTTGTTCTGTGTAATCTGAAAGAACACATTAATGCTAACACACTGAATGTCTGAAACACATAAGAGGGGCCACTGACCTACATTGACCTACCACCCAACCTATCTGCTGTATGTGTGCATTCATTCAGATGATCAACAGTGAAGTCCTACTGAATTAGGGTTAGCTGGCACTATCAGCATGGTTATATTTACCTGTTTACCTGTTTCTGTCATATGTGGCAACCATGTATCCAGTCATTCTAAATCAGAGGATTAACCTTTTGCTGAGGGACGTTATGTTGCCATGCACAGTATTACGAAGCATGCCCCATACCTGCCCTTTTATGCATGGCACTGTATTGCACTGACACAGTACATCAGTGCTCTTGTCTGTTTAGAAACATTAAGGGTTTCCATGAAGCCTGTTTCCGATTTACAGGCCCAGTGTTAATGTTATGAAGCTGCAGAAGCTTTGGCCTACTACTGGTTAAATGTGTTGGTGTGAAATAATAATATAACAATTCCTTTCAAGAAATGTGTCATTATTGTGATTATCCAATATGGTATAATATAATCGATCATTTTAGATTGCAGCCCAATAGTCACTAGACTGGAATCGTCTTAATGACAGCAAACTCAGAACAAGTTGTCTGAAGTTGTTGTTCTACATTACACACGTCAGATGATGCCATGACAGGGCAGACACATTGGCTGTAGCCTACACCAGTCTAAAGTCTATTTTGGGACCATTCAGGTAATCTAGGTTTCGAGAAAACCTTACGTTTACCAATGACGACACTGTGACAGGTGCAGGGGGTAACCTCCAGATAGAAATAAAAACAATATTGACTTTATCCTAATTTGGTAGACCACGCCCCGTTCCGTATAGACCAATAGCTAAATCGAGTGTGAAAAGCTTTAGTATAAATGCAAGATTATACAGTTATTAAGATTAGACAATATTAGATATTCTCCCGAACAAGACCGAGTGGATTATATTTTCTAAAATATATCCTGGAGTTTATTTATTGATTGGTGTTATCAGTAATTTTCTTTCTTAACTGGAAATTAACTAAATTAACCAAAGCTACTGTAGGCTTACTATGCAGAAAAAGGCAATTATTTACTTGTTCATTATTGGAATTGAAATATTAAAATCATGTGAGTCTCAATATAACGCCACGGAAGCCACTTCTCTCAGTAAGTTGCACTTGTCCACCACATGATTCATTAAATTGCATTGCACGAATAACATTTAGTGTTGTTGGTTACCATGTAGTTGTTTTATCTTTTTTGTGCCTACTAGCCTACTAGCTATCACGTAAAAATTTAAAAATGTTTTCAAATTGGCGCCGACTTGTCATTGAAATATTTGCTAATTTATATGTTAGATTCTGGGCTAGCCTACTCGTTTGTTGAAGTCTACTGAAATTCATTCCATGCGCGCGGTGTTCCATTCTAGACACTACTGCGGATTGGTTTGCGGACTACAGCGACATTGAAACAAAGTTCTCAGTGCGCAGCTCCGAGGACACTGAAGAGGACCTATGTTACCTTGTGCCTGGGAAGCAGGAGACAGTCTCTGCGTGTGGATTCAACACTACAAAAAAGACATTTGCTGTCATTCATGGCTGGGCAGTAAGTAGTCTATAAATTGCATGCGGTAAGAGCATATATTTGTTGCTGGTCTTGTTTGGCCCTGTTTTGTGTCTGTATTTCATTACCTTTTCACTACATTGAGATTTATCTCTTTGGTGACCAAAGTCAACGTGTTCCGTCTTGTGTTTTAGTTGGCAGGTTTTTTTGAGAGCTGGGTCCATAAGCTTGTTGCAGCTTTATTTGAGCGGGAGCCCAGTGCTAACGTTATAGTGGTGGACTGGCTGGATCGGGCTCAACATCACTATCACAACTCAGCAGAAAACACTAAGCTGGCTGGCCAAGATGTGGCAAAGCTGATAAACTGGTTAGAGGTCAGTTAAGTTTCAATCTTTTCACTTTTCCTAGTATACAAACAATATCAGTCATTGCATTGTTCTCTAGGTCTAAATCTAAATGTGGGCCTACTCCACGCTCATTGCGCTATTCCTCAGCTACAGACATAACATATCATAGTGTGTCATAATATTAGATGTATATTCATAGTGTATATTGTACTGTATGTAGTATACGCAGTGATTTGTGGTTATTAATTGGTTCCTGCACCAAGATTCCTACACATTTACTGCACCATATTTATACTGTTGTTTTGATTATTGCAGGTGGACCTGAAATATGATCTGTCCAGACTTCATCTGGTGGGGTACAGTCTGGGGGCCCATGTCGCGGGGGTTGCAGGCAACCTCACTAACAACAAAGTCAACAGGATAACAGGTGCGGCTGCTCTCTGTTAAAATAACATAATACATGGAAACATAGCGTAGCATAACGGGAAAAGCCAATATACAGGTATGTAAACTCCATTTGCGGTTTCAGGCTTGGATCCGGCTGGACCTCGCTTCGAGTATGCCAATGAGCTGCGCCGCCTGTCCCCGGACGACGCCAAGTTTGTGGATGTCCTTCACACCAACACCAAAGGAAGTCCTGACTTTAGCATAGGCATCCAGAGACCCGTGGGCCATGTTGACATCTACCCCAACGGAGGCAGCGAACAGCCCGGCTGTACTTTCCAGTATGCCATGCAGATGATTGCTGCGTTCGGCATTAACAGTATGTGTTCATATTTTTCACCTTCACACAGCTATAAACATTGCATAAAACAGCAATAATTCTTAGAAATCACGTTTTTCCATGGTATTAGTAATTCTCCCTTAAATAAAATGAAAATGTGCCCTTAATTTGTGACGGAACTGTCATAATACAGCAGTAGTTGTAGCAGTACAGTAGGCTTGAACAGGTGGAAGTGGAACAGCTTACAATAATTTATTGATCAACCTAATGATAAACACAGCACGCAGGGGTGCATTTACATAGAGTAGACGTATGTGCGTGTGTATTCAACAGTTATGTTTACATACAGTAAATGTGTGTGTTCCTCATGACATCCTGGCATCCTGTCACAAACCTGGCTGACATCCTATTGGTTCATATTGATCTTAAATACTGTACATGACCAATGCGTTACCCTGGTCCTCAGACACCGCTCACAAGTCTGTCGCCCTTTGCAGATGTGGATCAGATTGTGAAGTGCGCCCATGAGCGCTCTGTGCACCTCTTCATTGATTCGCTGGTAAACAGTCAGCGTCAAAGCATGGCCTACCGCTGCAGCTCCAAAGACGCTTTCAACAGGGGCCTGTGCCTCAGCTGCCGCAAGAACCGCTGCAACAGTTTGGGCTACGGTGCCCATAAGGTCCGGACCAGCAGAAGTGCCAAGATGTACCTCAAGACTGGAGAGAAGATGCCTTTCAAAGGTATGCTGTCTCATCATGGATGATAACTCAAGTACGATATTTAATAATAGCAGCAATGTTAAAAAGTAAAGTACAAGACAGAGAGCAAATAGCAGACTATGCATATAGTCTGCCATCTTTAGTGTTCAGTCGCTATCTGTAGACAAAGAATTGACCGCAGCATCATTTGTGAGATGATATTTTCCTCCCCCCAGTTTTTCACTACCAGATTAAGGCACACTTCTTCAGCTTGAAGAGTGTGAGTCTCTCCCAACAGCCGATCCGTGTTTCCCTCTATGGAACTCATGGTGAAAAGGAAGACATCCAACTTATTCTGTAAGATTCTTTTCTTTACTTCTCTGTATTCATCTTTTTATAGGTTAAACATCCCTGTTTAATTAAACTGATGGCTATAGTTTAGTATAGATGACTTTAGTTCAATACCTGTTATACTGAACCTCATGATCTCGCAATATATCTGAATTCCCTCCTCTCTAAAACACTCACACAACATAGAGCCCAACATACGATCGAAGAAGATAAACTATTTCCATTTCAACAAGTGGTTTATTTATTTGTCAGCACAACTGACATTATGCTGTTTTCTTTTGCGCCTGCCCTCCCAGATCTGACCTTAACACCAACAGCACCGTTTCCTTCCTGCTTACCTCTGACGTTGACATTGGGGAGCTTCTCATGGTGAAAATATTGTGGGAGAGCGACTCCTATTTCTCCTTTTTCAGCGACAACGGGTTCTTAATACGCAGGTTGCGTATCAAAGCAGGGGAGACACAAGCAAAGTAAGCTCCGCTGTCCCTTTTTTTCCAGAAAACATATACAGTAACTTTGCGTACAATTTGCGAGCTTCTATTTGTGTATATCTTTTTTCCCTGTAGGATAATTTTCAGAGCCAAACACTCGGAATTTGCCCACCTGGTTCAAGGAGGTGACGCTGTGACATTTGTGAGGTCCAAAGAGGATAAAAATAGTAGACGGTTTGAAAGGTGAGCAAACGTTTGGAGGTTTTGCAGTGCCTCACATTTAATGTAAATGGGACAGTCTTAATGGAGAGCTCCATGTTGCCTGTTCTTTGTAGGTTGCACAGGCTCAAGTTGCACGGGAGCTTCTTCAAACAGGGCATGAATGAGGCTTCCAAAAATGAATCTTCGTCAACTTCACCACCTATTCAGGCATCCACTTCTTCCACACCCCCATCATCACCTTCATCATCATTAACAGACATATTCTCTTTGCTTTCCTTGTAAGTGTAACATGCAACAATGATTTCCTTTTACTGATTTCCACATCACCTATGACGCTATACAGTATATTGCCTCTGTAGTGTGCTTAGATGTCTACAACATATGTATCCATTTCTTTCCATACATGTGCATATGTTCAATTCATTTTTTTCATCATATTTGCTTCATATATTTTTGCTTCAGTCATCTTAGTGCAATATGTTATATTTATAACATTCCTTATCATGAAATCAAACTGATGCATATTGTCTACCTTTCTCATGTTGTGTTTACTGATTTAAGACTTTATTTGTTTGCATAGTTTGTAGAGAAGTTTATAATTACTGTTTCTTTTTAGAACTATTGGAAGTTTTTGTCACCTGTCTCAACCTGTATCATGTATCATATTCTACCTGTTAAAATAATATGCACTATACATACAGTATATAGCAATATGTTGTTGCAGTATTTGTATGATACAGGGTGTTATATTCATATTATATTAATATTATTATTATATATATACAGTATATATATTATATATTGGTAACCTTTTCCAAATTTGTATTTTTTTTAGATCTATCACCAGAGCTATGATTATCATTAAACAGTGTCGACTATGATTAATCAGTGCCGATGATTAATCAGTGCTGTCTTTGATTAAACTGTGCTGATAGAATGTATATGCCTAAATACTTTATGTTAATGAGCTAGTTTAATGTATGGATTTAAATAAACAACTTTAAGTTTAATAGCTAGTCATTTGAAGTTTTTTAAGGATGGTGAAAACTGTTAAAATAGAGGCAAGGCTAATGTCCTATCAAACAGTAGCATGATACACGGAGCCAAATGATTACGCTAATATTGATTTGAACACCAACAATGTGAAAAATAGCATGGCTATTTCATTCTAACATTGATAGAAATGGATGGCAATATTGTGTCAAGAATCTTCTTGCAAAATGTTTAACTGCATTAAAAATAAATGAGTGCCCCTTTGAGAGAGTAATCATGTGCTCGACAGAAAGGCATTATTAATATAAATACATGGAGTGCTTTCTTGAATTCCACTGGGGATCAAGTTTACAGTCACTAATACTGTGGGAGACATTTTGTGGCATACTAAGTCATGATATGGTAACAGCTGTATACTGTACATCAAATTATGTCAAAGAAAAGCCTTTTTATTGTACTTTAAAATACACGGGGCTAAATGTACTATGGTGAGTTCAATTAGCAAATTAGATTTTACATCTGAGTTCTGACTTACATTAGAGTCAGCGAGCAAATAAGATGTTTTGGAATCTGTATTAATTGCCTGCCTGTTCTGTGAATGTTTTACATTCGCTAAGGACAAATCTGTTGTGCAACTACTATTTGTGTCAGGAATTGTATAGACACGTGATTTACCCGGCTACACATGACCTACTGTACTCCCCTCTAACTAACCAATCACCTCCCAGAAAGAATGCAGAAATAAAGATAGCTTTAGTGACATTTACAAGAGTTACATATGACATACAGTATGACTATAAGGCAATAGAATCACTTGTACAATTATTACATGGTGCTATTACATGGAGCAGATTAGGCATCTTGCTCAAGGATGCTTACAGGTAGGCCAGCTCTGGGGCTTGAACCCACAACCTTCTGGCTGGGAGTCAGCTAGACCACTAGGCTATCCTGCCCCCCACTTGCACTAGGTAGGCCTACTTGCACATAACTAAAATCATACATGTCATTTATTACAGTGGAATTATTCTCAAGGCTCAATTCACCATAGAAGAACTTCATTTTGGCATGCCACATAACTGATTTGTGGTAATTTATACATTTTCTAGAATAGATTGACATGACTAGCCTATTTGGAGTAAATAAATAAAAAATATCCATATTGTTGTTTTTTCTGGGTCACTGTTATGTATTGCAACCATCTAAAAACAAAATCGTATGAAGTTTCCCTCTAGTGTGAAATTGGTTGTAGCCCATGCAAAAACCATGCCACAACGATGTCAATGTCAATCCCGATGTCCCCCATTTTGTGGCCTGCCTCACAGCTCTGACGAAACAGGCATTGGTTTATTATCTGATGAGGCCATGTGGCTGCTGACTTGGTCTAGCACAGGAACTTTTGGTCCAGTAAAAGAATTCATCAAGAATCTGTGCTGTGCATATTTCCACAGTGGACTCATAGGCGTTTTCACCGATAAACGACCAAGATATAGAGTCACGAAGGACATGGAGCATTTAACGGAGGCCAGACTCATATTGTGGACAGACTATTGACCAATGTTCTCAGCTGAAATACTGGCACAGTTTCACCCTAAACCAGACTTATTAATCAACCCAACAGGCAGACTGCTATCTGGAGCGTTAAACCTTTCTTGCAAAACCAATGTGCACCATTATCACCATATTAAAATTAAGATTAGAAGATAATGGGATTCTTTCCTTTTCTATTGCAATTGCATTGCAACACTGATAAACCAACACCAACAATGTCATGGTAACGTTAAAAATATTACTAATTTCTAAACTTGAATTACTAAAAAGATATTTGAGAAACAGTCCCTCATGACCCCATATAGATGCATGCAGACTTTACAGGTATGTGACCTATATGACACTATATGGTAAACCCAGCTGTTGGTACATATAAAGCTCACAAATAGTTCGGTGCCAATTTAGGGTACAGTACATATATGACATATTATTCGAGTCCTGTAGTGTGTCATAAGAGTGTGTGTCATGTGATACACGTCTGTTTCCGCCTATAAGTCTCGTTTGTCTTTTGACAGAAGATTGGCACGGGTAACGGAGCATGAGCAGGAGCTGGAATGATTCCTTTACCGTCTACAAATAAACAGTTGACGTCAATGAAGACATTGTTTATTACAGGCCAAGAATAGAATCCATAAAACCTAACAAAGTCTGTAGGCCTATGTCTCTTTTGGAAACATATTGGCCTGTGTCAGTTGAGATAAGGAGTGTTAAAATGTGTTAAAGTGTTAAAATGAATAATAATAATTTGACATATGTATTATCCCAAATTTAATAATCCCGTCTCATCTGCTATAAAGAAGATATTTCTATGTATTTTCTCTCGTAGGCCTATGCGTCTCTGAAGAACATTAGCTAAGGGTTGTGTTTGTACATTTTTATAGCTTTATGGTTACCTAGCTCTTCTCTTATTTGCTTACTCCCTCTTGTGTTCAACATAGGAAATCGCAGTTAGGCTTTGTGGCAAACCACAAGCCACTTGAACACCCACTTTTGCTTATATACTTAGGAAATAATAATTCCTATGTATATGCTTTGTTAACTTTAACACACACACACGCACGCACGCACGCGCGCACACACGCGAGGGCGTACAGTATTTTCTGGACGATTAGTTCGCCTCCTATCCAACAGGGGGCGCAGCGAGATGGCTGCGTACTGTCTAAAAAGGGAAGGGTCCAATCTTCATTTCAATATTATGATTGAGTGTTACTTTAGCTGAGAGACTGCGGTCAAACATCCTAATTTGGGTTTGAAAACCGTATTAAAATTAACCGCTCTAGCGGTATAGTTCGTTCAAGATGTCTGCGAGCGCAGTGTATGTCTTGGATTTAAAAGGAAAGGTAAGATAACGGTACTGCTGTGCAGCTGTACTTGCTAGCTGGCTAGCTGTCTACAGTAGCTGGCTATCGGCTTAGCCTCTGCATTCCTCAATGACAGAATGAATGGACTCAGGCTGCTTATGGATTACTGGCTATATTAATGTTCCATTTTAAAGCGCAATGCTAATATAGCCAATTTAATGGTATTGTTTTGTTACCTGTTAAACTTATTCTACGGTAACTGCCATTCATATTGTCTCCAAGCAAATCTCTTAGTAATAGTCCCAAGATTTTCGACATTTCCGCCACATAATCTAATATTGGGAACATTACTTTTTTTTAGGTCCTGGTGTGTCGCAACTACCGAGGAGATGTAGACATGTCGGAGATTGAGCACTTCATGAGCCTTCTCATGGACAAAGAGGAGGAGGGTACCCTCTCTCCCATCCTGGCCCATGGGGGAGTCCGCTTCATGTGGATCAAACACAATAACCTGTACTGTATCCTTGCGATGCAAACTGGTTAATACACTGGATCCTTTTTTAAGTCGGTTGTGTCCTTATTTGTAGTCATATTTCTTAACAGTTTATTACAGTGGTTGCCACTTCCAAGAAAAACGCAAGTGTCTCCCTTGTGTTCTCCTTTCTATACAAGGTTGTTCAGGTATGATAGGAGTTTTTCCAGACCCGCAATTAATAATGATAACACAGTTATAAATTATAAAACTACTGGTTTATTCAGGTGTGTGTTTGTTTGTTTGTTTGTTTGTTTGTTTGTTTGTGTGTGTGTGTGTGTGTGTGTGTGTGTGTGTGTGTGTGTTTTCCTCAGGTTTTCTCTGAGTATTTCAAGGAGCTAGAGGAGGAGAGCATCAGAGACAACTTTGTAATTATATATGAGTTAATGGATGAGCTGATGGACTTTGGCTACCCACAAACCACGGATAGCAAGATCTTACAGGAGTGAGTATCTTTCTAGCCAGTGGAAGACTAACAAATAGCCTGTGGTTTCCTCTCTGGGGGTGGGGTGGAGTGGGTGGTTGTCTGAAATCTCGCTGTCCTCCTCATTTCCCATAAATAGACCTTGATTATTGTAGTTGTGGATCGCTAGACCAGAAAGTCCTTCCTCAGTAATTGTGAGAGCTTCTGTCCCACATTGATGCTTCTGGAAAAGTCGTCTAGAATAGTTCTTTCCTCTTTTTTTCTTGCTCCTTCCTTTTTTATATTTATCACTTTTTTCGTGTCTCCCAGATACATCACACAGGAAGGACACAAGCTAGACACCGGTGCCCCCCGCCCCCCTGCCACGGTCACCAACGCTGTGTCCTGGAGGTCAGAGGGCATCAAGTACAGGAAGAATGAGGTCTTCCTGGACGTCATCGAGTCAGTCAACCTACTGGTAGGAACTGCTGCTTTTTGGAATCCCTCTGTTGCTCAAGGGATACTGGACAGTGTTTTGTAAACATCCTCCCTGTGTGTGTCACATCGGAGTTTCACATCAGAGTTTCACATCAACTACAAGCTCTGGGCTATTGTTTTGGTGTTTTGTGGACAAAAGTTTTCCTTAAATTTTGTTATCTTTGCTTTTTCCACACAGTTGTCTTTTTGTCTCCTCTCGCCTCATCCACTTCTTTCTCTCTCACTTTCATCGAACTTGACAATAATATTGCTCACATTTTTCACACTTTGACTCCTCCTGTCTCTCCCCTGTTCTGTTTTCCAGGTTAGTGCCAATGGTAACGTCCTACGTAGTGAGATTGTGGGCTCCATTAAGATGCGCGTCTTCCTCTCCGGGATGCCAGAGTTGAGACTCGGTCTCAATGACAAGGTTCTTTTTGAAAATACTGGACGTGAGTTCCTTAATTTTGACTAGAATAGACCTCAATTGGCCTTTGCAAATTTACATTTGCAGCATTTAGCATACTTTTATCCAAAGAGACTTACAATAAGTACACTTGTCAATAGCTTAATAGGTCATACCCCAGGTATCGTAAGCAGAATGCCACCATATTACGACAAAATAACGACAGCAGCATGTCATCAGGGCAGCACGTCATCAATAATGGGTCGCACTATTATTATTGTTAGCCCTGTCAAACTTGATGTCAGATAATCTGTCAATGACAGTAAAGCATACTAAGAGGATACTGGCATTATGGCCTCCACTGGCCCTTAGATTGAGGTAATTCAACTGAATTGTTAGCAAACAGTATTTGTACCAGTCCAGTCTTTTTCCGTGTTGCTGTCTGCAGGAGGGAAGAGTAAATCAGTCGAGCTGGAAGATGTCAAGTTCCACCAGTGTGTCCGTCTGTCTCGCTTTGAGAATGACCGCACCATCTCCTTCATCCCCCCTGATGGAGAGTTTGAGCTCATGTCGTACCGCCTCAACACTCACGTGAGTGCCAGCGACTAGCGTAGATACCGGGCCTGACTGTCGGTTGGCCCAGGTTAACCGCATTAAACCAAGAGAACATTATAAAGTTAATGGCATGGTTTCTGTCACTGACTTGATGTTTCATTGTTTGCTTCATTTACTCCTGAGCAAGAAATCTCTCGTTACATAGAAGTAATAGCCTGGTTAAACCATCCTGAATTTATGTCTTTATGAATTGCTTCAGTTTCCATATCAGTCAGGAAACACTCTGAATACAGTTTGCAAGCCGGCTAGGGAACCATCGGCCCAATGAGGGGCCAGGTGGGCAGTTCAGTTGATGCAGACAGCAATGAGGTGCCTGTTACGAAAATCATCCCCACATGGGTCTTGTTCTGGTTGAAGAGGGTCCCATTGGCGGCTAATGACAACTATTGGCATTGCCTGACTGTTTTCATTAGAGTGTACAGTGCATGTAAAGCGACGCAAACAGAAGAGGCGTAGCTTGCAAATTCAGGATAGAGTAATCTTGCATCTGCTGTAGTAACATCTGCTGCTCACTAGGGGGTGACTGTTTCATGTTGTATCTGTTTATGGACCTCTGTTGATCTTCATTTGGATAAACTGTGTTTATTTTTTCCTAGGTGAAACCCTTGATCTGGATTGAATCTGTTATTGAGAAGCACTCCCACAGTCGAATTGAGTACATGATCAAGGTTTGTCACACTTTCCATGATCAGATTGGTGATATTTATTAGTTAAATCAATGTCTCAATAACCGATATCTGTAAATGTTTATCCTACTCAATGTCCTGTGGTAAACCGCACCTAATCTGGCGCAAATAACCAAACTATTTTGAAATCTTCCACTCGGCAGGTTGTCGTAGTGTGTATCAGAGGGCACTCGTGTCAAACCTGACCTGCTTGTTTCTCTTCTCAGGCGAAGAGTCAATTCAAAAGGCGCTCCACCGCCAACAACGTGGAGATCCACATTCCTGTACCAACGGACGCAGACTCTCCCAAATTCAAGACCACAGTGGGCAGTGTCAAGTGGGTGCCTGAGAACAGCGAGATCGTCTGGTCCATCAAGTCCTTCCCCGTGAGTCATTGGCAGCATAGGACAATTATATAGTAGTGGTTTGGGCAGGCTTTTGTAGTAGGAGGCTTCTGGGCCGGATACTTCCACATGTAGTGTAGACGTGCATAGTCCCTGAGCATTTAGCCTCTAATCGTCATGAAATGCCTCTTTCACAAAGAGCTACTGCTCAGTGAGTTCCAAGCAATCTGTACAGCGTTGCGCTTGGATTAAAATTGGAAGCATGCGATTGGACGAAGCTCACACGCTCACACATGCACACGGCCCCCTGGAGTCCCAGTCCATGTGTGACTGATGCATAGCATAAAATATTGCTCAAATTGTTCACCTTTTAAGACACTTATCACATTGACATAGACACAAAAAAGAGAAACTACGTATTCCCAGTATTTTACCTATACATTTTCTTTGCTAACAACTCAGCTAATTTAGATTTTACACTGTTTTGTATAATTCAAACCGTGTGTATTTGTGTATGTATACTATATTTGAATGGTGACTTTGTGTTGTCCAATCAGGGTGGAAAGGAGTATTTGATGCGTGCCCACTTTGGCCTGCCCAGTGTAGAGGCAGAAGACAAGGAGGGGAAGCCACCAATCAGTGTCAAGTTTGAGATCCCGTACTTCACTACCTCAGGCATCCAGGTCTCTGCCCCCCCCTCCCCCCTTCCCCACTCGCACATGCACGCACAGTTATATTTCACTAACAACATAACTATTATAAACAATCTCAAATTACATTCTTCAGGCAGGCCAAACAATTTACTCTGTGATTTAAGATTGCCCAACGAATGCATTTGTCGAAGGTTGTCTGCAAAAATATATAGCCAAATTAAAGAGTGGCTGTCTGTCTTACTGACAGCACTGTTGATATTTGACTTGCAGTACTACTGGACTGATAATGTTCACTTTGTTGGCCTCTGGGGGCAGTAGAGTCACAGTGTCAACAGTGTAATTGTGGAAATCCACTGTAGGGTAGAAATATTTGTAACTTTGCGAATAGCAAGTGATAGAGAATATTTAACAAAAAAGCATTCAGTGCTTTGATTCTGATTGAATATCTTACAAAAGTGATAGAAGAGAAAGATGTCACATGTTTTCTTGTTGTGATATTAAAATAAAGATAGAGATTTATAGAACAGTACTATCCAATATATAATAAACAGCAAATGATATCAAATAAACCCATGAACTATATGTAATTACAAAATGCTCTCAATTTTCCTGCGGGTTATGAAACCTGCTCAGATCTCAGTGTCATCCTCCAATTTAAGTAAGAACATGAAAAATGCCAAAATTGCCATCACAATGGGTTTTTGTGTTTCTGTACGCACATTAGGACCACATGACCAGCGTCATGTGGTCCTCAGGCTCACTAGGACAGACTGATAATATTCTTGATAATATTCTTTCTCCTTTTCCCAATGGGGAGCATGTCAAATCTGTGCCTCTGCCGGGTGCTTAAAACTGTAATCCGCCGGTTAATCCGCACTTCTGTTGACCAATGAGAGCAGGATTTGTGGGTAGCATCCCACATGCGATTCCAGATGCTCTGCCATGTTTTTGTTTTTCTTGTAGTTCCAAATGAATTGCCTAATTCGTAGTGTCTGTGCCACCACCGCTATGTGTGCAGAATCTGTCTTTCGTAGGGGTTTTCTATTTCTTTGCCAGCAGAATGAGAACGGAGAAAGTGAAAGTAAACTGTGCATGTTGATGCGCACCATATGGGGAATTTAAACTTAATGCTATTAATTCTAATGTGACCAATATTTCTGCAACAATACAAATGGTTTTTAAATGCTACTCCTCCAGGAACTCCAGTTGTTAAACATTTTTAGATGAAAGCAACAATGCCATGTCTTTAAATGAAAAGGCCATAGCTGACATAGTGGAGAGAGGGAGTATCTAGCTTAATGCATAAGACACAGTCTTTTCCTTATTTCAGAATTCACGCCTCCAAGTGTAATTGCTTTTCAACAACAAGGGAAGTTCCTCTCTATCTGTTAATATCTATAACTGCCAACAGGACACAGTTGATCCAGGATACAGAAGCAAGATATAATCTGGGGCATGTTGTTTCTTTGTAAATTTATATGAATAATTGCTAATTTCTAGATTAAGTCAAAATATAAAACGAAATATGCCACCTATGGGTCCCCAGACCAGCCAATTTAGGTACAAGCAATAAATATGCAAAGTAATACTTATAATAATTGTAAATGGACAGACCATGTCAAATTAGGTATTTAGCATGTTTTAATTATCATCTTTGAACTCATCTGTCATTTTCAGTTTTAGTACAGGCGGTCAAATCTTCCACTAACTCTACATTTCCCATGATTCTCAATAAAACATGATTAGCTTGTACGGACATTACACAGCCCACTCGGAAACAAGAAGCACAAACTCAAAGTTAATTGGAATATATGATAATTGTAATTTGGGTGTATTTGGCAGCTTTTTTCCATTCCTTCTTTCAAATGTTCCCCAATCCATAAATAAGCAGATGCTCATGTAAGAAAACCGTATCAACATTATTCATAGGCAGGTGTAGTAGGACTTCTGTTTTATGTATGGGATATAGTAATATCTGTGATACAATGCTTGAATCCTTTATCCACATCTCAATAATAAAACTTCTTTAAAAGTTTAAAGATGCATAACAATTTGTAAGTACTTGCACAATATAATAACTTGAATCAATTTTGCATTGGTGCTTTAATATCTGCAATGTTCAAGCAGGGAACCGCATTTCGCAACCGCAAGTGCTTCTTTTGACGTTCATTATAACCCTTGTTGTGCACTTGTGGTCTTGTAGGCTATCCGCAGTGCACCATGTTCCCATCACAAATCCTGCGAAAAAGGCCCGTGGCGTTTGCCATATTACAGAGCCACCGGCGGACTGGGCCCTAGCCGCTAATGTAGCCAGTGACACCGCTCTCTACGTGTGAGAAGAGGTCGCCTAGCTTAATTAGACGCATGCAAATATCAAAGCATGGGAAAGTTGCTCTTCGCGCCACCACTAAGTGTAGGGGTGCACACTTATGAAGTGTGTGTGATGCAAGTAGCTAACCCTTAGGAATTTAACTAGAAATAGATGTGAGCCAATAAACCCTGAGCGCTAACATTGCCCCTCGCTTGCCAATTAAAGGAAAGAGCTGGTTTATTAGTTTAATTTCCAATGCTCTTTGTTGTGGCTAAACCCGAGGCAACGCACCTATTTGAGCTGCGATGAGAACTCTGCTCAGCCCGTGTGCCACACATGTAGTCTGTAGTTAGCAGGCTAGATATTACTAGCATCCTCATTTTCCCATCTCAACTTACAAGCCATAATGATATTTTGCGGAGCCCCGGCTTTTGATGCCGTTCTGCTGACTACGGACCCGCGGTCAGGCCCCGCTACAATGTTTGGCCCTGGCGCTGGAGAAGAAGTGCTGCGCCAGCAGACTCGGTGATCCTGCATCTATATGTTTTGCCGTCACGTGTCCGGTGGCCGTGGCGCGCTCTCCCCATGACCTCACTGCGTTGTGGAAAGGTAATGACAAGGCGGTAGGTGGCAAAGCTCGACCAGAGTACTGTTGCCGCTTGACCCGCAAATTCCTCTCCTGTCTGTCCCAAACCCTGCTGGGAATGGGAATTTAGGAAACGTAGCGAGAAACCATCTCCCAGAAGAAGAGGGTTGGTGTCAACCCTTTTAAAATGGATGGTCTGTCGTGCCTGCTCCTCATGGACACGGTTCTGAATGAAATGAGCTGGGCAAGATGGAACGTTTGGAGATGAGTTTTGCGCTACAGCTAGCTTGGTTCTGAGTGTTTGTTGCGCTGCTGTGTAGTTTGCCAAAGCCTCTGCTAATGTTTGTATGTTACAATGACAAAAAACCTTTTAGAATTGCGGTCAATGACAAATGACTTATTTTACACCATCATTGTTACCACAAGAGGGTATTTAATATCGGACACTGAATTCTCACACTTACACAGGAAAGGCTTGTGTAGCAACTTCTCGGAAGCTGTTGCCAGTATGTGTTTTTGTGCGGGTATATTTCTGTCCCTGTTTTTTTTCTTTTTTTCTAGTATTTCAGCCGTGTGGTAACACTTTGCTGGTGAAATATCGTTTGTTGGCTTGTGAAAGTTGTAACTCGATTGTGCTGAGTCTGCTGACGTGGGCATTTTCCCCTCTAAACTCATACAGTTACAGTTGATTTTAAATGTCCTGAAGCCAGGCCCACGTTGTTCTGCAGGCGCTGCTTCTCTGTTTTCATAGTGACTCATCATACAGCTTCCCCATCCTAAACCACTACCCTCACTATGAGAAATTCGTGCACTTAATCATGTTCAATCTAAAGTAAGTCAGTTATAAATATAAAGTAAGATAAATACTATTTGATACAGATTCAAAGGCAAAATGGCTGCAAGTGTTCTAAATGTTGATAACATGTTAGTAAACTCATTATTGTCTTAGTTCATGCTTCTCACAAGTGGGATATTCTGTCATTTATAGCCAGCACATGATCTTTTCATTGTACATTTTTATATTGTTTATGTTTTCATGCACCTGTATCTTTGTCTTCTTATCGTGTCTTCTTCACAGGTGCGTTACCTGAAGATCATTGAGAAGAGCGGCTACCAGGCCTTGCCATGGGTGCGCTACATCACCCAGAACGGCGGTAGGTTTAAAGTTCACTGACACCCATGCCCACATGTGCGGGCATTGGGCAACAGTTGGGCAATGTGATGCAATGTGGTGGGAACCGAACTTGAACCGAAGCTGTTCTGTGAACAGGATGTCAGCTATAGAAAAATAACCAATGTGGCAACGTTCCGTGAACTGCAAGAGAGTTAGGAGAGAGTTTTTTTTATTTTTTAAAGCTCTATCCTAATCTCGAGAATACCAAAGTTGCACATGTTGGTCTTTTTGCTAATGTTGCCACTAATTGCCAAACATCCTCCCCTCATTTCCTTTTGTATTCCATTCATTCTGGATGGAAAGCATCAGCTGCCCTCTAGTTGATTTCTCTCTGATTCCCTCTATTCTTTGTCCATTTGATTAAGTCTGTCCATTTCCTCTTCAGATTACCAGCTCCGGACCCAGTAAGCGGGGCCTCGGCCAGCAAATGGGCAGGTGGACTACCGGACGCGAAGGCGGAGTCAACATAATAATGCTCCATCGATGGCAGGTGTCGGCCATAGGACACAGCGACTGTCAGTGTCTTTGTTTTAGTTTTTTGTTATTTTCAAATTTGTGTTCATTTGCAATTAGTGCAAGATACGTGGCCTACGGTGAAGCAAGCCGTTGCCTCACCGTACTGCAAAGGTGTTGTACTACTGTGCAGCTCGCGGAAGAATATAGAGTGTTCCAAAGTTTACCTCCAACTGTACAGCCGTCTGTCTTGAACAGAATGTGCCGTACTACTGTTGCAATGGGTTAAGTCATTGAATGCCGATGTTACGTCAGTCATTTAGCAAGTTACTCCAATCATGCCCTCACATAAGACATTTAGTGGTTAAAAGTAAGCAGAAAAAAATAAATATATATATATATATATACACACACACACAAAACAGTGTTTTGTTTTGATATATTTTGCTATTTCTTTGATTATCTGTATATACAGTATGTGTTGTATGTTGTTGATCTTGAAGTAATTTACGTCCGTCTCAATTAGAGCACTGTAAATCAGAGCCAATACTTCTCTTTTTATATTATCAAGTCTTAGATATCAGCCAAAGCCTGAAGCCCTGATGAATGCCATGGCAATGCTTTCCTGCTTAACCCAACAGGCTTTTCATTAGTCATTTTGACTACTCAAAAAGTCTAGTTAATAGTAAACGGAATTCCAGCCGCACTGTTTCCCCCCCTCCTTGTCTGTAACCGCAATGTTTAAATCATTAAAACTATTTAGAGAAAAACTTTCCAACGACTCTTTGCGTCACTTCATCCCCGGTATCCTTTGACGTTTGTTCACTCATGCAGCGTAACGACAAATAACTGACATTGCATCACACAGAGGCACCTGTTCCACCAGGCATAGGGGAATGTTGAACCAGCCAGCCAGCCAGCCAGCCTAGAATGGTTTCCTCCACATAAACCTGGTGGCCTTTTTTCCACAGTCTGGTTGCAACGGCCGGTGATGTCATTGGCTATCGAGAGCCAGCGCTCTGTTAACATGCCGGAGAGCCAGGAAGGACATGACTCAAGCTGCGGTCAACTGTCTCATACGTTCTAGAAGGCTCGGTGGGATGTCACCGGCACAGACCTGCTACTGTTCAGATCAGGCTAGCTTGCAGTCCTCAGGTTGGTCTCCTATCGTGACTCACTCGCAGGTGTGAGAAAATTTTGTGAGAAAAAGTCGGTGAACCGAAATTCCAGACGTGCGTTCTGGTCATTGGTTGCAATCCGATGGTATCAGTTGGCTTTGGAGCGGGATGCCTTTCGATTTTGATTGGCAGCACTTTGTTTTCCAAAAAAAGGAATTTGTTTCTATTCACCCTGTACTACATTGGAAACACCACAGCAACACATTATTTGGTGTTTTACCTTGTGAATTGGTCTTGGGAAAATATACACTCACAAAAGTCGTGACAGTTGAGTGTTTGCCACTGTATAACATAATATTTCCGTTTGTTACACTTATGATGTATTTGGGTACTGACGACACCCGATGTTTAGCAAGTAGAACTTCCCCCCATTCTCCCATTCTCCCATTATTTAGGTCTTTAAGCGGTAAATTGTATGGGGCCTTCATTGTCAAATTTTGTGCTTCATAACGCACCACAGCATATGTTACTCCAAATTGTGTATACATCTTTCCGTATTAATGGTGCCGTCACAGATGTGCAAGTTACCCATGTCATCGAAACTGACATACCCCTTCACTATGACAGGCTGGTTGACGCTGACAACAGTTATGTATTGAAATTATGTATTTTTCTATTGTTAGCAAAAGGACTTCACAAAGGAAGCTTTTATAGATGCACCCCTATTGCTACTATATTTTACAGGCGTTTGGAATAGGCTAGAATAGTACACTACAATAGTAGTAGTACAATAGTACACAACTGAGGCATGTGGTTGTCAAGACAGTGTAATACCTGTGTCGTGGGTTTTACAACAAACTGTTTGAGTGGAAAATAACTATGGTTATGCAACAGATTCTGTGATCCTCCGTACAGCGTGGCACCCTCTATACACACAGGTGCGCCACGAGGAACCCTGTGTTTATCCACACACGGAGCAGTGGTGCCTAGCAACTGAGGGAAATCCTTTGCGTGTCATCTCGGGCATCTGATCTGTTGTGACGTCAAACAAGGTCGTTCCCCTTTAAGGCACGCTAAGTACCCTGTAAGCGTTTTTTGGGAGAATGCTTTCACCTTGACTAGCAAAAGACACACATGCTAACTTGAAACTTCCTCCCATGGAAACCTGAAATAGTTGTTTGCCTGGTGGAATAAGGCTTGGTGTGTGGGCTGTGGGCTATGTTGGTTAGCGTAGGGTATTCTTTAAGTCTCTGGAAAATGTCCATTCTCCAGAGCAGACACTGGAACAATATTAGTTTAAAGAGCATATAGCTGAATTTTCAACTTACTAAACCAAGAAGAATCCCTGTATCCCGTTTCTATACTTCCCACCCGTCACTAATAATTAAACTATATGCTCATAGTAGGTGCTCCGGCCTCAGAGCTGTGTCATGCAGGCTCAGTGTCACCGGGTCAAAGTGCGCATTGATACTTTAGACACCTTTTGACGTATTTACTTCCTGCGAAGGAGTCCGTGTGAAGCGTGTTTAGAATGCTGTTGCCACGGGAACCAGCAATATAGAGCACAGTTCAAAGTCTGAAAGCTCAGTGAGTGTCATTGGGACTGGCGTACAGCACTCCTTGTGTAACACGCGATTGTGCACAATTGTACCTAGGTGCCACACGACGTAAGCCAATCCGTATCGAATTGCATCACATGCTTGCGCATGTTTTATCATCTTCTGAGTGGGTTTGTGCTGCCTCAAAAGAATTCACCCAATCCCCCTACATTTTCCATTATTCACAGGCATTCATATAGTTTATTTTTATACATGGCAGATGGTGGTGGTGGTGGACCACCCTTGTGTTACCTTTAAGTTTCCTATATAGCCTCTATATTTACCCTGTAGGCTGATCTAATGTACAATACTGTATGTATTTATGCGTTCTCTGTTAAGCTATAAGGTGACAATAAAGAACATTATGTACATTAAGTACATTATGTATGGTTTTCCAAATAAGTCCCAGTGTTAATGTAGGTTTGCATGCTGGCCTTACCTCGGTGCTGTATAGTGCCACAACATGCCCTGTGTTTCCTGTACAACCTGAGGCATAATCTATAGTGGCCCAATGTTTGACAAATGTTTTCCTTTGTCAGTTCCCTGCTCTGGCCCTCATTTTGATAGATAAGCAAAGAAACGTCTAAACAAATAGTTGTTGGCTTGTATGAAAAGAAAGTGTTCTTGTATGAAAATGTTCTTTTTCAACAAGAGTAAGAGCCACCTTATGCATCCACATACCGCTTTATGACAAATAAAAAGGAAGTGTATGCTCTTTTCTGTCAGTGAACAAAAACTGTCAAAATAAACGTAGCTTGAGGCAGCATGGAAGCTGAGGAGTCTTTTCTTGTAACACAATGGAGGAGAAAATCCACGTCTGTTCTGTTTGAGACAGCACGGGACACCTGGCTTTTAGATGTGAAAAGTTCAAAGACTCTTAGATGTCGAAGCTATCAGGACCCTCCAGGTTCCATATCCCGGTACGGCAAGCCGTGGGTCTGACCTCACAGGTATATGTATGTGTGTGTGTGTGTTTATGCTGTTATGTTATTCTATTAAATGTAGTTCATTGCTTGCAAACTACTTTTTGTGGGTCACGGGGCAACATTTTTGACACCGCTGCTATACATTAGACACAACATTAGTGATTCTTTAAATTACTTTTCCTTTGCTATCCATAATGCCATCAATATCATATATGCAGAATATTGCAACACATCTGTCATATAAACTGTCTTTCATCAGAAATCCCCTAATTCATTTTGATTGTCCACCAGAGAGCCTTTTGGTTTTGCTCTCAGCTTCTGAACATATTTGTGTTTTCCCTTCTCCTGCTACACTCTGGTCATTTGATAGCCTTTGGACGGCGTCCGGCATACTTTCAGCTGTCTTAATGCCGTCCCTCTGTACCAAATGATATTTTAGCACAAGTGCATGGCAACAGCAAAACAAAGAGGCACAAGGCAAATTCTTTGGCCGACCACTTTTTGAATTACTGATCATGTAAAAACCCGCTGTGGCTCCCAGATTGCAAACATCAGTCCTTGGAGCCTGCATGCAAACCATCCCTCTAAATAGGTTTGTCTATTTCTGTTGGGCTGCGGGGGGAAACATGTGTTTGACATCAGTGTCACTCTAGCTAGCATAGGCTTTCTACAGTGGGCCTTTATTGTCTTCTCAGACAATAAAGGCCCACTGTAGAAAGCCTCCCTCTCTCAGAGGGAGGGTCATATAGGCAACAATGGGTGTCCAAACGCCAGTCACAAAACACACATCTCATATGAAAACAGCCCAGGCTACTGAGATGAGTGGTTTTGGATCCACAGTTGTGTTCATTTTCAATCTGTTTGGCGCTACTGTTTACGCTAGCTCTGCGAATAGGGCCTTGGATAGAGTGCAGCAACGTAAACACACAGCGAAAGTACAACATGTCCCATGCCGCAAACCTAACTACCGAGACGTACAATGTACACCATTTGCAACATAAAAGGGAATATTTCCCAGCACTGCAATTAGAACCAACGTGTTACTTAGAGAACTGATTAGCAGTAGTCGTTTAGGCGTGGAAAGACAACTTTCTCTCCCACCACAAGAACTATCATTGAGGTGCCCTTGAGCAAGGCACTTAACCCAAGTTGCTCTGGAGCACTGAGATGTTCCCACGCGTGAATGCTTTTAACTATATGTGTGTCTCATAGCTGGTGCTGACAAAAGCCATGTCCGCACAGAAAAAGCAAAATATTTAGGGAATACAATTACAAATTCCTTCTCCATTTGCAGGTGGTTCTCACGACAGGTACCTCCGTTTCTCACCGAGAAGCCAAGCCAGTCAGTGCTTCCCAATCATTAAAAAAAAAAAAAATGTCTATTTACCCCCTCGTCTCCTAGAGGAGAGGGGCAATGAGAGGCCTCTGTGACACCAACTTTCTCTTCCTCTATAATTATGGTTCCCCCTCCTTTTCCACCAAGACCACTCAATCGTACAGCCACGCGGTGGTTTCTGCCATAACTATTCACAGCTGAGTTAAAATAAACTGTTGGGACACATCCTAGGGGACGGGGGTTAAGGGAGGCATTCCTTGCGACCCATTGACTTTGTGTGCGGGTTATGATAACCTACAATGATTCAGGCTAGTATGTACAGATGATTCCCTTTGTATAATTTGTGACGGGGGTACGGGAGTATACAATATCATTCAGTTAAATTTCAACGGTTAGAGCAAAAATAGAAACGTCTACCACATGAAGACTCTTAGGCCAAAAATAGCTTATTTGATGGGTATATATATATATTTCAGCTGCGCAATGATGGGGTCACTCCAGATGGCTTTAAAGACCCCCTTTTAAAGGTGGCAGTAGGGCGGATGGTGAACGTGGTTAGTCGGCTGTGTGCGCTTGTGCATAAGAGAGAGAGAGAGAGAGAAAGAGAGAGAGAGAGAGAGAGAGCATTTTACATAGTTTGACAATTCTCCAGATCTCTTAAAGGTATGTGTCATTTCTGACACATATCAGGACTGTTATCATTGAGTTGCTGATAACATACTTCATGTTCTTTTCAGAAAGCTACAGCATAGCTACAAATGCATGTTATGTGACCATTTGCTGTGAAAAAAGACAATGTCTAGGAGCTAGTCTGGCCTTAATATCTTAATATCTAATCAATCTATTTATCTCACTCAAATCTGTTATGCGCATCATGGCCTCATGCAGCAACAGTGCAACAATCTTCACTGGAAGGTGTGGCTTGCCTACAACTTCCTACAGCTATTAGCCTTTTGAATGTGTCTTACGCCTGCGATTGTTAGGTAAGCGGTTAAGAGGTGATTAGACAGGCAGGACGCAATCCTTTTACCACCTCAAAGCGACAGTAGCGATTACTGTCTGCACCGCTATTATGATTAATTTTTACGGCTTATTAACTATCGTAATAGTGAACATTTCACAACAGAAAGAATGTTACACATTTGTTGGCATTTCAAATGCTATGGTGTAATTAAGGTTTTAAGAGATGTACACACTGAAGTTAAAGCCTAATGTATCTTGGCAACCTATTTTTGCTGTTGGATAAAGATGCCTTTTCAAAGCGTTGTTAATAATAAACTTTGTTTATATGGCACTTTTCGAAACAAACTTACCACGTCCTTAGCAACAGAACAACATGATAAAACAGTAAATAGTTTTAAATGCGTAAAAAACACATTGAGGTTAAAGTTGAGGGCCGAGAGAGAGAGACAGAGAGAGAGAGACAGAGAGCGAGACAGAAGGAGACAGAGTTTAGAGAGACTATCTAAACGGCGGTTCGTGGAGAAGGTCTCTTTAAAATAACCTTTTCAACCCAGGTTAATTGACTTCTCTGCTCTCAGCACTCAAGTGCCGAGCAAAAGGCTCAGCGGCCAGCTGTCAGTGCACTAAGCACAGGTTGTAGTGCTGTGATCCCTATCTCACCATCTACATACAGCGGCAATTTACGCTCGTGCCCACAGGAGATTATAAGTCAGGAGGATAAATTGCAGCCCTGAATCAAAGACTTTGTGGCTCTGAGCATGTTAACAGAGAAGCAGATTTGCTCAACTATATGTTTTACCCCGTAAACTTGCGAGACGTTTTGAAATGGTTTTACGAGTATCCCTGTGGTGTGTCACTGTGACAATGAAAATGGCTTCCTTTGAAATACGCCTTCTGACTATTGTTCTATGTCCTTGGGTATGAGAAGTGATACTGCTAACACACTAAACTACTGTAATGTAATGGCCCTGCCCGTAAGTACAGACCAGGTTCATCTGTTTCACAGGATGACCATGTGTTTTGTCACAAATTGTTAGTAAGTAATAGCGTTTGGACACCCACAGGCATTTGGCATTACGGTAAGACACAATGACAACAGACTAACCCTAGCCAAAAGGTCCAGACTAAACCCTGGACCTTTTGGCTAGGAGTCAAACAATCAGACCACTACAGATACGTTTGAAAAAAATCTTCTCAATATATTACCTCAGACTGAAATAATTTAGTTTTGTTTAACTATTTTTGGGTGCTCGTCAAATCCGAATACGATTATACAGGAGATTTTCAATGCAGCTATCTCTATTTGTGGAACGTAACAAGCTAGTTCAGTGTTTTACCTCGGCTCCCTATTGCAAGCCTGTAATATCGACAACATTCCACAACTGCAGAGCAGTGTGGGTAATGTAGTTCCCAGTTAGATCCTCCGTAACAGTTTTTTTGTGACTAAGGCTTTAAAATGTAACAGCATGCAACAAGTTTTTCCCTCTCTTTTTTCTTCCTATTTTTTAGAGGGGAAGATTGGAGTATTCTGTGCTGTATTTGCCTTTGCTCACGTTTTGTTCTTTTCTTCCTTCATGCCTGTCTTTTCCGCTGCTACTTCTGATGTAGATTTTATTTATTTTATATGCTGTATTCTTATTTCACTCTTTCTCTCTCTTGGCCTGTGTCTGTGTCGCTCACATATGACAGGTGAGGTGAAGCACAGCGAGAATGCCAATAACCCCC
>JAODLI010000009.1:3959528-3979030 GCA_027575585.1 Percopsis omiscomaycus | reverse complement strand
GGAAACATCTTTCACGGTAAAGGAAGTGTTGGTCTCTAATTGGCCCAATGTGATTCAATGACCACAATCCTCTCAGCCAATAGGAGGGGGCTTATTTTAAGGGGAGGTATAAAAGGGAACTGAGGTACTTCCAGAAAGCTCAGATGGCACAAAGATTTTGCGCTGACTGTATGGTGTGCTGGGTTCAACTGTTTTTTGGCTTTTAGGGCTGTACACAGACACATTACGAAGCACATCTGGCTTCATTGTTGTTTCATGGATCCCATAACACATCATGAAACCACAGTCTAAGCAAAAGAAGATGGGGGAAACCCAGAGTGTAAAAACAGACTTCATTCTTTGAGTCCGTAGCCTTTGCAAACACACCAAATAATATCAAATACAATTCATAAATACAAGGGATTAATCCATTTGAACATCTTTACATGATCTAACCATACTGTCAGGGTACAATATATAGTACACTGGAATGAGCTACTACCGTCATTCAATAAGTTACTAGCCATGAGGCTACAGGCTCTTTATAGCACATTCCAATGGTGATTGTTCTTGCTAACTTTGTCATTTCTGTTTCATTGTGCTGAGAGGCATGACAGCGGTGCCAAAAATACCGTGATACAGCGGATGACTGGTGAGCGCAGGCTAGCGACAGTGGCGCTATGATGCTATGACGCTATGAGTTCCCTGATTAGCAGGGCACCCTGCAGAGACAAAGGGCCTCTGAAATCTCAGGAAACGAGAACAATCAACGAGCTTGCACACATTCCAAGAAAAGCAACGCGCCTCAGAAGCACGACGTGATTCAGGACATTGGTTTCATCGACACCTCATGAGACCTTTAGCTGTGCGAGCAGAGAATTATTGAAGAATGACGCTGAGGATGGAGCAATTAAAAAAAACGGAAACCCTAGCTGATAAGGACTGATTCAAAAGTCTGGAGAAAACAGCACATGATGCGAGATAGAAAATCCTAAGAAAACGTGATTCCAGGCTATACTTTCACTACTATAATCGTAACATCTAAAACCCCAGAGCTCTTGAAATCTCGCAATCTCGGTTCATAATGCTCAGATATGATATCTTTAACACCACCAGGCCCGCACAGTTTACCCCTGCTCCATTAGACTTCAGACTGAGAAAATAACTGGCTCCTTCCCTGACTCCAAAATGGCAGCTCTGTTTCCGCAGCGTTGGTTTGTTGGATTAGAACAATCCCCCACCACCCCATAATTTGTGGGATCCCCACAACGTGCCACACCCAGCCGTACATCTACATTATAACCCCATTTTGTTCTCTGATGAAGATATTTCAGGACAAAGCGGAACCTGTTGTTACTTACCAGGATAACTTGGTGGTGTTGCTTAGGGACCCTGTGTTTTTTAATTGTTCCATTTGAAGGCTTGCTGCATTAATCTTACAGTTAATGTAGTATTTTTAAACCACCTGAAATTGTTATCATTTGCTCAGTTAAAGGTTAGACCAGGGCTTGAAAGAAAACCTTGAAAAGTGAATGAGTAAATTCAAGTTCAAGTACAGCTACACTAGCTGTTTATCTGCTGTTTACCGAAAACCAATGGTGGAACCTCTTCCTCCACAGGGGCTGACTTTTCTAACTTGGTGGTGTGTGGGTTACCTATGTGGTGTGCCTACTACAACTACAATATGGTATTCTGCTCTACTTTCTATTTCACCAATTCCTTCTCTATTAATGAGTTGCTTTTGATAAGTCAATTTGGGTAGAAAGTCTGGTAAATGACTAAAATGTAAATGTATAGTACTGATAGTAGTCCCGATAAAATAAGCGCTTAATTGCTTACAGTTTAGTTAGATGTCTTAGGCAATAAAGGCCTTTGTCAGAATTTTCAACGGAGAGCACAGTATTAACTGCATATTCCCAAACCTTGTTTCTTGGCTGACACCAAATCAGCCTGGCTTATGCAAGACCGAGGGACGAGGGTGAAACCCGCCAGATGAGTATAAATCTTAACACGGTTGACCTCCGTGTCTGCGAAAACAAATTACGCACGCCAGTCCTCCTTGACTTTTTCAGACGCGCTGTTTATGCACACAACTGGTGTACATGTGGTCCTGTTAATCTGCCATTTGAGCAACAGTATTGGACATGGGTCTTGACAAGGGAAGAATGTGGTATCTTTCTATGTCTTGAGCCTGTGTGAGGTCCAGCCCATCGACTGCCTCGCCGACAAAGCATAACAGAGAAATACAGAGCGATGAAGAGGGTGGAGCGAGTGTTAAAGCTTTCACACGGCACAGTGGGAAAATGACTGTATGATGCTAGAATGTTCTATGGTAAATGTTGCCCTGGTTTCCTGACAGAGTCGAAGACAAAGAAGAATAAACAACAGTCACTCAGACAGACTCTCCAGCATACTGTATACAAACGCATACACACACAACGCACTGTGCAAACACACACGCATCGCATGTGCACACGCCCCGAGAGATGCGCACTCGAACGTTGAACAAATTTCTAACGTATAAAGATTTACATCGGCCCATATTTACAGTAACTGCAAAAGTCTCAGTATAGAGAGGAACTGTGATTGCTCATTGCAAACATGCAAGGCACACCAGTTTGTGAAAACACGCACACACACACACGCACACACACACACACACACACACACACACGTGTGCAACACTTCAGGAAACTATGGCCAAACTGTGAGAAGATTCACTGTTCAAAAAACAGGAAGTGGTTACCAGCAGCACTACGGCAGTACACACCTCTCTATGAAAAGTGAAGACAAGCACAAAGTTAAAAAAGAAGAAAGAAAAAAATAGACAAACCAATTGTTTATTTGTAAATGATTAATTATTTTCATTTCGTGAGAAATACAAGCATTGCAAAGAAACACCAAAAGTATGATTCAGGCGAAACCAGACAAAAGCCATTGCGTGTCGGCTATCGCTGAAGAACATTTCTATCGCATTAACAAAAGAATGTCGGAATTGCACACCATGCTAGGCAGGTGGATTAGGGAAGGCTTATCCTCAGCAACCATGTCTTCGCCGCTGATTGCAGAAGGGCCTTCGGGGGGGGGGGGCTCAAACAAGGCACAAGCTGCAATTGAAAACGTCACCCAGACCTCCAGGCCTCAACCATCCTACTGAGTGCACATTTATGGATCAAGTGTGTTTACCCCCTCGGCCTGCCGCCGGGTGAAGTGCGTGACCTGTCCCGCTTATGGGGGAGAGGTGCCCAGACATGCCGCCAATTGCCCAGGCTTACAGGCAGAAGCAACAGCACAAAGGGAATTAATAGATGTGAGAGCAATTATGTGGAGCGGTAAGCTCGAGTGGCTTGAAGAGCAACAGGGGCAACAGGGGCAACAGGTCTTGTGACTAGCCAGTGCAAGAAACAAGTTCTGACAGTTGAGCCTCAAACAAGATGGACCTGATAGGCGCTTAGGGAGAGCGCAGGCCACTTCTAAGTGGTCAGTCAAGGTCGAGAGAGGGCGGGGAACCCCCTTGGATCCCCAGGGGTCACGGACCTGTCCCACCCCACTGTCCTCAGAGATGTGTCCGTTTTTTGACCTCTTGCCCTTTGGCGAGAGATGTCCAGGCATGAGCGGGCACTTTTGACGCAATGCATACTGTTGCTAAGCACTCTGTGTGTTTGTTTGTGTGTGTGCGTGTGTGTGTGTGTGCGTGTGTGTGTGTGTGCGTGTGTGTGTGTGTGCGTGTGCGTGTGTGTGTGTGTGTACAGTGACAGCGAGGGATGAGCACACTCAGGACTGGTAAGAAGATGAATAAGAGAGACATAAAGAGAGTCATAAAACACTCAATGGCCGCTTACGTCAGCAGTCCTCAGTGAAGGAACCTGACCTAAGAGAGAGAGAGGGAGGGAGAGACGGAGGGAGAGAGGAAGAGGGAGAGACACGGTCACCTGCCAGCCTGGTCAAAACTGACACACCCACTAAAGATGCACTAAAATCTAAAAACAGCCATTATTAACGCACTAGGGTTACCGCACATAATCGCCATCTTGATCAATCACTAACAATGCTGTGACTTTTTAACGCAAGCTTACGCTCCTTCCGTTAAGACAAATTATTTATTGAGTGGCGGGACCCTCGCAGTCTCCCATTGGGTCCCTTCTCCATAAATTACAGCCCAACAACCAGTGGGGGTCCCCGTCCAGGTTGTGAGTGATGAGGCACAGATTACACGCAACATACAGCTTATTAAAGAGTACCAGAGACAGAGGTGGGAGTAAGTGGGCTTGAAGTTAATCAGTCGGCTGAGCCCCCCGAGCTATTAGAGTGGGCTAATTATACCTTAGTCGAAGTGTTAAAGAGACCAGTAACCAGTGCTTTGGTGCCATTTATTGGAGCCAGATGTGGTAAATAAGTTTAAAATTGGCTTCAACAAACAAGCAATAAAACAAACCTAATAAAGTGTCAGCTAAATTCTGTGTCAAAATATATATACACATCAAATAAATATGCACATTGAAGGTTTTTACCAAAGGGCCGTCGGTAAGTAGAAGCATCATATTGTGTTACATATTTAATGGATACTATTCTCCAGCTGTTGAAATCAAATATCAAGTCAGGTGACACGATTGGATTTCGTACAACCACGAGAGAGAAACTGTTGAAAGTCGAGAAGGAAACCCACACGTAGCTCTTTAAACCACTCTCTCCGTTGCCACTTTACACACGAAGCAGTGAATATTCATTATCGGTGTGAATTTGCACTTAGAATCTTCCACCCAACTGGAGCACTTGCTAAACCACAGAACAAGCCCCAAATCCGGTCGGTGTGCTCAGAGTGAAAGAAGGACACATCAAAATCTGAACGCAACGCGTGGCAGGCTGCCTGCAAATACCGGATCTCGTTTCTTTGTGAACCACAGGTTGTTGGCTTTTTACAACCAAACCCAAAAATCTGAATTACTCAGTTGTAGATACACCCTAAACAATGGAGCACTCCCTTTAACTGATTTAACTGCCCAAATAAATTAGCTCCAGGTTTTACTCTTTAGGTCCCAAATCATTGAAACACAATTCTTCAATTGTATTACAATGTATACAGTTCATTGTATTACACATACAAAAAAGACTTAGACCTATTGGTCCAAAACATATCTACTGTATAATCTACAAAATAAACTATTGAGAGTTTATCAGTAAGACCTATCAGTTTTCATTGCATAACCAGAACCTCAGGTACAGTATGTGATACCCACCATACCCCTTTTCCCACCCCTTACCCCTTACAAAAACTGGGTTTTATGGGAGTTTTCCTCTGGGTTAATGTCCCTGACCTCTTTTGAGATAGCATCTCCAAGGTGCAGCAGAACCTGTCTGAGTCCTCAGTGCCATAGAATGACTGCATGTTGCGGGTCTGAATAATGTGAATATCTGGCTCCACCAGCGTAAGCCATTTTAGTTGGCCTTCACGTGCTGCATTTGGGGTGATTTTGATGGTTATAGAATATAAATGCCTAGAAAGTGTCTGTTGGCAACGTAAATATGTAGATGTTTAATATACTATGCTGTCAACAAGCCATGTTGACCTTTTTAACAAGACATACAACACAATCTAATGACTTTGTCATCTACTCCATTTGGACTCATCTCTCCCACTCACAAGTACTTTATGTCCAAATCACATATCTCTTACATCTTTTTACATTCTACTCACCAATAAGCTCCTCTCCTTTGGCTAAACACCCAAATTCAAGGAAGTGATGCTTTCAAAGTTGTCTGACTAGCAAATACAACAGTCTCAACAAATGTTGAGCCGATAAGGCCCCTCTGAAAGAGTGCGGTTCTGTGAAAACAGACCAATGCGCTCAAGAAATCGTAGCCAGGTGTAAGGGAGGAAATACCTGGAGCATTCCTCCCTGCAGGAATGTTTTTATTAGTGTTTTACAAATGTCGCCATTTTGAGGTTTGCACACCATAAAGTGCACTGCAGACTGGATCACTCAATCAAGTGGAGCGGGCCTTCAATGGGGAACCTGTATCGAGGCCAGCTTGGGCTATTTGAACAGCTGGCACAGTTTAGTTCGGCATGTTCAAATGTGCACAGGTCTGTAGTTGTCATCCCACGGAGAGAAATAACACAGGCCTCCCCAGTCCCCCGGTGTTCAGACGAATAGACTTGACTTTATACAGTAACATCATACTCGGTGTGTTGATCTGTCAGGCTCACGCTCGACTGGTCAAAGAATTTGTAGAATAAAGTGTCTAGATTTTAATTTTGTGTGCTTCGTTTCATTTCAGAAAACACGCTTAGTTATTAATCCCTTGCCGTAAGGAATTATGGGCAGCGGTTTGGGCATTAGAACGACTTGTATTCCACCATGTACAGTGAGCCAAGCGTGCCTCAATTGTCAAGGGTCTGAGAATAGGCCAGAACTGACAGAGCTAGCGGTCCACTTCAGGCCACTGAGAGCCTGTCCGGTCTCATTTATCAAATAAAAAAGCACCTTTCTTTGGAAGCGGGGAAAAAAAGTCACAATTTTCAGTACAATGCCATCTCCCCGCGCACAGTACAGTACAGCCGTGTGTGTGTGTGTGGTGCGACAAGAGAAGCAAGTGTGGTTCTCGGTGTTAACAGCTAATAAATTGGGGCCCATCCCCCCAGAGCCCCACTAGCTCAATTATATCCACATGTAGTCATTACGCTGCCATGTTAGCCAGAGCGGACGGCATATTTTTGAAAGGTGGGTTTCCATAACACTTGGTGAAAGCTATGTTGGTGTGTCGAGACACATGTTTGCGTTCGGTTAAAGCCAGACGCTGGTTGTGTTAATGCAGAGGTGTTGTGGAATGCAACGTGGGTGACTATGTGCCCTCTGTTTTCAAACCTCTCACCTCAATAATAGTGTGTATAGAGGACAAACAAGAATGTTCGTTGCGGTTGCAAAATGAATTCAGAATGTAAGAGGGAGTTTTTATGTTGAGGTAAAATTGGTCATGGATAAACTACACTGCTTTAGGACATACAGCATAGGATTTATTTAGTGAAGATGTTCCTAGCAATTTTCATTTTAAACTTGTTGTGTCGCTCTTTAGAGAGACATCAAGTTATTACGGCAAACACAATACAACACAATAAACCCATTTTCTCATTATTCAAATTGCTATGGCCTTGCTTTAATCTCCAGCACCGACCGGTTTACCTTTTCTTCAGTATAAACACCCAGCCAGTGTTATGTAACAGCTATTCAAATGAGTACTGTATCATTAACTACATAGGCTACTGGCTACACACTTACTGTTTGTTTGTTGTCAATTGTCTTGAACAGTGAAACTCAACTGCTCTTTGGTGATGCTAATTCACCAAAGAAACCGGTGACGAATTCTCCCCAGGTATAAATGTAAAAGCATGTGAACAGCTTTATTTCAGGTCTGGCTTTCCCCGCTCTTTTTCACAAACACTGGAGGGTCTCTGAAACTGGAGCGGGACTGGAGCCAACTCCTCGAATCTCACGGCATTGGCGCGTGCCAGCATTTTCTGTAAAACATCCCCCCCTCCCCCCTCTCCCCCTGTTTCCAACAGGCAACGGCGCTCAATGCTATCATTCTTTGATTCTGCTTGAATCTGGCCGCGCGTGAGCAGGAAAAGGAGCCCAACGTGCTTCCTGAGTGGTCCAAGGGGGAAACACTGTAATAAGCAAGAGGTGGGCGGTTAAAAATAACCGGCTATATAAGCCCAGAGAACAGTCCCGCTCACTCTCACACTCTCGCTGGCTCTCGAGCAGCCAGGACGTCCCGCACGCTGCCTGAATCCTCTCACACTCTCACGCTGTTTTTCCATGAAAGTTACAGCAGCGCGCTACAGACATGTCTGTATCCCCGCCGCGGTCAGGGGAAAACCTCCAGGCCTGACGCAGGCGTGATGCACGCATGAAATAGGCCTTCAGCCACCTAACAGGATCATTGGCTCCATATGGAGAAAGAGTCCTACTCTCATATACTGTAACACTTTTTCTTATCACAACAAATCATAATAATACCCTGAACAAAAAAGAAAGAAGACAATGACAATGGTGATTATTCGAAAGGATTCAAAGAAAGAGCCTCGAAAACAAATGTGTTTATTTACCAAAATACAGACCTGATTGAGTAAAATCAAGTATACACTACCGGTATGATAAAATAAAATACTGTACAGAGAAACACTACTGTTACATGTAGACAGCCCTATTACATGTACACTGCCCAATTACCAATTGTGAAATTAGCTTTATGGTTGCTCAATTGTATAGTTGTGTAAATCTCAATTCAGGGAACAAGGTTTTAAAAGGTTTGCCCTGGAAAATGTTACTCATCGACTTGTGCCTTGTGACTTGTGAAAAAGTAACACTTGGTTGAAGTAAATCTGTGTTTATATAGAAACTATTAAATCAGAGGTTACATGGTGTTGCAGCGTGAATAGAATCTGAAGGACAAATTGGATTATAGTTGCATACATTAGTATAGGACATATTAAGTAGTTACTGAAAACAAAGCAGTTCACACCAGCGTCAATGGTAACTATTTTGCAATCACCACTTATATCTGAGTGGATGTTAAGGAGCGCCACAGGTATAAGTTAGAATGCTGTAATGGATTAGGTTCTTTAAAACCGTGATTTCCCAACTACGACCAAACCCTCCCCAGGCCCCATGAGGGGGGGGGGGGGGGGGGTCACTAAATATGAACCACTTTTTTAATAGCATTACATCCTAATCTACATAATGAGAAAGGTTTGACAAGATGCAAGTGCACATTACCAAGCATTAACGCCAGTGGACTAACAGAGGAAGTGTTCAGGGTGAACACTCTTGCTGGCTTGAGTGTTGCTATAAGAGCGCAGCCCTGCCCGTGGCCGGTCAGAGGTCAAGGGTTCATGATAGCAGGCCAGTAGTTCAGCAGCCAGTTTGGAAGTCACTTCCTGCCCGTCCTTACTGGATCCCTGCAGTTTGACGCACGTTCCACTAAACACACGGAGAGCACACAGCAGACCTGGATGTGGAAAACTCACAGCTACTGTTGGCTCTGTGTGCGTGTGCATGTGCGCGTGTGCGTGTGTGTGCGTGTGCGTGTTTGTATGCTGGCGATGGACATAACAGCTTGAGGAGAGGCGATTAGCCCATCAGCAGACAGTCCGCTCAGTTGTTGCCTTTGTTTGTTTAGTTCTTCACACTGGCTTCTTTCAAACAGACCTTTTTGCTCTACACCTTAACTGCACCTGCTATAAGCTACTGTAGGCCATTTTTCGGGAGGGGTGGGGGGGGTATATTATGCCTAAATATTCATAATTTAGCTACATCTATACAAAGAAAGAAAGAAAGAAAAATAAAAAATAAAGAAGACAATCTATAGTTTAAAAAAATGATCAGGCAAGCAATCAAGGCGACAAAACGTCTTTTTAGGTGTCTTATTATTTAACACCAGTAAATTGCCAGAAATAAACAATATTTATAGTCAAATAATTAGGCTGAAGCGGTGGTCAGTTTGAAAAAAAAAAGTTCTGGCGAGCTCAACGGCAGCTTTGCCAGTAAATGTAATGTAAATGTGACCCCATATACACTGAATCGCTATTATTTACACATGAATAGGATGTTACCTTAAATCGTGTTTACATCACGGGAGTCGAGAGCGTTGAGACGGTTTCAGACAAGCCTGGCGCCTGTTTGGACAAGCCTGCTGCGCGGGAACAATAGCGATCCTCCATTAATGATAATGAGTCCAGAACAGGTCTGGGTCATGACGCGCCAACAGGTGTACGCATCTGTGCCCAGGGGTGGGCATAATATCGCCCTTTTCATGAAACTAACTTGTATGAGCCATATCGATATAGTTATCGGTATAGCCTAATTTCTCTACTTTATCTACTTTGCTATTGAGTTTATCTAAAAAATGCTGATAACTTCGTCGTTTTCAGATTTTTTTACACTCGTTGTTTACAGTTGATTGACAACTTCTGACCGTTATTGTATTCTGTTAATTGTTGTCTTAGATAAGTAGGGATAGCCTATGCCCATAATGTGATTGTTAGTACGATTTGTCAGCTACAGGTTGCCACCTCCAGCCAAGGTGGGCCGGACTGTCACGTGTTTGCGTCACAAGGAGTGGGAGGACCCAGACTTTATAGTCTGCTAAGCGCTGCTTCACTTCCACAGAGCACATTGAAGCTAAACTCACTGCAGGACTTAGTTTATATAGAGCTAAATTTACCAGCTTCCTGAACGCTGTTTCCTGACCTCGTACAATTGGTCACTCGGAGAGTTATAAGGTTGGAGGATGTCCTTCTATTCCAACTTTAGTTTATGTGTTTGAAGCGCAACTGTGGAGAGGGAACAGTGAGACAGGCGCACGTACTCTAGTGCGACTTAAGTTCTAGTGAACGACTTAACAAACAGAAAAACTATTTCACCGACCATGGCTTTGTCGATGCTGCCATCCTTTTCGACATTTTCAAACCAAAGAGAAAACGTAAGTAAAAAAACAAACAAACATCTGATCTGACTGTTAGCTTTTGATCCGTTAATCAAAACTATGCATGAAGACAAATGTGACAGCGACAGTTGTATGCCATAAGTCTAATTGTTCTCCCTTCTTTGTTGTTTCCAGAGGTGGAAAGGAGTGATGGACAAACCCGTGTCCTCCAGCTGCTCCGTGCAGGAGATGGTACAGAACACGGACTTTCACGGCAGGAAAGATGACGAGGATCTCAGTAACTATCTGGATCTGGATTTTATTCTCGCCAACACGACCGGCGTGCACTGCGGACCTGCAGCTGCGGAATATATGGACCCCAGCCTGTACGCGGTGCCATCCTACCCGACAGAGGAGCACCAGTCCCCGCCACCGCCGTACAGCAGCAGCAGCCTCATGGCGGAGCTGCTCCGCTCCGAGGGGGACAACAACTACTGCGTTACGCGCTGCGCGAACGTTCAGGGCAGGTTTTATGTGAACGCGGCGGCGTTTCCCCGACAAGACATTATTGACAACATCAAAGTGGAGCCTTCCATGGACAGCTATGAGCCTGTGCTGGGCATGGTGCCTCAGAGCTGCAGCAAGATCAAGCGAGAAGAGAACGTATCGTGCATGATGTCCTTCGAGCAGCCGCGGGTCGCCATCTCCCCGCGCGCGGCCAGCAACATGACCCCGCCGCTCAGCCCCAACGACCTCCAGCAGGGCACCTCGGAGTGCCCCCCGCCACCGATGTGCCACTCCATGAACTTCCCACAGAAGTATCACTCCTCGCCGGCGTACCCGCACCACCCTCCCGCCCCGCAGATGCAGCTGCCCTACCAGGCGCCGTATCTGTACGAAGAGAGTCTCGGCGGCCTGCAGCACGGCGCGCAGAGGCTGATGCTCACTCCGCCCTCCTCGCCCCTGGAGCTGCTCGAGAGCAAACCGAAGAGGGGCAGGCGCACCTGGCCGCGGAAGCGCACGGCGACGCACACCTGCACGTTCGCCGGCTGCGGCAAGACGTACACGAAGAGCTCCCACCTAAAGGCACATCACAGAACTCACACTGGTAAGAATTCTACGTTTATTCTGTCATTATCAATAGCCCACAGACATTCAGTAGCTATTTACATCAACAGCCGCTCCATCTGAATACGTTTCTACGAGCACTGCCTAATAAAATCTCCAATTTTATTTCCTTACGCGCAGGTGAGAAGCCATACCACTGCAGCTGGGAAGGTTGCGGATGGAAGTTCGCCCGCTCTGACGAGCTGACCCGTCACTTCCGCAAACACACTGGTCACCGGCCCTTCCAGTGCCACCTCTGCGAGCGCGCCTTCTCCAGGTCCGACCACCTGGCCCTGCACATGAAGAGACACATGTGATCTAGTTCACATAAGGACTGGGGGGGGGGGGGATTCATTGGATCTTTTTTTGTGTATTTTTGATCTAACCGATGTCTTCTATTTAAATTTCTCTATATGACCAAAGTCTTTTATATATAATTAAGTTTTAGTGTTATTATTTCCTAATAACGTAGCTGGTACTACTTTGGTTATCAAAAGCTTTAGAAAAGCTTTATTGATCGTTTGCTGAACAGCTTTCAATAAGGGTCTGGCCCTGTATATATATATAGGCTACTCTTCCTTGACAAAACTGGAATGCCGTGTTTGACACAAACGTGCCTTTCTCTGACCGTGTCCTACTGTAAACCTCCTCATGACAGAACTGCATGGCCCAGCGGTCCCAAACGAGGGGTGAAGTGCACATACTATAGTGCAACATGTGCAAAGACAATGTTTTCATTATTTAAACTGCCTCAATGTCTGAATAGCCTGAACTGTGTTATGTAACATTCTGAACCTGAGTGACATCTGTCCTCGGTATAGCGCGCCACTGCAATCTGCTGGGTCCAGCCCCTAGCCACACTATCAGGGCTTGATGTCCTGTGTATTGTTATTTTTTACTTAAATTTATATAGATATGTACATGGATTTTATACTGTAAATTGTGTATTTATTGTGAATATTAAAAACCATGAAGTCGAACGTTTGTTTGGGGAATTCCTTACTTCAGCAAAACACACGTGTTTAGTCATCTCAGAGATGTTCCTTCAACGAAACCTGTTCACACGTTGTCGTGTTGTGAACCACATCCACCCACTGGCAGGCAGGAGGTGTAGCCTCTATACCTAGCTAGAGAGACCTGAAGACAATCAGTTACACTGCAGTTATACATGTTGTCAGCGTATGCCCACTCTCGTTTCAAAACGCACTTCATTTACACTGTGATGTTTTCCAGCTGCAAGACAGAGGAGGGCAGACACTTTTGGGCTTAGCCTATAAATACAAACACTCCATTTCCATAATTACAGAGTGAGCTAGGAGCCGTCTGGACAGAGGGGCACAGTAAACCCTCGTCACACAGCCCATAGACTCCCTTTCTGATGGCTAGAAATTATAGTAAACATCAAAGGGCCTTAATACTACAATTACACAGAATTGCGCTGTAGGCCTACTGCAGTTTCAAAGAATCAGGAGTCCCACATATTATGCCTATATGGTGGCCGTGGGCATTCATCCAAAATCTGTTCATACATTGACTGTATGGCTGTTTCAGATGGCAAATGCCCAAAATATAGATGAGTGAATAATGTGGTTTTAATGCAGCTAAAAGTATTTTTACCATGTTGGATATAAAAATTACAAAGGAAAAATTTATTTGTTAGCACTGTGCATTTCATCAAATGTTGGCCCCAGAATTATTATGGGCTACAGTGTTTCTCAATTGGTGGGTCCCGAACATACTTCATCTCCATCAAATATCTAACTTTAATTTTGCGTTTACCGAACTGCCGATGATGCGCTCTTATTTTGAAAGGTGCTTAGGTGTTTTTAACAGTGCATATAGACATTGTGGATAAGCATACTGCACAAATTATTTTGTGAAATACAAATATTTTTGGGTCTTGACTTAATGACCAAGGACAAATGTGGGTCCTGAGGTTAGACCAGTTAAGAACCACTGGGCTACAGTATTGCACACTGTTAAAATCATTTAAATGTTAGGCATATGCACGTTACACAACCTACAATGCCAAGAAACTTTGCTTACAGATGAAATCTTCAAAATAGAGGAAGTACTGAGTAGGCTTAGCTGAAAATAGCTTTATTGGTGAAATGCAAATAAAATGTTGTCATTTCACTTTTTTTGTTTCATTTCTACATCAATGTAAAACCACAAGGTTTAAAACTGAAAAATTCACTGTTAGCCATGTAATACATTCTAGTTATATAAGTCCATTGTTTTATAATACATTATATAACTACGTACTATTACTAAAAATGTTTAAATGACAAGCAACGCTAGCCTGGTGTCACCAGACTAATTCGCAAATGCATATTAGTTTGAATCTCTCAGTTAATTTTCGATTTCCAGAGCTTATCAACCTAGGCCCACGACCAATCAGAGCAACAAAACGTGTGGCGCTCCTCTGTACATTCATTGTAACAAATCCGCCCCATATTATATACACTGTTGTGATTGGCCCGACCAATTCCAGGCCGAGAGGAAATCTGTCTGAATGGGAGGGTGGCCAGACGTATCTGCCAGAGCAAATGAAACATGAGCTCTCAGATTCGTCTGGTTCCCAGGCTAATGTAATGCTTATTAATTTGGAGAAAATATATTCTCAAAAGAAGAGTGTAACAACAGACTACACAATAGTTCCTCTACAACATCAGGCTTAGTTAGTTCAGGAATATCTGACTTTTATTATATTAAAAAGTATTACAGTATTTAGAGTGAAAAGATCAAATGTTATATTATAGACTTAATATGTATTAATAACAATGTTGATGTCAGCTCAAGATAATGCAGATATTGTACTGTAGGCTACATTGTGTACAAACCACCACAAGGACACATTCTAGTTACCACTGTGACCAATGTCAGCACCACAAATACACTACACAGAAAGCCAAGCATATATAATATGTGCAAAATAACCCTTAAGAGATAATTGTACGATCACGGAAGGAAGCAGCTTTCTAAGGCATTCTAAAAAATGCACAAATGGTAAAAATGATCTGTGTTTGAGTGTTGACAGGCAATTGGTGATCTTCAAGTTACAAGGTGGCAGTCTGTATATTGCTAGTACAAGTGACAAAATAAAAAGTTTTGTAGTTGTAACAGAGCCAGTAAAAACTAGGTTTACACAGCATTTCCTTTTTTTTTTTACATTAAATTGTATGCGAGAAAGCAGGGCACTTAAGAAAAAGTGTGACAGGCAAACTCGTTCCCACTGGAAGTCACACTGGAGGTGTAACAGCGCCCCTAGTGGAGTCAACTTCATGCATATGGAGGTAGTACCTCAATGATTAACAGACTTGTAATACAGTATAAAGAGTAGGCCACCAATATTAAGAGGTTACGGTTAAGTTTACCAAGCAATCCCTTGTTCGTTGTTTTGATCTCATCTTATGAATAGGGGAAGCACCAAGAGCATCAGAATTGGTCATAACAAGAAGTGTAAGATTTTCTGCTTTCAGATAAATATATCTATTCATTCATGTAATAATAGAACCATTGCAGTACCTTCTTTGTAGTATTAAAAGGCAAACAATTGTGTTTTAAAATGAAGGAAAATATATGCTTCAAAATACACGACATGAAGCTCTAAAACTATAGCATTAATGCCTTGGTGGTGGAAGCTCTAGTCACAAAGCTTTTGAGAAAGATTGACATTGCTGCCTTAAGGCATTTAGACATCAAATACACCGTGAAACAAACAGTCTCTTCACCTTAAAATATTTCCTCAAGGCCAAAACAAAAAAAGGAAAAAAAACATTTGCACAATTCAAAAAGAGAAGCACATCAAAGATTCATGACTTCCTCTATGAGTGTTTCAAAATAATAATAATTTGTAAGAAATTAAATTGGTAATATTTGTGCAGTGCATTACAGATACTTCATGAACCACAGATTCAATTATTTCCATGTATAAATAATAAAACAATAAAATATTCTTAAAAACCGTTAATTTTCTGGAGTCATAAGAAAATACACGGTAGTTAATGATAGCAAAATGTAGAGCTAGTATGTAGGTTGTAGTCAAGTGAAGCATTAAATCACTATGTTGTACAGGATCAAGAGGCTGTGTTTTGTCTTTGATTATAGTTGCCCTGTAGTGGGGAAGCACTGAACCCTGGCGTTTTATGCTAAATGCAGAGAGTTAAAATGAGGCTACGAGTCTTAATGAGAGTCTAGTAATGGCTGGAGAAGCACTGGTCTCTTAGGAGGAAGTGGTAGCAGGGGGCTGGAGGTCACATTTAGCTGGTCACTGGGCCGCCGCCCTTGTGTGTTTGAAGACGAGAGGGATGGAGAGTGTTCATGGGGGGGCAGCCTGGTCAGGCACCGGGCATTTCAGCCTTGCTGAGGGCGATGGCTAGCTCCAGGTCCTCCTGCTCCTGGAGGAGCAGCCTCCTCCTTCTCCTCTCCCGCTCCTCGCGTTCACTTTCCTGCTTGGCCCACTTCAGCTGCTGGAGCTCACTTCCAAACTAGTGCGAGGAAACAACAGGTAAGGCCACTGCTTAAACAAGCACACAAACCACACTGGCAGACGGCTTTACATCTAGGTTTCATTAGCAGCGTCGGTAATTACTTCCATAACAAATCATTTCAAAGCAACACAAGGTTGAAGGAATGCATGAAACACACAGAGCTCACAAGAAAGCATGTGAAAGAAGAAGAGCAATCAAAACAGCAGAGAAACATTTTCCACCAATCACAACACAGTGACGCGTGTCCCAGTGAATACTGGTCAGAAATGCCCCCACTCTGGGTGTGCAGACCAGTCTGATAGAGGATCTAATTAGCCAGCATGCGGGGCGCATTCAGAATGTGGGCATGCATTAGGATTCAAACATCGATCACTGCACACTTATCATCTTACCTGGCCGTGTTCACCCCCTGGAAGGGAAGAGATTACAACACAAATCTACTGTAAAACACAGACAGCACCCGTCCTACTCATAACTGTCTAATGAAACAAATGTTACAATGGCACCCTTTTTATGAATCCCATGCTACAAAAATGTGTTTGTTTGAAACGCAGTGTCCCCCTCCCACAAGTGCAAAGTGGCTCACACCTCTCTCTACGGCACTCATAGGCTCACTGCATTCCCTACCCCTCCCCCTGCACCCACTCAGCTGGGTTTCAAACACAAACAGTACGCCGGGGCAGATATTTGAGTGTAACCAAGCGTCCGTGCAGCCACTCTCTAGCTGAGAATAATAGACGTCATTACAGCTGTGGATCAGCCATTAGGGCGCACAGGATGACAAAGGAGATGGAAAGGCTTAACCCAGGACGTTTACATGTGTTTACTGTACTGTATTCCTCTTTGGCACACATCTTGCTGTGACAGTTAATAATCCTATAACGTGTACTTAAGGACTCGTCAGACGTTGCCTGACCCGACAAGTACTATAATACATAGGGCTTACTTGAAGCTGGGAAAATCCTTCCTTCCTGTTAAAGCCTGCTGCCAGCGACTAGATTATAGCAGGCGAGCAGGCCCCTATGCCCAGATGATGGAAGCAAAATCCGCCAGACGTAGAGAGCAGAGGTGCCTCAGAACAGTGTAGGTCAGTAATGCAAACGCCAATTACCCCACCGATTCAAAGCTTGACCCTTTGTTTGACCATTTCTTCGTTTACAAAAAGTGTCAATAAATGAATGTGAGAACCGATTAAATGCAAGAGATTAAAACTAAAGACAAGATTGTACTTTTCGGTCAATCGACCAATTGTTTCACGCCTATACTGAAATACTGGTGCATGCTTAAAAAAAGGTAAAATAAAGCATATTTTTGGTGCCTTAACAACAAAACACACTGCTTTAATAGAAGCATGTTGAAGTCAACCTTTTGTAGTCTAAATTATTTCTGCTGGGCCTGGAGCATTTCTGTCTATCAGAAAGCGCCTTGTGGCCTCCAGCAACATCTGTTTAAAAAAAATTAAAAGCAGAAGCAGAATGTGAGAAGTGACGGACGCTGAAAATGAATACATCTAATCAAACTGAGGTTATTAGGTTTTGCTCAATCAAAAGGTTGCAACACAAAAGGATTCTTTTTCATGAACAAATGGGAAATTCTCAATAAATGCAGTTGGCAGTTGGCTACCTGTAGCAAACAATACCAAACACCAGCGGTTCCCAAAGGTGAGGTTCAAGATCCCCTGACGAGTCACATCATGTCTTTTCAAGGCCATTAAAAAAATACTTCTTCTTAAATTAATTTTTATTGTAAGATAAATAAATACACCCCTATATTACACATGGAGTAGAAGATAGTAGGGCAAAATGGATCTGATGGTTTAGCTTTGGCTTATGACATCTTAATAGTTTACTCAAGTTTATCCCCTACAACCAAAAAGTCCAAAATGGATTTCCTGTTTGCGTAATAAATTCGGAGGGAGGGAAAGGGAGAAGTTATTTTATACTCGGCAGCAAGGCGTTCAAAACATTTGATGGCATGATTAAACCACTAATGAGTGGCTAGAAAAATGCTGAAACAATTGACTGAATTGTGATATTTTCCTAAAACTGGCAACCATGAAATGCGGGAAAGAATGTTAAAAAAACAACGCACGCCATCGCTCTAAATGTGTCATGTATTCAAAGCGACAGCTCAAAGCAGGACCCTTTGCATGGTATGTCTCTGAAACGGTTTTGAAGTCTAGACTTGTGCCAAGTTGTGGACCATGCATGTTAATGCATTTGGGTTAAAGTGGACTGTCATGCCATGTTTGTATCACAGTAAGTGCATGTACATAACAGGCATGCATTGTTAGGCTCAGGCACGAGCTGGCACAAATACAGTTTACAGACAATCACACACCTACTATACCATATAGACTGATGAACATACAGACAGTCCTTACCATAAGGAGGTGCAGGTCGATTAGGCACATTCTTCTTTGGTGGTAGCACTGGACTGTCCTGCTTCTATTCAAGGATTAAAAAAAAAAAAAAAGTAAGTCATTCAATGATAATAAACAGCACCACCCACCAACATACTGTCTTTAAAGAGCCTTTGGACTATATATTATCTTAACTGCCTTCATATATTTGATAAATTAGAGGGAAATTAACCACTCACGAGTGGAAAAATGTGCTTTATTGACTTCATGACTTCAATGAGCCCCAAGGGCTTACCTTTGACATCTGACTAAAGTCAGCAAACCCGCCCTTGGTGCCAAAAGCGTTGCTACCAAAGGGGTCCATTGTCCCAAAAGCATCTAGGATAGAGCACAGCAAAATACAGTTGGAACATTTAAACACGTTCATGGAAAGAACCAGAAACTATAATGAACTTCAGCTCCAACCACACATTCAAAATCATCTCTGAATCTCGCTTATTCTGAAAGGGCCTGCATGCTATTTTCAGACCAGAGTATGTGGCGTGACTGTTTAATTTTCCATGACATTTCTCGAAACCTGAAAAGCAGAGGTTTTGTTTAACCTGACGTATGCATCTGATTAGCTAATTTGAGGCGCAAGTTGGCTTACTGTTAACCAGAACTGTGGCCAGGTTGTTTTGAAAACACTGGAATGTGTCTTAATGAATAAATTACCAACTGCGCCATGCTGTAGAAAAAAACAACAAACTATTGTAACAGAATCTGTTTGTTGTGAGAGCACGGCCATAAAAAGGCCATATTCATGTGCATCATGCAGCGTTTTCTTTTACATGAAACGACTCTGTACAGGCCTACAGTTGCTCCTGTGTTCTTCTGAAAGCCTGTAGCGAGGCAGCGCCCGGGCCAGCATCAGCCCCCTAACTTAAATCAACTTCCTCTGTGAATGAGGTACAAAGCTTCAACAGCAGCAGATATAAAGAAGGGACAGAGGCTGGAGTGAACAGGTTAAAGAAGCTGTAGTAGTGCGTTTTAGTAGCGGGCCACAGAGTTTCTGTTGTGCTTGGCACCGACAAACCTCCTGTTTTTCCAGGGTAGGGGGGGGCCTTCATTAAATTATGGATTTTTTTTTTAATAGG
>JAODLI010000009.1:3928409-3954176 GCA_027575585.1 Percopsis omiscomaycus | reverse complement strand
GGGGAGTATTTTTAGTCGCCTGTAGTTAAATGCGTAGGTACTTCACTAAAAATAGTCTTCAACCACAGGAAAATATGAAGCCACAGGGAGCAAAAATTGTTTGCCCCTAATCGCCCTAAAAGCGAAAATCTAAATCCAACACGTCACCGCTGGTGGCAAAGAATGACTGCTTCTTTGAGGAGTGTTGGGCAACTTACACTCTCACACTCGTAAAGTTCAAGGATGAGTTCGGATCAGATTTTATTGCCTTTGCAAGTGCACCAGACACGACGTAGCGCCACTAGAGCATGTTTACATGCATGTCACACTCTGATTACTAGGAATAGTGGCAGGATATGGCATCATTTTATTGATGCATTTACACAGCATTCCATGCTATATCGAAAGATAGACGTCTCACCATAAGAGGGTGCGAACAGTACAGTAGTCTTAGATCTGTGAGGTCTGCATTTTAAAGTTGCATGTTCAAATTCCCCCTCGCATTCTCATTGTTGTCTATTGTGCTCATTTAATAACTGTTCGGCACACAAGTGCTTGTGTGTAAAATTTGACTTTCAGTACCTGAATCCTTTGGTTTTGGGCTGTTGGACGTACCAAAGGGGGTTGGCTAAGAGGAAAAGAATAGGTACGTAAATAGGCAAGTGAAATTTAAGAATCAATTGGTTGATACACCCATAAAACTCTCTAGATTTTCTAGATTACGCAACAAAGATCACATAAAAAAGAAAAGGGATTATAAAGTCTCAAAATATTAAAGGCTTCAAGGATGCTTCTAAAATCAAATACAAGAACAAAGATCTTGACCGCATTTTCCCTCTAATGGGTTCTTTACTAGGCTATATCTTTAAGTGCCACTAGCTAGGTGGACACGCTCTGTGTACCTGTAGTACCTTGGCTGGTGGTGTAGGTTTTTTACTGAAGGGGTCGGAGGAGTGAAACGGGTCCGCCTTTTTGAAGAAGTCTTTAGAAGAGGATGCTTGGAAGGGATCACTCTCCTTGAAAGGATCTCCACCAAACGGATCTGAAATTAAATAAGGCCCACGCTGCCTTAACAATGGGCTGCCACCAAATGATCTGCAATCTCCATCTCCATCTTGCATTTGCAACACACTGGAGGAAATTATAGATATGTGACAATCTCATGTATATATAAATAATCTAGTGGGGCATGTTAGCGAGGAAGCCCACCTGCAGTACCTCTGAAAGGCTCGGCCTTGAAGGGATCTTCTGTCTGGAAGGGGTCAGGGGGGTGGTCCTGAGCGTTGTTGTTGAACATGGCTATCTTGGACTTGAAAGAATCATCCTGAATATAGAATTCATGATCGCAAATGACTCTACCCAACATTGCCCGTTGTCTCAAACTTTACAACGTTACGACGTGACGGGCTAAAACAAAATGCTGTCTAATTATTGTGCCTTTATATTGAAACTTTAAAAAATGTAATTAATGAAACTTGGGTAATTTATCAGACGCTTTTATCCAAATCGACAGAGTACAATTACAAGCTAAACTTAATCGTTATAAAAAAAATAGACCCAAAATAGAGGTAGTTTTGAGCAAGACAATGAGTATGTTTACACGTGCACATACAAATATACATATCCCTCTAATGTATTCCTGAATGTCAATATTAAGAATAGAACTGAACATTCCATACTGAAATATTCATATTCCATAATAATAATAATAATGCCTATTTCTAGCCATGTATTCCCTCCCACTCACCATACTTCTGAACCCTCCGTTCTCCTTCTCGGTGAAGGCTTCACCCATGTCCACCAGGTTGCTCATACTGCCTCCATTGGCACCCTTCAGAGCATCGCTGTACTGCTCAATGGTCTTGGTCACCTCCTGCTGGCTGTCCTGGATCTGGGACAACTTGCTACGAGCCTGAGAACGACACAGAAAACTGCGGGGTTTACGATTGCGTTAAGCCAATACTGCCTCTAATTAGGTTTTAGAAGCGACCTAAATAGGGTAACTAGTCGTGTGGCTTAGGGTTTTTTTAAACACATGCTTATCTTGTATTTTAACAAAAACATTATCATTCATGGATCATCAGGAGTTTTACCTGCATAACAAGTATTTTGTTTTGGTTGAAGCATCCTTACATTTCATTGTAATTCCACAAGCATCAAAGCAATGCTCCCATCTACTCTTCACATAACAGTTAAGTTGATCAAAACATTATAAAGTCTGCATGTTCTTTAATAAAGACACAGCAGCTTGTTGTTAGCTAATGCTTCCCTTGAATGCCAGGAGTTTTATTGGTCAGTTAAATCCATGGTGGCTTTGTATATTTCATTATCTAAAACCTTTATAAAGGCTTTGTTAGCTGAAATGCATGATCTTAAAATGGCCCCCATTATAAAAATCTGGTTTTTCCAGTTGTGTGGTCAGTTGGGTTGTCAGAAGGGACCTGAAAGGGCTGGACTAGTTTAGAAATCAGTCTAACATGTCAGATTTGGCCCCAACTGTGACATCATTTCTTACTCCCAGATTCCCAGTCTAATATCCAATCAAGTAACGGCATGTTTAAAAAAAATACAAATAATTCTAAGGGAATGTTTAGCGCTTTGGGGGGAAAAAAAGGTGAAAAAGTTAAAAATGACAGTTGGAAAATGGGAACTATTAGTGTTGATCTCCCAGATGTTGCAGAGTTACTTTACTCCTGCATTCTGACCTGGTTGATCTCATCCTGCGTGGCTTTGAGTGACTTGATAATGCTGTCCAGCTGGACGCGACCGGCCAGAAGGCTCTGTTCCAGCTGGGCCTCCTCGTCCTGGAGGCGGTTCAGGTCCGCCTTGGACCGGCTTAGCTCATCCTCCCGGCTCCGGTGGTCTGACTCCTGGGTGTGGATCTGACTCTGCAGGGACGAGATCTGTGGAGGAGAGAGGGGTTGGGGCAGAGAGGCATACAGGGAGAGAAAGAAAAGGCGATAGGGGAAAGGAGCAAGAAAAATACATTTGTGGTAGGGGATGACCAATAAAAATGATAATTGTAGCTTTATAATTAAATAAAATTCTCCCTAAAGGATGTAAAACGTATCTGTATATTTAAACATTTTTTAGCAGGTGCTAGAACACAAAAAGGGTCATAACAAACTGACAGGAATATAACACCCATCCCTAGCAGGTTAGGAGGCGAACACAAACACTGGAAATGTAAAGGTGTCTCTTTATACAGCACACACATTTGCCTTTCTCTTAGTACTATACAGTACAAAATAGAAAATCTACCCCTTTCGTCACAAAGGATCATAACAGGTCTCTAACCATATTGGACTCATCCTGGCACTTCTGCTTGATGTCAGTGAGCATGCCCTCCAGCTTGGAGCGCTGCTGGTCCATCTCCTCAAGGCGCTCCTGGGCGTCTTGTTTCTGGGCCTCCAGGTCCTGCAGACTGCTGCTCTCCCTGTCCAGTTCAGACTGCATGTCCTGAGGAGAGACCGACGCGGGCGCATTCCTGCTTAGATCTCACACAGTAGAACAGAGCAAGACTCCCCCACTACGTGCTCCTGGTGTGCCGCTTAAGGCCCCTTTACACTGCGATACACACTGTCAAAAGTGTCAGTATAGTTAATAGGGATGGTCGGTACTTATTGGCCACTCGAGAAAGGGCGGTGAAGATGGGTCACTGTACCGTGCACATTGTGTGCATTTGTGTACTGTAATTGGGTACATTATCCAAGCAGGTTCTCTAGATTCATATCCAAAGACAATGGGGGTACAACCTCTGCTGTATGTGGTTCCTCTCAACTGAGGGACTATAAAGGTGAATGGAGGTACAGTAAAACACTAACTGAGGTTTTCCCCATGTATGTCTCCATGTACACACTACATAGAAATACACCATGTATTTGTATAGACTGCATACATGGAAATACCCTGACCACAAGGAGGTTTTAAAATAGCGCAATGGCACTAGATCTGGCAATGGCATCAACCCTTAGCGGTTGGTGCTTCTCACACTGTTACAATACCATGTTTGCATGTCAACACAACACAATTAAGATCTTGCCAAGCGTCTCATGTCAACCTTTAACGTTGGCTCTTTAGATGTACCTCAGCAGGGACATCTGGTCGCTATGCCCCAATCAGAGGGTGAATTTCCCCCGCAAAAGGGGTTAAGAATTATATAATATATTAAAATAAACAAAATCTTCCACCCTAACATTGCAGATTAGTCTTCACAAATGGTAATATATTTGTAAAGCTACCAGGCTCAAAGAGACTAGGAGTATTACATTGCAGTCTTACCTGAAGTTCACTATTTTGTTGTCTTATGGCTTGCTCCTTTTCCCTGATCTCTTGCTCCAGAGTGTATTTCTCCCTATCACATACATAATAGCAAGGGAGGAACATAACAAATTGTGGATCCATATACTGTTTCAGTACGTTTCACTTGTGTTTGAGCTAATGACAAGGACAGCAGAGTGCTGTTATAATGCAAACACATTAAGCGCTTTTATTGACATTTACTGTTTTTTATCCCCACTGTGCACACACAGGAATGTTTATAGTGCAATCCTGGAACAAAAACATGAAAATTACTTGCAAATGCTTCTTTTCAGTGGAGCTGTAGGTTTCGGACAGTTCATTAAGTGTCCGGTTTGCTGGATTACGGGACTAGCATTCAGGGTAAAATTGAGAAGCATGGCCATTGACAAAACCTATTCATACAGTCAAATCTTGAGCTACATTTACACTCAATATTAGTTTTTTGGCAATCATGACTTTAGTTTTAGATTAAGTTTAGCTCAGCCCAAAAAGAAACAGTTGTAACTACAGTTGATATGATTTCAATACCAAAATAATGGAAAATTTGTAGATGTAACACACACATGGGAACTTTTTTCCTGGAATGGGCCCAGGAACAAACAGAACCAACATTACCTCCACCCCCACATCTATGGAAAAATAAATCTTCAGGAACAGTAATCCATTTTGGTGCATTACACTATTTAGGTGCAACTAAAAATGGTGACAATACCTAATCATACAGAGGGGCCAGAAAAATGACATTTACGGGGGTGGGCAGAGTGAAAAGAAACATGCCTATGCCTTGTTTAGCTAGGATTTATGTGGGTTTGGCCCCTGAAACCTTATGGTCTGCTATGGAACTATATTTTGAGCTTTAATTTACTAACGTTGATTTCTGTATGGACTTTTCATGACTGTTTCTTTCCCCCCACGTAATTCTAAGCTGTGTCTACACATTTGTCACTGTGTCTCTTCCGTCTCTCTGGGAAAAGCAACAGAGTGAACGAGAAATACTTCAAATGCAAAACAGCTTTAGGGCGGTGAGTCTGAGCACCACCCCTGGTTCACCGTGCGGCGACTTCTACGCTGCAGGAAGAGAAACAAAGCCGTCCTCCTGCTAGTCAGGACACGGGGGCTCACCTCTGCAGCTGAGCTATTTCCTGGCTGAGGTCATCCAGCTCTTTGATGCCCGTCAGCTCGGCTGACCCAGTGGAACCGGTGCTGTCCTGAGGCCAAAGAGACCGAGAGAGAGCGTTGAGATGCTAGGTTAGACCAATAGCTTTCCAGCCAATTCCAACCGCCAACTATGAATACCTACTTTAACAGCATGTAGTATAACATAACACAGGGTAACACAAAAAAGCGAGGAGGCGTGAGGGGGACATGAGTGATGCGCAGGAGGAGATAGGAGCTCCCCACTGCTGCATCTTGACAACACAAATGAGGAAGGAAGGAAACCCAAACACCTTGCACAGCAAGGGAATGGTACAACACAACCAGCCAGAGCACATATGGATGGAAATATAGAAGGGAATGCATCGCTGAACAGAACCTGGTGTAACTAAAGAACTATCCACCATGTGATTGAACTGGGGTGTATGGCTCGATTTGAAATGGGTATATTACGGTCTGTGTGTGCTGGACATTGCTCATGAGTTTCATGTTGTGTTGACTTTAGCCTCCAACAACCCTGAGAGAGCTGAATAGGAAAAATACTGGTATTCTTCCTATGCACAGTCAGCAACAGTCAGACCTGTGACACACTTCACCTGACATGTTGGCAGTTGTGTGTTTCCGTAGTCAAAAACTTCCTACCAAATAAATGACTGAATGAATGAATAGCTGTAACTATAGTGGTTGATCTCTACATATAGATTGTCCACTAATAACATGTACACTTATATACTATAGTTGTTTAGATTGGATGCTATAAATTCAATTTGCTTTCATACCAGGGCAGAGCACTCGCGAAATATAACAAATACATAGGCAGCCTGTATGGTACAAGGATTATTCTATGGCACTGAAATAGTTTAATGGCACATAAAAATGTATCTTCATTGATCAGCTACCACAAAAATTGCGGCTCCTATTCCAAATTCAGAGCAGCACTCTATGGTAATTTGAAGAATTTAACTGGCAGACACTCTTGAAAAATCATTTTACTTAAAAGGATGGATGTATTGCTTACAGACATAAGGTAGATGTGCATCATTTTGGAAATCAACTAATCAAATATCAGGTGAGCAGCAACAGGCACAAGTGACTTGTGTTTCAACTTAAAATAAAGCCAGCAGGCAGCAGTGTTTGCCAATAGCAAAAGTGACGGTTGAAGGAGATTTGTTTTCTTGAAACTCTTAAGATTCACAAAATGTTGACAACACACACACACACACACACACACACACACACACACACCAATTATATTTAAGTATTTAAAAAATACTGGAGTTAACTTTCCGGAAGACATAACTTCAGTTTCTGCAAACACTTCACAGTCAAACATCATCAAAGGGAATCGAAGAAGTAACAGCACCACAATGTGGCAGACAGATGAACTACTCACTCTGCGCCTAAGAGCAAGTGCAGCAAGCTCAGGTCCTGCAGACATAAACCCAGCATAGCTCTGAGACAAGAAAGAAAGGTGTTCCAGACAAGTAAAGAAACAAAATATAAGCATCATTTGAGGAGCTGGAAAGCAGGAGAGATCCCATTTCAAATGCATAAAACAGTTAAATAGCAGACAATAAGTAATTCAGGCTGTGGGCAATGCCAAATGCAAGTGTTTTCAATTTTATAAATGCTATATCATTAGTTTGTGAACATTATGAATTATTATAAACTATTAAAAGTTATATGTGCCCTAACTATCTAGTCTAACTATACATCTGACTAAAGGCCCAGGTAAAATGCCAAATGTGTGGCATTTTACCTGGGCCTCTCATTTGCAATAATGCCTTTAATCGCTTGATTTTTATTCTATGATTGGAAACAATGTGTTGCAAAATAAAAAAATTGGATAATAAGGTGTTTTAAATGAGAAAATACTGAGTCATGAAAATACTGGCAGAATCTAAGGTAAACCACCAACTCACAGGGCCTTCTGCTGATGCTGCAGACCTCTCTGAGGGGGGGATCATGTCTGGGGTGAGGCTCTGGGGAGGGTCCATGCCCTTAGTGACCTTCTGCTGGATGAGGTACATGGCCAGAGAGAACTGCTCCCGGGTCAACATGCCCGTCTGTTTGGTGTCAGCCAGACCCCTGGGCACAGGAGGAGGGGCCAGGTGAAACGCCAGAAATACTACACCAGCTTTTTTTCCTCCTAAACATGTTCCATCATGTAACTGAAGGTATACTTCCACAAACTTCTACGAACACAATTATCATATGTTCAAAGTTCAACCTTTGTGTGATCTTACCATATCTGTGCCAGTGTTGTTTGGGGGAGGGTTGATTGCATGAAGATCTCGATAACTTCCGTACCATTGACTAGACCATCCATGTCAGTGTCCGTTTTCATGAAGATGTCATCGTATCGCCCCCTGTCAGCTACAGGGACCACCCAGTTCACTGTGGGCTGGGAGAAATAAGGGACAATATCATTTATTTTAGAGGGAAAATAATTCTGCTGCAGAACAGAATTAAACAGAACTAATTCCAAATTAGCAGCTACATAGGAAATACATTTCTGCAAAGCTGTTATTTGAGCTAAAATGTATAGGTGAAAGAATGGAGAGACAGGAAGAAAAGAAAAGAAAAAGAAAATACAAGTAAAAAGGTTTTGCAAGGGCTAAGACGCTCTAGGATCAGTGGTGTTTTCTAAAGGTAAGAACCGGTATCTCTTAAAATGCTGATCCTTGAAACCACTTAGATATACAGAGAAACATAGTGGCAGAACAAGTCCAGCGATCATCAACATCTATGGATAAGGTACAGGAAGGGCTGTGAGCAGAAATTTCAAGGAGTGTGCCTTTTAAGTATACATCCCAACCAACTACCACGGCTAGAGATCATGGTTTAAGATGCCATACAGAGCTAAAAGTCCCCATCCTTGAGAAATGTGGGTGATACCTGTGTGCTGGACTTGAAGGAGAGTTTGGGAGAGAGGCTACCAGTGGCGGTGCTCAGGGAAACAGGGCCTGCCAGGGAGGGAGTGGAGCGCAGGGTCTCTTTGAGAGGCACAGAACTGCCCATGAGGGCAGAAAGAGCCGGCAGGACAGCCACTGCACCTGGCAATGCCCCCGCAGGCTTCTTCCTCTTGGAAGGGGGAATGAGGGAGGCAGGCAAGGCACTGGGAATGGTTTCATTTTCCATGGCCCTGTAAACCAGATGCAAGGCCTGGAACAAAAGGAAAACAGACCATACATATTAATAGTAAAAAGTACTACATAGAATCACAAAATAGAAGGCTATGAAATAATACATTTGAGAAACGATCTTACCACTGAGAACTCTTCTTTGTCCAAGTTTCCATCTTTGTCAACGTCACTTAGGTCCCAAATCTTGAGAATAAAAATAAAAGTCCACACATTGCCTAATTGACACTGTAAAAGGTGTATTTTATACTATAATGTAAAATAATATTACCTTTCCCAAGACATCCAGAGGTAGCTTTGAGTTTATTAGCACAGGTTTTACTTTATCACCAGAAAGGATTCCATTGACAGGACACAGACTTTCGAAGATTGCCTCAAATTTCCCTTTTTCATCAGGCTATCAAAAACAGACAACAGAGGGGTTAACAGTTAGAACAAACTTCTATAGTCAATTAATTGTCAGTTGTCAATACTCACCCTTATTGCCCACTGAGAGTCACTTGATGCTGTGGTTACACCTAATATCGGGCTGTTTGTGTCATTCTATAGAATTCAATAAGAGAAAATGTTAATGGCGTGATGTGATTTGCTGGCCAATATTTGACACATATATAATATAAATCAGAACTGAAATTAAGAAGCATTGAATGGCTGAAGTATTATTGTATTTATTGATTAGTGATAAATAGAGAAGTTCCAAATTGTTGTTGCTGACGTGTGGTTGACCTTATTACTGGATATTACACATCAGCATTGTTGTTTCAACACTCACAAATTTGGGCGGAGCCAAGGTTTGGTTGAGGTTGTTCAGGCTGATATCATTCCCCCCCTGTGCTGAGGCCACCAATCTTAGAGCTGTGAAAAAACCCTACAAAAACGGGAAGAGAGCACAACAATCCATGTTTTTAGCTGACAGTAGCATTATAATTGATAACAAATTTACAGGAAACTAAGTGTTACCCTCTTATCCAAGTAGCCTTTTCGCTCAGAATCCGCCAAATCCCAGATCTGGGTAGAGAAAAGACGTTAAGGTGCTATGAAATGTAGATGACTAGATGCTGGATGGTAGATGTGTTTTGCGACTGTCTCACCTTCCCCAGTGTACTGTCTGAAAGCCCTGACTTCTTTAGAAACTGTGCTGCATCTCCAGCTGATACTTTCCCCGTGTTACCTGGATCTACCTACAGTGTGAGCAAGTGTTAACAACGTACTGTAAAAGGAGAAGGGTTTATTGAGGGTTTATTGATACTGTTCAAGATTAATCAACCTGCCGCCAAACATATTTTACCTGTCTATAATAGCTTTCATAGGCTGGGTTTCCGCTCGATAACTGCAGAAAAAAAAAAGAAAAATAAGAAAAATTGGAAAACGTACGCTTAGTGAAAGTGTATTAAAATCACTATTTTGTCTCTTAACACAACTTGGCTAGACAGCTAGCAGGCACATCATCACTATTAGGTCAGCTTTTGACGGCTTATTAAAACTAAACAATCATAGCTAGAGTTTAGCTGGGGCAAACGCTTTAAACCATAGGGATTCGATTTTTTTTACTACTATCAAGTGAGTAATGAATTATCCTCAGTGACTTCCTGTAGAACGGCATAGCCTACTTATTGCTACGGTAGCTAACCAAGTTAATGAGTTAACGCTAACATATAAACATTCCTAATAAAACAACCATGCGGATTCCCACAGCGCAAATGTGGCCTGTGAAAGGAAATAATGACTGCCATTGTAATTATTTAGGGGGATAAAACAGGTATAAGAGGCATATGATAAGGTATTAGAAGTTGTTACCTGACTTAAAGTCATGAGCGCCGCCATATTTCCTGTCATGTCACGGGAGTGCGCATATCCTTGTCCGGACGCGCGCACCTCTGTGAAAACCCAATCAAGGTGGCGCTGTTCGCCGGTACAGGGCTACAGAAATAAGGCTTTCGTTATGAGAGAATTAATACATTATCATTTTGAGTTGTATTTAACATGATTAAACGTAGTAAAGCATGCCCAGAATTACTGAGCTTACAGCCTCAGAAAATTATCCCACGGACTGCTTACTTATTACAAAGACGTTATCGCCACCAAGTGGTCTTAAAGTAAACTAATCAATTTATATCATCTATGCGTTCAAGCAAACAAGAAATCTGTCAATAGATGATTTTCATATTGATGATTAGCAATGTCTGTGAAACTATTAATATAGAATTGAGAAGCATTGTCTTTTATAATCTTATCTTATCAACAGAAGCCAAACTATTATAGCAACTTTATAATACTTTTAACAACAACAAAAAAGTTAAATATGACAATGAAAACTTTATAAACCATTTTAATAAAACTTTTGGTATCAATAACATTCTGTCAAAGAAAAGTGTGTAATTTGAACTGATATACCACACAAAGGGCTTACGACATCGATCCATATTTAATGGATGGAATGCAGGTCGACCACAAACTACCACCATGGAAAAAAACTGGTTGTTGAGTCCCAAATAATTTGAAGTAAAAAGGTAATTTCATCATATAGGTTGAGACTGATTTGTTTACTCCAAAAACACATTGAAACAAGCAGAGAAACATTCAAGTCTGGGAATATTCAGGAAGAATTACAATCCACAGTGGCTTACATTATTGTAATCAAAATGTTAAATTCTCTCCTTTTTACGAGGTGTCATGGTAGCCTATTATAGCCTAGCAACTTTTGGATAATGTGCCGAGGGGAGAATTATATACAGCTCAGAACTAAAAATAACCATGGATGAGGTGGTTGCCTAATTATCATCGTTTGCAAGATTTACTGACAGGAGACAAGATAGGATTCTATGAATGTGTAAAACATTACAAAACAATTTAGATGAGACGAGACCACTCAGCATGTCAAAACAGACCTAAATGAATTACTCTAAGTTAGTTATCACCCATTTGCCCCCCGCCCTTCAGTAAGTTTATCACCCATGTTGGGTCAAGTCCATCTCTCAAGGAATGGATGCATAGCAGCCACAATACTCCCTGGAAAATATAGGACAGAGTGTCTCTTAACAGGGACAGGCAAAACTGCCCTGGGCTTCTTATAGCTCATCTTTAGTCTTGACTTCGTCCTCCTCGGTTTCTGAAAGTGCATCCTCGTCTTCCTCCCCTTCTTCCTCTTCCCCCTCCTCGTCTTCCTCTTCCTCGTCATCGTCCTCCTCAGCTGCTGCTTCGGTGTTTTCATCCTTTTTCTTCTCCTCCTCCTCCTTTTGTTGTTTCTGGTCATCCTGCTCCTGTTTCATTTTCTTCTCTGGTTCCTGTGCGTGTGTGTGTGTGTGTGTGTGTGGGGGGGGGTGTTGGGAGACATCCAGAAAAACAAGTTATGTCTTATTGTTTTCAAACCCCATATGGATCATGTTTTGACTATACATCACCATGCCTTGCCTATTGAATACCAACAGCATGAATAGAAAAACCATGGCCGTCGCCTACCTTTGTGACGCCCCATGTCTCCTTCCCAATGTCCTCAGCTTCCTTCACGTCGTCCGAGATCAGGAAATTGTCAAAGATGGTGCCGGATTTCACCTATAGGAAATGCACACGGTCAGCATCAATTTGTCACCTTACCACGGAGAAGGAGAACGTTTTCGAAGGAACGCCCTCGCTCACCTGCCACAGGTCCAGGCCCAACACACCAAGGCTGTCAAACTTGTAAATCGTCGAATCAGCACTGTACTCGGGATTGTCGGTCTCAGGGTGCACCCATGGTCCTTTGTAGTTGGGGTTGTCAATCTGCTTGGGCTTCCATTCTCCCTGGTGTGGGTGGGAGGGGATTTATATATTAGGAGGGAGGGGGATATCAAGTGGTTGAATGTGATCCAGTTTTAACATGCAGGGTCTCCTGTAGCCTACCTTGTACTCTGGGTTGGGAATCATGGCTGGCTCCCATTCACCATCCATATCCTCATCCCAGTCATCAGGCTTCTTAGCATCAGGGTCTGGAATGTTCTCAGCTTTGTCCCAGTCCTACAGAGGTGAAGTTAAGCTCAAGGTTCATTTGTAGTAGGCTTATAATGTAAAGTGTAAGAACAACACAGTACGGGATGATAAAAGATGCAAATGGAAACACGTTCACCGTGTTTACAGAATTTAAAATACACAAAAGCAATGAATAAAAAGACGTGCTGAAACATTTATTCACCAGACCTTCTCTGTATGAATATGTATGCTAACAAATCCTCTCATAAAAGCACATCACCTATAATCTGCAGAAGAAAAAAATATTTTTGAACCAGAGCAAGTGGATGAACTTCACGCTAATAAACATCTTGAAGTCACCCATGAAGTCACCCATCCATTCCCAAGGCTGACCCACCTCAGGCTTAGTGTCCTCAGCATCATCAATCTTGGCGCGGTCATCCCAGTCCTCTGGCTTCTTGGCTTCTGGGTCCTTGATTTTCTTGGCAGGTAGGAAGTCCCAGTCTTCTTCCAGACTGCCTGACTCCACCTTCTCATTGTCAATCTTCACCTCATATGTCTGATCAGGGTTGAGGATCAGTGTGTACAGGTGGGTGAGCTCATCATCCTAAGTGAGGCAAGAGGGAAATCTTTGGTTCAAGACAATTGTACTGGGGTATGTTTATTCATACGAGCAGAAAAACACAAGACTCCATAGTGAAACGACAATAATGACCTTGCACTTAATTTCCTTCTTGATGAGATGATTCTTTCCCTTGTAGTTGAAGATCACATGAACCTTCTTGGTGCTGTAGCCACAGATATCAGGGCCTGTGGAAATCATGCAACGCCTATTAGCATTTTTCCAAGATACTCACGAGTCAATAGATTGATTGCCGAAAGTTATTATTTCTCAAGTCATGCGTCTCCATAAAAAAGAAAAAAATGCAAAATATTTATGAAAAATGTCAGAGCATTCCCCATATCGAGGTTGTGAACAGAAATATTCTCAAGCAAACTTTGTTTGTTGTTGTCGATTATGCTGTAAAAGAGTTATTCTCTCCTTGTATTTAATGAAGTCACATGACTGGAACTAAAACCTTTGGGAAGACATTAGACTTACCAAACATGATATAGTACTGCGAGTCTCCATGCATTTCAGTCTGGTCAAGGTCAGAAGGAAAGATCTTCATGTATCCACCGCCACAGTCAATCTTTTGCTCATGCTTGACTGTGAACTGTATGACCAGGGTCTTGCCCTCATTGCTAAAGGGCTCAAAACGGGCAGAGGTGGCATAGAAACGTGCATCCTGGCTCGTCTGTAGACCTGTGTATATAAATGCATGAAAAATCATGACATATGACGTGACAGCTGCTGCTTACACTTATTGAGTGCAATCAAATTGCCAGGGGCTGTTTACGGCCACCATTAAAAAAAAAGGAGTCTATTTGTATAGCTGCCAGCGATCACGAAGATGCGAAGATGTGAACTATTTTTAACTAACATGACTGAAAGGCCTCAGATGCAAAAAAGGATCAGACAACAAAACCTTTTGTGTCTGTTTTGTCCTTGTTGCCAAGAATGCCTACCAGCCGTTTAACCCTAGATCTGGAAGACTACTATAAAGTCAATCAAAATCACCTTTGTCTTTCTCAGCATCTCCATAGAAATTGCCAGCGCTCAGTTTCCAAAGTCCGTAGTCAGACTTGTGTTTGGAGTCCACCCAGCGAGTTCTCCATTCATCTTTAGAGAAAAGAATGCAACCATTTTAGATGCAGAATACTTCCGGCATGCCACTGAGAAATTGTCTATTACCATTGAGGAAATGTGGTTTGTAAACTTGCAAATAAATTCACTAAGTACATGTAGCCTACATTGCATATGAAAATACTGTACATTTATTAGGGTCACTTGTAAAAACATTGAGCTAAGCTGCAATTACAAGTGCTAGCTAATTACTACATTAGCTAGTTTGGGTTAAGGAGTTAAAGTAAAAGTTTACACAAATACAAAGCAAGCTACCAATGCCACGATTCACATTGTTCAACTTAAATTCAACTACTTTCTTTCAGATAGACTCAGGCAGACATTAAATTTGCCAATGATCAGGCTAGCATGTGTGATCCATTCCTGCATATGAAAAAGGCATTCCGATACCAAACTTACCGCCGTCAAGAAATTCCTCCCGAAAGTACACGGTTGCATGGACGCAATACGCTGTAAGAATTATAACTAACAACCCTAAGACTTTCATTTTTCTACTTCTGCACTTCTTCCAAGTGTTGACAAGATCCTTGCTGCTAACTTGTGATCAAGGAAGCGCAAACGGGAATTTTGGAGTGGCTAGAGCGAACAGATGTCTAAATCTCATTGGACGAGAGGCTGGTAAGCCTAACCAATTGCAGTAGACCACGAAACATATGTACAAGTGACTTCAGTGACGTTGCCCCTTGATGTTATGCATTTTTATTGATGTAATTATGTCTGTTGTGTATTAAGTAGTTAAGTATCATAACGTATACTGGCCTTATCGTTATCTTTAATTCTGCCTTTTCTTTTAATGAAGAAAAGGGTCAGGTCGATCTTCCAGAGCAGCATTATGGACAGACCAGCAGAGGGTGCCAAATACCACATACTGTTTACTTTCATACTTTCAGGATTTCTCAATGACGGGGTAGAGATCTCATCAGCCTGGGAGGCTATGAGATGATTGCATGATTTTTATATAATCTATAATCTTTTTGTAATATTATATAATGTTTTTTAAATACATTTGAAATATTATACGATATTATTATGCTTATTAATATAATTATTTATTAATACATTCTCTATGGTTTCAATGGCGTTTAAATAGGCCTACAGTAGGTTTGTTACAGTGTATGCTTTGATTAATATATGTTGTTGATGCTGTGATGCTTTTGCTATTGATTGTTTGATTAAGCAGTTTGGGCCAGAAACAGACCAGTTGAATTGCATTTGTGATTTTGCGCATGCATGCATTGGAAGCGACGGGTGTTTGGCTTGTCTGCACAGTTGCATGTATGAATTCGTGCGTGAGTCTGGTGTGAAAGCGTGCGTGAGGCTATGCACAGTTGTGCGCATCTCCGTCAATGGATGGTCTGGCTTTTCGAGGAACTGACTGACATGTCTTTTTTTCTCTCCGTGAAGAAGGGGACGAAGACAAGCAACTGGCGCCAGCCTTCAAATCACCTCCGCACCGACTGATCCCCAATTATGTCAAGAGAGAAAATAGTGTCCCTTTGAAACGCGTTCTTAATCAACCCCAATTAATTCCGCTCCTTTCCCTTATTATTGTCACCGTGGACCACGTCCTGCTAGACAACCTGTTAACTGGAGCCTGGGCCCCGGCTAGGGTCACGCTTGGCCAAGCAAAATAACAGATAATAATAATGTGAATTAATTGCTTGTTCCTATAGTGTTTTTCTTTCAATTTCTGGGTGCCAGCAACAACAGCTGCCAAAATTATTCGGACACAGGTGTGACAAGGGAAAAGTTAGGCTATACCTTTGTTTAACTTTATTAATGTAAGTTGATGATGCATTTAATAAAATGTGTGTGGGTCAGGATGTATTTTAAACACTATTCTAAACATTGTTTGTTATAGTACTAACAGAACTATATGGTACATTTTATAGTGGAAAGCCAATAAGCCGATTTAATTCAATATCATCATTACTATATTTCCTATATACTATATTGCATGGCAACATGAGTAGGTGAAATTCAGTTTTCTTATCTACGCACCACCTGATATATTGATAATTCTTTATACAGTATTCCCATGCAAAAGTAACGAAAAACATAGATAAACTATTGCACAACCCTATAAAGAAAAATAAAGAAGCAATTATGATAACAGATTATACATATTTAGGCCTGCTGGTTTATATATATGAATTTAAATCTTGTTCAAAAGTGTAAATAACCTCCATAAATAAACCAGTGCCACTGGGCCACACATGGATACACCAGAGGGTAATTAAAGCCTCCGCACCATTGGCCGCTACAGGCTGTCAGCCGGGGGCTCCTGACACTCCTGGTGAGGCCTGATGGAGTGGAGCCTCATCTGCCTAACGGCCTGGCAAGGCTCCATGGGCCTTCAGGAACACAACAGGTCTCCCCCAGGCCAGCGTCACATTGTAACATTGGTCTATTGTACATCAGCGCTCATTAACAGCATTAAGTCATGTTGGTGGCTCGCTACTGCATGTCTGAAAAGGAAAACTCGTCCAGGTTACAGTGCTTCTGATCAATGTGTCTTTATTAATGAATAAACAGAGCATGTTGAAGTGCATGTACACTACTCTCTGTCCTTCGGTCATATAGAAAAGTTCGTTTTCGGTTTCTTTGGCATTTTTTGTCCGCTGTAACCAACAGGGATACAAGTTTAAGCTAAACACACACAGGTTGGGTGCTGCCATTTCTAAAGGCTATTGTGTACTGATAACTTTCTGAACCCTGGTTTATGTTTTATGCATCCCTGTTACGTCCCCACTCGTCTAGGGGTAAGGAGGACATAATTATGATATTCACAATTATGGACATAATTATGATATTCACAATTCATGTGACCTTGTTTTTCGTCCGGGATATATGCACCTCTCTTTTGCTATATTCCGTGCCCTATCATCACCTGACTAGGTGTGTTGATGCTTTGAATTAACAAATTTGTTTTGGTTACTTGAAATTCCAGTCCATTTTATTTTCCAGTAATAATCATTTTATCACATTATTGGGTGGTGAATATTTGTGTTGATTCAGTTCTCTGTGTAATTTGTGATGTTTTGTTTTGAAGTCTGTATTTAGAATTGGTGTGTATTATGTATTGTATTGGCAGAATGTCCCGTCAGGCTGAAAACACACACACACACACACACACACACACACACAAATCTGGGTGGGGACCAAGATCATATCTCTCGTAAAGAATGTAAATACAAAGTCTTACCCACAAAATATGTGTGTTTCATAGATATAGGCAGGTTTGCCAGCACCCATAACTCTCCCACACAATATATGCATACTCAGCATTTTCTCAACATTGCAGGATAGAGCACTCTTACCAACAGAGGTCCTGATAAGCAACAACCTTCATGTGCAATGGAGATTTTTAACACAATAACTACAAAAAAGATCTAAATTGGCAGCCTTAAAATGCTAAGAGGAGAGACCTGGTTTACTGGGTCATGATTAGGGTTTGGGGGCATCTGAGGGCTTTCTGTCTAACGTTGGGAACCTATGGGTTAATCGCTTTAAACCCAGTAATTAGGTGTTAAGAGTTATGCCTGTCTGATCAAATTAGCTTCTTGGGCAGATTGTCCTGCGTGACTTCCTCAAACCTCCCCCATTAGGTTACATTGAGGAGTTCAAAAGGGGTACTAATTCTATGATGAAATTATCTATGTTTATTTTATTTTTCATATATTTTATATAGCCCTTAATCACATTACAGTCTCATATGTAGTTTTAAGGATTGTTTTTCCACTCTCTGCAAGACCCAATAAAGCTGCATTTCCATTAAAATCAAACAGGTTAGACCTTTCCATATAATGTCCTATGTGTGCTCTTTTATAGTTTCTAAGTAACTTTGAACCATTGAAATTCATTAACACTGTCCAGAAAGATTGGCCATGAGGAAACCCATAACCCCTTCTAAACAAAGGAGGAATCTTTACTTGAAAGACAAAAGGAGAAACAGGGAACAGGATTGCAGGTAACAGCCAGATACAGAGTGCACAAACAGCGGAGACTGAACTTAAGAAACATGAGGGTTTAAATACGCATGGGGAGACACAGGGGGGAAACATCAAATCAACACAGACAATGAACTGGATAAATGAGGTGAACTGAAACAGGTGGGACCAATGACACATTTACCCAAGAACCAGGAAGTGACACGAGAGGCAGGAACAGTGACACAGGGAACAGAGGCAAAGACAGGAAAACAAGGTATGAATACAAAATAAGACAAAAAACAGAAACAAACAAACACCAAATCGTGACACCACTTATATATATCCCAGATTGTTCATACATTTACATAATATACAGTAGTTAAAGTTAATTTGTCATACACATTTCCAGAAATGAAGCCATCATTACAGAGTTCTTTTCTTTCCAAAAACATCTATGCACCAACTATGCATAGTTGGCTAAATCAAATTAAAAAGTGATAAAGAAGCATTTTATATATGCGGAAAAAAACCCAACCATTCCAATTGGACCATTTCCTTCAGGAAATGTAATTAATTATTCATTCAAAATCTATTACAATGTGATTGAAATCACAGGAAGTCCATATTGGTACTTGTCGCTCCAAAAATATGTCATTTTATATTGTGCATTGTATCTTCATTAAAACATAAAACCAACACCAAAAAAACTGTAAACATTTACTGGAGCAGCAAAGAATCCTTCCAGAAGTTCTCCATTGGATCACATGTGTTGCCAGGTTTTATCCATGGACTGAATATGCTCTTTGGCCTTCATCCTCAGTGCAGCAATGCTGGAGCTCCTTTCGTCCTCCATGGGGTACTTGTCGTTGAAGCTGGGTGGGTACTGGTAGGGGGGAGGGGGCATGGACTGCATGCCCTGGACCATGCCAGGGGGAGTATTGAGGAACGTGTGGCTAGGATAGGCAGGCTGTAGGCCCTGTGGTGAGCCCATGAAACCTGGTATGGAATGCATAGATGAGGCACTGGAGATGGGCGAGGTGAGCCAGGGATCAAGGGGCATAGGGTTGGTCATGGGTCCCACGCTGGAGGGGATCGGAGGACGCGTGAAGGACAGCATGGGGGAGTCCTGTAGCTTCATGGAGCTGGTGTCCATTTTCTCCTGACGCCTCCACTTGGCTCTGCGGTTTTGGAACCAAACCTAGATAGAGGCAAATTCAGACATTTATAATGAGCAAGAATTCATGAATAATTATCATTCAGGTTGAACCATAGGGATTCTGTGTCTTCCTTAGGCTGTGACCATCATTTGTGAAGAATAAACTCTGCTGTAACCAGTAGCCCATACTGCTTGTTAGGCAACAAGAGAGTCCATACCTGAACTCTGACCTCTGGGAGGTTGACCTTCATCGCTAGCTCTTCTCGGCTGTAGACATCTGGATAGTGGGACTTCTCAAAGGCCCGTTCCAGCTCATGGAGCTGATACGTTGTAAAGGTGGTACGGTTCCTCCTGTGCTTCTTCTTAGGGTGGTCTTCGTCTTTAGACTCCAGAGATCTCTCATTGTCATCAGAATCCTTCTGCAGGTCACAGATCTCTGACTCACTTTTTTCACTGGAGAAAAGGTCTGATTCTAAAATAGAGACAAGCTGATGTGTCAATAAGTTCATAATTTACCAGTATGCAGCTTCATAATTTACCATTTGGCTCATAAGGTTATTAACGCATTATTAATGATAAAAAGTCAGCCTGTCCGTTAGTAAACTGATGAGAAAAAAAAGCATGACCTACTTTTGAGGAATCAATAACTGTAGAGTAAATGATTGATCATGTTTGACACTAAATTGATTGTACGTACTATAAGGTCCCTTTTCTATAAGGCATAGCATAATTTCATGCCCAGGGGATTCTCCTTCAACTTTATTGACTATTTTTTACTCATGTTTGCAACACGTATATAACCAGACCTAAGCGTGCTAATGTGAACATATAAATTACACTTTCAGGGTATTCAAAAAACAAATGAAACAAAATAAACTAGAGAGTAACAATTACCACAATCTTGGTAGTCTATGGATGTAGGCTGCAGCCTGTAATGTTTACACCAGAAGGGCGGAGGAATTGAACTTACACTAGGTGCGCACACCAGGGGGTTGGCAATAGCATTTAGGCCTGTGCCAATGACATCACATCTTTCACTGAATTTTTCCCTTGCAATAATCCCATCACAACAGATGCTACCAGTTAAACCTGCGAGTCCCCGCCTTCCCTAATCTAACAAGGGACTCTGTTTAGCTTTTGCGCACTCAAGGGCCAGATTTGTCGATTCCAAGAAATGAGGTGCAATGCTAAATAATCCTGAGTGTTGCCAACCAAAGCTCATTAATCATGCCAATTCAATTGGGCTAGTGTGGTGATCAAATCAATGGCTTAGAATAATGACGCCAGGCTGCAAAAGCAATAACCCTGTGGCAGGCATTATAATACTGTATACCTGAAGAATTTTTTGTTCTTAAAAGGTTCCATTCACACCCTGATTGGGAAGCAGGTGGTACAATTTTCCTACTTGAGCATACTATGTTTCTGTGCTCACTGAAATATCATTTACGTTTAGGTGTTTTCTAAATGAGCATAATCCAGTCTTAATCGTATTAAACTTGGCTGTCAAATGGTAAACAGATTAATAAACTTTAAATTGAACTTGATACATTTTCATTAAGGTGGAAGTACATTGACGGGGCCTTAATTATGACAGATGGTAGAATTTTCTTTCTTTCAAAAACCAAGTCTGAAATCTTACAAAAATATATGTTTTGCTCATATTCGAAGGGAGGCCAAAAATAAAGCTACACCAAGGCCAATGTGCAGGCTCGTTACCAAGATCTTGGTAACAATGTTATTTTGACCTTTTTGCTTTAATTACAGCCCATGCAAACACCAATAATAACAGAGTCTGTTTATTTTGAGGTAGTTTGTAAAAAAGGAGACCCTAAACATTATGGGATACCCCACAATTTTCTGGGGTCAGTTCCTGGCCATATACTGTAAAGCTACAACAGTAATTTATATCAGTTAAGCACAATGATGATATAATCAGAACAGGCAAATGCCACAACTTCCATCAAGCCCGCGAGGCGCATGTGCAAACTCACCATGGTAGATGGAGTGTGTGCTGTCACCCAGCTCCGAAAGGTGTCCATATGGGTCAGATGGAACCTGCTTTTCATTGTCCTCCTGGGCCTCCCCACTGCCTTTACGGGGGTCATCATCTCCTCCTGGATGGAGTAGCGTCTCCTGGTCTTTACTGAATCCCAGAATGACATCAATGCTGTGGACCCGGCCTCCCGCGCTTGACCCTGCTCCCTTCGCCATGTCATAGTTGTCTAGGCAACCATCGTCCACCATTCCCAGGGTATCCATTGACAAATGCATCCGAGCCCGTTGGGATACTCGCCCTCTTCCCCGTCAGAGAGATGCTAGAAAAACTCCAAGAAGTGTCACACAGTAGTTTAGCTAGCTCACAGAGCAGCGGTGCCTCCTACATGCAATGGGAAAACTTTATGTGAGTCCTAAAAGGGCCGTTTTCTTCCAGTAGCACGTTAGTGTGTTGTGTTGCGAATATTGTTCCAAGAAAGGGAAAGTAGATACAACTTGTATTCTTAAACCGTAGCCTAAAAATAAAAGGAAGGAAGTTATTATTATCACAATATTTAGACTAAATGCTTGTTATGTGATATGGTTATGTGGCAAGATGAATAACATAAATTCCTATTCCCTTACATACTAAATTATTTATCATCAATACAATCATTTAAAGTTAAATTTTTAATAGATGTTTAAAAATAATATTTACATTTTCTATTGCCTGACCTGCTCTAATCACATCATATGTGCAAAGTCTACCGATCACAAGAACCCATAACTTTGTCTACCAAACAAATTGAACCAAACATTTTGAATCTTAGATTTATAAGAGTGATTTGGATTTCTTTATTTTTGTTAAAGTTATGATTTCTTGTGTTTATGTGATGAAGTGAGGCTGTGCAGGTTTTGAAGGCTGTTAAATACATTCCTAATACAATAAATTGAGTTATTAGCTAGCATACTACATATTGTATCTGTTCTGGCATAATAAGCTAATTCACTTGTTTGATGAAAGATGTTATCATCTTTCATCAAACACAAAAAATGGGACAAAAAAGAAAAACTGGAAAATAACTGATCAAACCAGAACATAAATAATTGATCAGTGATTTGTAGGTAAAATATATAAAGATAACTCACCCCACTTCAGGTTGCTGTCACAGACTAGGCTGCACACATGTTGGCTCTCTAGCCCATAAGTAGACAAATGACAGCAGACGCTTCCGATAGCCACTGTGGGCACTTGTTACTCCCTGTTAAGTCCTTGAAATCCCCTGCACACAAGTGAGCAAAGGAACCTCAGCTGAAGGCCTGTGTCCAACCACATGGAATGCCTTTCTGGACTGGACAAACCTCTCCTTAACTGAACAGGACACCAAAGCTTGCAAGGGAATGGAAGTAAAACCAAAGGGTTTAAGAGGTTTATTAATTGGAATCCTTCCCCTTTAAGAATGATTGACAGTTGTTTTCTGGTCAAGTAATTGCTCCAAATGTGCCCTGCATTCAGACCACAGAGGGAGGCCATTGCTAATGAAGCCTTGACAAAACTTTCTTTCAAAAAATCTATTGTCTGAAAGATAAAGGCTCGTACTGAGAGTTTTCACTAATCCCTTCATTATAGACAATGTAAGGGAGAAAAGACAGAGAGATGGACTTTAACTAGAATAGCTACACACAGTAAAGAGTTGTATTCATAAAACAGGTTTATTCACAAAGGCCCTTCCCTCTTTAGTTTCAGGTTTGTAGTGGCAGAAAAAATATATAAAAGCATCAACTTTGTGAAAGTAAGAATGCCTTATCAGTTCATTTTTTTTCAATATGTGATTTGATATTTATTACATTTTTGATAGATAAAGTCAGTGGTTCATGGGACCAGAGACTGATAGACAACAAAATGTATGTCAGTTTTATTACAATAAACACAACCGATAATTAGACACAACGAAATGTTTAATTACATTTTGAAAGAAGATATAATTTCAAAAATATTTCATCTTCTTCTAGGGTTAAGAAAATAGTATAAAAGAAAGATCACATCTGACAAATGAGGTTTTATCTGTAGAAAATATTACTATGCAAATACAAATAACTGGCCCTCTTGTGTTCTGCAGTGGAGGATTGTTTTATACTGCAACCTATAGGTTTCTCCTTTGCCAGCTGGCACACTCAAAGCGGTGGCGGCTAAGTGTCACAGAGATCAATTGTTAATGAGCCTAAAGACTTCGCTAGAGATTTCCTCTGACCTCACCTCATCTATCTGAAGATACTGAAGATAGATTTAGTAGTTCCAGGTCTCTCAGCAGATAATTCAACATTGTAGTCAATTTAATAGACCATATGTTTTTTTTATGATACCATTCGCCGTCTACACACTCAAAAATAGGGGTACAGATCTAAAGATACACATTTTACCCTACACGCAAAAAAATAAAAATAAAGATACATTTTAGGGGTAAAATTCTGTGTCCTTATCTGAATTTTTAATGTACAAGGACTGTTCAGCAAAGGATACATACACTATATATATATTTAATTCTGCCTCAATCATTGCATACTGAAAAACGAAATTTACCATCTAACTGAATTTGTTAATTGCACTATGCTGGTTTTGCAAATGGCTTGTACATTATATGGTGCTTGCCATATCTAATGTGAAACTTAGCATTGAGTACATTTTGGTCTCTTGGGGTGCAAACATTTTTCTTAAGCGGTACAGTCAACGGTACAATTATAGACACAAGCCCAGGAGTATAATTTTAGTACCCTAATAGGTTTTAATACAAACTCATCAACAAGCATTTGTACCCTTAGGTACATAAATTTAGTGTGTGTAAACAATTGATGACAAATTGACAAATAACATCAATGCAATACATTTGATATACTTTTGGTTTAGAAGTAATGTGTTCCTTGTTGAAGCCAATGAGTCCAGGGTACAGCCCATATTTATTATAATATGATATTTGATATGATATTTAAAATGATTTTCTCAACAGACCGTTAAAAGACAAACATATGTATGCTCATGTCTGGGAAAGTAAACTTTAAATGCTAAAGTCATCTAAAAACAGGAGGTCCCCTATTGCCAAAACTCCCATCTAATGGCTGTGACACTTATCTTGCTAGTCAAAATCTTTTTTAAGGAATCACAGACTGCAAAGCCTATTACTTTCGGCTATAGGTGATACACTTTTTTCTTGCAGAATAAACTAATGGACTTAACAGGTGCACCTTTAGAAAGACTTTCTACCATAAAGAGTGGTTACGCATTGCTATTAACAATTGTCCTGAAAATGTTTAATAATAGGGAGCTCTGTTCTTATATTGTGTCTTGAACGAGTGAACTCATGTTTCAATGTACTGTATTTTAATGTAACATTTACATCATATCACTCAGGTTACAGTATGTCAACTATAATACATTTCAAATAACCAAGTGTAGATTAAGTGAAAGTGAGAGAGGGTACATTGTGTGAGTATGTGGGTGTGTGTACATAATATCTTTTTTACATGGGTGTCATGCTTTGTTTTTCATTTTCAGCATTTTAGGGCCTGAACCTTTAGAAACAGGACGTTGTTTTCAAAAGCTGTAAATCAAATAAAGGGCACAAGAACAGTTTGCTTACAACAGCCAACACAAACTTTGTTTTACAGTGCTCCAATCAGCATTCACCTCAGCGCACAGTCATGCATGTAAACAGACACATCAGGGAAAATTGTGGGAGGAGGCAAGAAGCCAAAGAATGTTTCAAAGTCCCTAAGACAAGGTTACTTTTACCATCCTTTGTACCTGAAGCAGTTTTTTTGTTTGTTTTTATCATCTAGTGCTCGCGTACCTACAGCCTCACCAGAGAAATGTGCTCATTGAGGCAAGGATGCTTCTAAATGCATCACGACAATTAGTCCTCTAAGATATTCAGTGCTGATGCTGGGCTGCCTTGATGGTAAGAGGGGAAGAAAGTGCAACAGGTGAAGGTTGAGACCTCCAGTGTGCCTTGACCTGCTTGCCTGCACCAGTGAGGTTGCCCATATCTTACTTCTGTGCTTCCCTGGCTTACTAAGAATACACTGAACGCCCTCTTGGAAAAACAAGTTTAGAAATTAGTAGTACTAAAAGTGTAGTCATTAGCAGCCATTAGCAGCCGTTGATACCTGTCTGATGACCTGCTAGCTTGTTTTGGTATAGCGCTATTTAGCTAGCTGCTAACTGTCTAGCGCCAGCTGTTAGCGCCAGCGCGTGCACGAAGACAGTGGGTGCACAAAGACTTAGGGAGTCTTCCTGTGGGAGTCATCCGAGGAAGGAAGCAACACACCCTGCCTGGATAAGTATTAACGCCCGTTCGCGTATTTTCTCTTCTTTTATATCATGTGTTGGTCCTATATTCCTGTACTACTAACATGTGCTCGCAGAGCATGCTCTCAGCC
>JAODLI010000009.1:3906332-3920367 GCA_027575585.1 Percopsis omiscomaycus | reverse complement strand
TGAAAGTGACAACAGGGGCACTGGAGAGGCAACAGCAAGACAACCCCCAAAAAGGGAATGGTTTTGCAGGTGGTGGCAACAGAAAATTGCTCTCTCTTTATCCTTCCTGACTGATTCTTCTCTAGTTTTTCATTTTGCTAGTGTCTTTGTCACTACTGGTAGCATGAGGCTGAACCTGCAGCCCATTCAGGTTAACAGGCAGTCCAGCTCCTCCAGGGTGGCACATCCATACGTGCCGTGGCAAGAAGGTTTGCCGTGTTTCCCAGTACAGTCTCAAGAGCATGGAGGAGATACCAGGAGACGGGCCATTACATGAGAAGAGCTGGACAGGGCCGTAGAAGGGCTTCAACCCAGCAGCAGGACCAATAACCGTTTTTTTGTACAAGCACTGCCAGAGCCCTACAACATGACCTCCAGCAGGCTGCTGGTGTGCATGTTTATGACCAAACTGTCAGAAATGGACTCTATAAGGGTGGCATGAGGGCCCGATGTCCTCTAGTGGGACCTGTGCTCACAGCCCAGCACCGTGCAGCTCGATTGGCAATCGCCAGAGAACAACAGAATTTGCATTTGCATTTGCAATCTCAATCTGTTCTCTTCACAGATGAGAGCAGGTTCACACTGAGCATGTGTGACAGACGTAATAGTGACTGGAGACGTTATGCTGCCTGCTCTCAGGCTGCTAGATGAGAGTGAGCCGAGTACTGACCTCTGTTACACACCGCACCTACCATTGCTGCACTCAAGGGTCACATAGTGGTGAATTGCATGATGTTCTCTCAGGCAGATACCAATAAAGGTTTTCCAGGCGATCAAGAAGCAAATTACGATTCCACTTTTATTTTACAATATAAGTATTAAGGAGCAGGTAGGGGTTCGGCATCTTGCTTAAGGATGCTTACAGGTAGACTGAGTCCCACGACCTTTCAGGTGGGTGTCAACCACCCTAACCAATAAGCTATCCTGTCCCCCAGGATTGGTTCCAAGATAGGTATGCTGCACAAGTACAGTAGTAGGCCACATTTTACAATGTTGTCAACAGTTTGCAAGCGATATTTCTGAAATTGTTACTGAAATTGTTCCCTCCGCCTACAGCCTCTCACACTTTTGCGGCGCTATAACACAACTGAGGAGTATACTTTCTTAAGTGATTAGAAAACACCCCAAATCACTATGTTCTCTGTGTAGGTTACAGAGAGTATGTCAATGATGGCGATCCCTGAGCAAGCGGACTATGACATCCTTATAGAGAGGATCAAGTCCTTGAAGGAAAAGAAGTGAGTTTTCTGGGCCTGTTTGGAATTGTACAGTATGTGTTGTGTTAAAAGTGGTCATTGTCACATGTGGTATAATTATAATATCTTTCTATGATTCTTCTAGGGAAGACCTCGCCTGCAGTTTGCCTAATATGGAAGAAGAACTTTCAGATACAGACACACTCTCGGTGGGTTCAGAGAACGCTTGGGATGACAAATCATGGAGCCTTGACTTGGAAGGTCAGTAAAAGAGGTATGGTACATTTACCTTTGCCTGGGTAAATAATAACAACACTTATTGTCAATATGCATCCTTGATGTAGGTGTAAACACGGTGGTAGAATTATAATGGATTCCTTGACGGAGGTGAGAAGTGAAGTCTTATGACAAAACAAGTTCACATATTAATGTTTCTTTATTAGGAAACGTGTCTGCACAGCTGAAAACCCAGAAGCCTGCATGCCCACCTAAACCCCCTGACTTGAGACAGAAATTTCAGAGTTTGGAGAGCCAGATATATGGGCAAGAAGTGGGGTCTCCATCCGATAGACGGCAAGGACATTGTACAGATGTTACCCCTGGCTTTATCCCTGGTCACGTGAGCCCCTCAGACCCCTCCCTGACCGACGAGGCCCAACTTTCCAAAAATAAATGTAATGGGTGCTTTGAGAACCTGGAAATCCCTTTTATAGATGAGGACATCTAATATAGAACAGACATGTTAAAAAACTGGAACTTTTAATTAACGGTGATTGGAGAGAACATTTGATATGGCATCAACAACCGTGCACTTTTTTGTTTTTGAACAAGCTGCTGTGGGTCCGAGTCAAGGTTTCTTTAAGTATTTTGTTTGTTGAGAGATTTTAGACTGTTACTTTACTACTTTTAATGCATCTAGATAGAAATGTAACGGCTAAAGCTTCTAATTCTCCTAATGACGCATATCACCTTTGTGATTTTTATAGACCACAATGTACATATCTTATCAATGTAAGTATTTAGACTATTGTTTCATCTGAATACACCAAGATAATATGACAAGGAAAAAAATGATTGTATCTATTGATGATGTCAGCTGTGTTTATGTTCCCAATGTATTACTCTTTGACATTATTCCGAATTCACCACTATGGTACTAGCATTTGGGGGTGGCCATGACATATGTGAGAACTGTTCCCTTATACATAAAAGCTTTAGCTTTGGACAGAAAATGGTTGCTATATATTTTGAAATTGGGTGTTTTTGGTGTTTTTTCTACTGAGAGCTGAATATATTGCATTTATATACCTAATATTTTCAAGGTTGTTGTTATTGTTGTTATTATTATAATAATAATAAGGTTATTGACCTTTATGAAAATATTATTTGCCCATTATTACTAGGCTGTATATTTCCATATTATGAACCTTTTGCCCATGCATGTAATTGTTCAGCTTTGCGTGTATCCACATTTTTAAACAGAAATAAACTGACTACAATCAATTGTTCTATTGTCAACATTGTGTTCTCTACATAACATAAATACTCTTCAGCATATAAGGGATTTCCTCTGTTACACCAGTTGTGCAAACGTTTTCCTATCAAACACGAAAATATACAGGTAGCCTACACTCAACGGCATGGTCAAGACGATCTGCTGAAGTTCAAACGAAGCATGGGAATTGGGGAAGAAAGGTTAAGTGACTTTGAATGTGGCATGGTTGTTGGTCCCAGACGGGCTGGTAGGAGTATTTCAGAAAGTGCTGATCTACTGGGATTTTCCTGCACAACCATCTCTAGGGTTTACAGAGAATGGTCCAGAAAAGTCCAGTGAGTGGCAGTTCTCTGGGCGGAAATGCCTTGTTGATGTCAGAGGAGAATGGCCAGACTGGTTCGAGCAGACAGCAATGCAACAGAAACTCAAATAACTACTCGTTACAACCAAGGTATGCAGAAGAACATCTCTGAACGCACATCACGTCAAACCTTGGAAGCAGATGGGCTTCAGCAGCAGAAGACCACACCAGGTGCCACTCCTGTCAACTAAGAACAGGAAACTGAGGCTACAATTCAATACAATAGAAGACTGGAAAAACGTTGCCTGGTCTGATGAGTCTATTTCTGCTGTGAAATTCAGATGGTAGGGTCAGAATTAGGCGTTAACAACATGACAGCATGGATCCATCCCATCCTGCCTTGTAGGCCTATCAGCGATTCAGGCTGGTGTGGGGGATATTTTCTTGGCACACTTTGGGTCTCTTAGTACCAACTGAGCATCCTTTAAACGCCACTGCATACCTGAGTTTTGATGCTGACCATGATCCCTTTATAACCACACAGTGTACCCATCTTATACATCCAGCAGGATAACGCGCCTTGTCACAAAGCTCACATAAACATAAAATTAATGTTTTTTTTAAACATAACAATGAGTTCACTGCAATGGCCTCAGGTAGCCTCCACAGTCACCAGATCTCAATCCAATAAAGCACCTTTTGGGATGTGGTGGAACGGGAGATTCGCATCATGGATGTGCTATAATGTCAATGTCAATATAATGTCAAAATCTCTGAAGAATGTTTACAGCACCTAGATTTCTGGAGGCAAATTGGGGATCCAACCCGATGTTGGTTGGCTCTGGATGTACCTAATGAAGTGGCCGGTGAGTGTATCTTCCTCCTACTTGTACCCACCAATCAGCGGGCGCCCTTGCACCGGTGGGGCGGGTTACTATTTAGTTCAGGAAGACGGGCCAAAGTGAGGTGGGGATGGTAAATCATCTAGTTAGCTTGCTACTAGCTGGGGCTGAATAGCGAGGTGACGGGATTACAAATCCATAGACTATTTCTATCAGATACAACTATGCCTCATTAAAAACAAGAATGGACATAAGTTAACAATGACGGGAGAGAAGAAGAAGAAAAAGCGGCTGAACCGCAGCATTCTTCTTGCAAAGAAAATTATAATAAAAGATGGAGGCAGTGTGAGTTAAATATTTATTTATCTTCGTTAGCGCCACAATAATCGCAATTAGTTGTTAAAATTAGTTTTTTCCCAGTATCGTTAAATACATGGAGACATTTAGTATTATTTTGCTGTGTTGATAGATGTTAGAACGCAACGTTAACCGTTAGCAGTGTGGTAAAGTGACCGTCTAGCTAGCTGGCTACCTCAATTAGCAAAAGCGCTAGGTTCAGCTAACGTTAGCGGCCTAATCGTTTACACGTCAGCTCAGGTAACGATAGCTAATACACATTGCTTCTAGGTTAAACATCTGTCCAGGAGATGATCTATACACTTTAGCTAATTTACACTAGATGGCATTTAGTTTAAAAAAAGATCACATTTCAGTCCTGCGGTTGGCGATCCAGCAGTTTATGGGATAGCGTTAGCCCTCTAGCATATCTGTTTATTTGAAATAAGGCGTAATTTATTGTTTTTGAAAATGGATCAAGTTTATAGGATTTGGCAGTACTGCTGGAATAGTGACCAAACTGGCTAACGTAGTAATGTATTTAATGATGAAGCTGTTTACTGATACAATAGTACATAACATTTACATTACATAAAGGTTAGTGAAGGCAGCATAAGGTTGAAGTCAACAATCTGACTTTCCGTCTAAAGCTTACGTTACCGAGAACGCTAAAGTAGCTAGTTTGCAAAGCTTAACGTTAGCTGTCTAAAACATGTTTCATTGCATTATTGGCACATATTTAGTATAGTTATTTTCAATCTAGTCTAATATTATTAGCTATTATAATCATTTTTTGAGTTGACAGCAGAAAGCAGACATTATTTTGGAAGCAGTTGGTTAGTATTATAGGCCTAATGCTAGACGCCAGATGTCATGATTGTTACTAGATCCAGGCTTGCGTTGTTGACTAATGTGTGTCTGGTGGTGAAATATGTTTTCAAAAGAGGTTCAGTGAATCACTCCTACTAGTTATGTAATAGTTTTGTGTAGCTATTGTTCAATTGCTGAAATTCCATAATCTTGCTTATCATCTTCAACACCTGTCTTCATGTAACCTCTGTGTTGTTGCTCCATTCTATTGTTGTAGTATGTGTGTAGTCTGACCAGCTCCTAAGATGTGACTTGCAATACGATGTCCAACCAGTACATTTAGAAGTCTTCGATCCACATCTTAAATAGAGGGATCAAGAATAATCAAAATTAATAAATAGATATAGTTATCATAGCAATGTGATTCTTTTGAGTCATGTAGTACTAAATTTGTTAATTTTTACTGTTCAGCCGGTGGTGTGAGTTGTAACGGAACTAAAAGGATGAGGGTTTCATCAGATTTATCTGTGACATGTTTCCTATGATGCTTGGAGCCCTGCCTCATAAGGGAAATGAGAAACCACATGAACTAGTCACTTGCTGCAGCTAAAGCTTTCACTTTGCAGTATACGGCCTCCTTTACTGGCGTAAGTTTTCCCACCTATTTTTGCATCCGTCCAAGGCATCATCCTGCCTAACTCATATCACTCTTGTGTATGTATAGACGTTATTGTGTCACAGCAAATTTCCCCCTCTGGAGTAGGCTTCATGAGACAAAAGGACTTGTATTATTCATTACAAAGATTTAGGCCTGCACTTGAAACAATAGCGTTTACTTGACTATGGTATGGAATTAGTCATTTAGCCTACGGTCGATGCTGCTGGTTTTAGACCCTGTAATTTAAAGGGGAAAATAGTCCATATATAGTGCCTGTAAGACTGAAGCCTGACTGAAATTACCATTAGTCCAATTCTGACCATAGAGTGCAGAAGTAGAATACTTGTACATAAACTAAGCAACTCCCCAACCCCTTGCGCCATGTTTGCCAGTTTTGCCCTGAGCCAACTACTGTTTGAATTGAGCAAATGGTAGATAGGAAGTGGGGGCGTTCTGCATTAATTAATCCCTCATTGTGTTAGGTGCTGGAACAGAAACAACGGAAGTCAATATGGGGTGGGTGGGGACTGTTTGTTTCTGGTAAGGTACCTTCCATGAAAATTGGATTATTTCACACCAAATGTCAGTGTGAGGATTTATTTAGGATATCAATGTGGATCTAAATGTGAATATTACTCAAAATCAAATCACAATGAGTTAACTCAATAATAAATGGGATGTCCCGATATCAAAGATCGGTTTTGGGGCCGATCAAGGCATTTTTTTTTTTACAACCATGGCCCATTCTATTTCCGTACATTCATTCCGGCTTAGTTTCTAGCTTGTGAGTGGGTTGTGTTGCCATGTAATTCATTTATTGCATCTTAATAGCCATTCAGCTAACTGTTCTAGCTCTCTCATCACTGTCTTTTTATTTTTTTTCTTCTCCCAAATGCAGCCTCAGGGAATCGGTGAGCCCAGTGTTTACCATGCTGTGGTGGTCATTTTCCTGGAGTTCTTTGCATGGGGTCTACTCACCACCCCTATGCTCACGGTAAGCCTCCTAGATGTCAGCCCATTGCCCTTAAATGACCCAGGATTTAAGTAACAGTGACCTAATAATTACATTATTTGTACATGTGAATCTTCTCCCTGTACACCCAGATCCAGAGTACTGATTATAATTGACTGGAATCACTCAAGATTCACCACCGCCTATGAATAATTGAATTGCTAATCAAATTGGCTAGTGCGTGGCTGAATCGCTTTTTGTTGGTTCATGTTTTTCTCTGTATGCTGATGCTTTTGCCTGGCGCTAATGGACTGAGAAATATGAAAGGGGAATCAAACCGCATATTGTTTGAACAGGCTTATCGGGTTTGTTGAAAGGCTTATCGGGGGTCAGTGGTTTGTGTTGTCAGGCCACAGCACATGTTGACCAGGCAACCATGCCACACTCACCTCAGTCTACGCCATGTCATTGTTCGGGGCACAACAATAGGCATAATTTAAAGGGCATCCTTCAAAAGCCTTTGTAAGAAAAACATTCTAAAATGACACAGAACTCTCAGTTAATTTGAAGGCATGTTTTTGCTGGATGCGACTTATCTCACTTTAGTTAGTTTAGTATTTGTCTTAATTGTTAGTTGTATTGTTTAACGGTTAAGCATAAGTTACTGTTGTTTGGTTAGCCTTAAGTTCCCCGGGTGGTGGTGAGATTTGCGTTTTGGACTAATCAGAAAGCGACGGCCTCTGCTTTGCTGCTCCCAACGTCTCTTTATTAGTATCCGACCGTACCAGTACTGCTTCATTCAGATTCTGTGCATTGGCTAACTGGCTCCCAAAGGAAAACGGGGGTGTGGGTTTCCTAGCTATGTCATTAGACCTTCTAAACCCCCATTACGTTGTTCAGAAAATCCAAAACAAAGGGTTTTTCCCCCAGTGACACATCTGTCATATTCAGAGCTAGAGTAAATGACCCCATAGACTTTGAACTACACCTTCTTGAACTACAACCCATGAACCTGGCATACTGCAGTGGTTTAGTGTCTCAAAGGACATTGATTTGAACACGTTGGTGATAAGATGTCGGTGGACAACCAACCCCTAGGGTTTTTATCGCAGTGGTAAAGAAAAACAGCTTTAGCATTAACAGATTTGTTCCTGGGAACATTGTTAATGACTGAAAAGACTGCCCATGATCGCTGTCTTTATCATTTTTCTAAAATTGATCGATGGTATCGCTTCTTTCTTTTTTTTATTGGGCACTGCCACTATTGCTGATCTGCTGGATGGACTGAATAGTGTGCGGTTCTTTTGACGGGAAAAGCATTTAGATCTAGTACGGTGATGATAGGTTAAGACCGAACCACTCACTCAGACAGTCCAGTCATTTATAACCTTGAGTCTGACCCTGCTGGCGGAGGCCTTGTATTGACACATCTCGGACAGCGATACGTGGGGAGAGCTCAGCCTGAACATAACACAACATAACTGTTTGAACGGAGCAACACTTTTTCTTCAATAACGTTTGCTACGCTCTACAACCCGGGTCTTATGTATGTTTCACTGTGTTTTATGGGTGTGAAAAATCCATAAACGATTTTGCTTTGTCATGACTGACGGCATTCTCCACTCCAACCGTTCAGTTCATTGAACCTAAGAACATATATTATCCAGCCTCGTTGAAAACCACAGTGGTTAGAGGCCAGTGGCTTCTCAAGCCCTCATTCATCCTCCCCATGACTCTCAGGTCCAAAATCAAATATAAAACTATTTCCAATTTAAATGAAAGGCAATAATTGACAATATGAATGTATAACAATGCATATTTGTGGCCTCCCTGCCTACCTTCACAGTTAATTATTTTTAATCTCCAGCTCAATCTCAAGGCCGTTATTCTTGACATCAGTAGGTTTGTGTACACTGTGGTCAGACCTGCTTGGTTCCGTGCTGCTGCTATCCTATGACTGAGACTGAGAAGTGAGCCAGCTGCTGTAGGTCATTGTTTGAAGTATGTTTCAGTGTTCTATGGATGAAAAGGCCTCACAATATGCGTTATCTTTGTTTATTCCCCAGGTATTACACCAGACATTCCCCCAACACACATTCTTGATGAATGGCCTTATTCATGGTGTCAAGGTAAGTGATAGGACTACTTTACTTAGTAAAGTAAATGTGAGTATGGTATCTCTTGCGCATACTGTTCTAAGGATGGTTTGGTAAACCAGATTATTGGTGTTTACCCAATATCTGGTATTCTGTTGTTTCACTGTTGGCTAGGCCATGGAGCATTTTTCTTACCGTATCCCATCATTTTGAATAATGTGTGAGTATACATTAATCCCAACACCTGTCCCTACAGGAGTTGTATTTCTGTTATTACATATAAGAATAAGTTAATGAGTAACTTGACTGATAAAGATCAAGGTAAAATGAAATTGCTTACGCAAGGAAAACACACTACCGTTTCAATAGTAGTTGGCATTAATGTCCCACTCTAAAGGGACCTTGTGTGAGAATAACGCATATATATTTTGCCGAGGCAAGGGTCAGCCATATGTAATTATCTCATAGCGGGTTCTCAAGGCACAGTTTCTGTCAATCTAATGGTTGCTTCTTAATGGTTGTCTCTATTTACAGCATTCAATTCAGTGAACACTTTTTATTTATTTAATTTTTTTCTCCCACACTTCTCAATTCTTTCCGTCTCTATTGTTCATGTATTGTAATGTCCCTCTGTCCCACAGGGCCTATTATCATTTTTGAGTGCTCCTCTGATTGGAGCACTATCAGACGTATGGGGACGCAAGTCTTTCCTGCTGTTAACGGTCTTCTTCACATGTGCGCCCATCCCACTGATGAAGATCAGCCCATGGTGAGTGCAGCGCTGACGGATATCTGTTTTTTTATAGAATTGTCAGATTTTTTTTATAGATTTGTCAGATTTGAGTTGCAGACTTGTTCTCATACAGGGGAAAGGCTAGTCCGGGATCATAACTAGTGGTAAATCAGCTAGTTTAATTAATGGTTTGGGTAAATGCAGAGTTATCACTTATAGGCTTACTTGTATACCTGTGTTTTACTCTACAGTAATGGGACATGTATCATGAATAGAACAAGCGTTTCAGTTGCCTGCGTTGTGATTGGCTATACCCCTTCATTTCTCCAGGTGGTACTTTGCAGTAATCTCCATGTCTGGAGTGTTTGCTGTCACCTTCTCTGTGATCTTTGCCTACGTGGCAGACATAACGCAGGAGCACGAGAGGATCACGGCATATGGTTTGGTAAGCAAACCGTGATTGCTACCTGTTGGAGAGCAGGACGGAAAACACAAGAGGTTTCACAGAAAGTTGCACATATGTTTATGAATTAAAATACTGTTAATACACATTAACAGATAACGGTTTGGTGCCTTCCCTTTTTTCTGTTGTTCCAATTGTTGCCAGTAGACTAAACCCACCTCTGTTCTCCCCTCAAAACATTACCTGCCTCTCAGGTATCGGCAACCTTTGCGGCCAGCCTGGTGACCAGCCCAGCCATCGGGGCCTACCTGTCGGTGGCCTACGGCGACACCCTGGTGGTGATCCTGGCCACGGCCATTGCGCTCCTGGACATCTGCTTCATTCTGGTTGCGGTGCCCGAGTCTCTACCGGAGAAGATGAGGCCAGCCTCCTGGGGAGCACCCATCTCCTGGGAGCAGGCTGACCCCTTTGCTGTGAGTTCTTTTATATTAAACTGCTGATGGTGTAAGATAATGGGGACAATGTCAAACCTTCATGTATACATTTACGTCCACAGAGGAATTGCATTAGGTAGTGATGTGTTTTTTGGCCCTCATGCTGTTTGTTAGGTTGCGCAGGGATCCCGTGGGTTCAAAGGGATTACTTGCCATTTACCTTGGGTGTGACGCCCAAAATGACATAACTATCAGATCTTTAATATCTACATTGCGTCTGTATTTGGAATCGTGCTACATATCTTTCTCTAAAATTACTGAATTGAGTGCTTTATCTTTTAACCCAGCGGAACCCTTGGTGGTCTATACTATATATCTCTACAACCAGTGGCTACGTACTTTACATATCTTTTATATCCATGAGTAAAGCCCCGGTCACACTATGCCTTGGCGTTCCATCCGCTTTCCATTCAAGTGCAGAAAAATACCAGAGTTGTCCACTTTGACTTGAATCTTTATGACGTTACAGCTACATGTGTCATACTGAATCTGACGTGGTTGGCTAAGCGACTACTGCTGTGATATTCCCTCAGTCTCTGCGTAAGGTGGGCCAGGACTCCACGGTACTGCTCATCTGCATCACAGTGTTCCTCTCCTACCTGCCTGAGGCAGGCCAGTACTCCAGCTTCTTCCTCTATCTCAGACAGGTAATGTCTCTTCCTCCATGAACACAACCCTTCTGAAGGGAGTAGCGCAGACACTGCTCCTTTGCGTACCTGTAGTTGCTCCCATCATTCGCCACATGCAATAATATCGGCTTGTTACTGAACTGTGTGATGAAATGGAGCAAATGTATCAGGGACCTCAGCTAAAAATCGAGTATTTGGGTTGTCGTAGAATTCCCATGCCTGGGTAGGCCCGCCTTAAGATACACTGAAGTGATCTCCTTTTCCAAACTGGTAGGAGATTTGCGTTTGTGTACACACTACTGTTTGTCTGTGTCTGGTAAACTAGTCAGTCGAGTCTGAGGTAGTGGGCTGCCCCACTAGGGCTGCCTTCCGATTGGATAGAAATGTACCGATAGTGTCTGTATTTGACCTGGATACACTAGTTAAACGCACACAAAAAAATCATTATTATTCCAAACGGGAATAACATGCTAGCCCACCTCCCCATTGTAAACTACTTTATATTCACACAGTGTCACGCGCACTTGTCTCATAGCTAAGTGGCTCTGTCCTAACCTGTCTTGCATGAATGCTATATTTGCCCTCAGGTCATACGCTTCTCGTCAGAGACAGTGGCAGCCTTTATTGCTGTGGTGGGGATCCTCTCCATACTGGCTCAGGTACTACATGGACCATCAATCTCAATCATTTTAACGCATAGTAATTTCGCTATATCAGAGCTCCACAATTTGATAGGACCTTTCATTTTTACCCGTCTCTCTCACACACACACAGACGCACACTTTCCCACAGAAAATAATAAAATGTATTTATACAGTTTTATGTGAAGGGGAGGAAAAAAGTCTGCCTCCAAAATAACCTCTCTACATTTTTGACACCACTTTATATGTTCTTCATATCATACATATCTAGGTTGTGGAAATTGCATAGAATAACATAACATATGAAGAATTTGCATGAGGCAAGATGATTTTCAAGTTTTGACGCGTCCAGTCGAGCCAAAATGTTAGCACTGTAAAATGCTCACGTCTGACACACACGATGACAGACGGATACACACGAGCTCCAGCTCTAGTATGAGTTGAGTGCTTATTTTGCAGCTAGTCCAATACTATACAAATCAACAGTGAGGTAGATGCAGGGTATCTTCCTGTGCTTCGTCATTTGCATTTACAGCATTTTGGAGACGCTTTTATCCTAAGCGACTTACAATGAGTACATTTGTCAATAGCTGAATATGCCATAAGCAAACAACATTCTATTAGAATAATGACATCAGCATGTCACTTAGTAATACATTACATATCATTCAGTCCTCAAAATAATTTCTAAGAGCTTAAACATAAGAGTTGATCCTAACATAGAGCAGGGACGGGTTTTTTATAATTAAATGAGACAAAATATTAAGAATCACAATAGATGGAGGGCTTTGGTTAATGGGAGAGCAATGAGGTTAGTGGCTCATTTGGTGCACTTGGCGTTTATTTTTTGTTTTATGATACTACAGTGCAAACGTTTGTGCTTTCCTAGACGGTTGTGCTGGGAATCCTCATGCGCTCAATCGGGAATAAGAACACCATCCTCCTGGGCCTGGGCTTCCAGATCCTCCAGCTGGCCTGGTATGGCTTCGGCTCCCAGCCCTGGTCAGTACTGACGGCTCCATCACGCACATTTTTCACCGCATGCTCCGTCAACTGCAGGAAATGTTAAAATAATAAGTCACCTTTTGGTGTTATGGATTATCCACCCACAACAAATGGTAAGCTATCTCAGTCGTAAGCCTTGGTCCCAGCAATAGAACGCCCCATTCTCATCCATTAGAAACATAACTGAAAGTACCACACAGGCCCACATACCTCAGTTTCACGTCATTTGTTTGTTGTTGTTTTTTTGTTTTCCACCATGTGTTGCTTGTTGTTGAACTACTGTAACAGCCCACCAGAAAGCAGCAAAAGCTACATTAAAAATGCTACCCATGGCCAAGTTCTAACACTTTAATCACTGACATTCAAAACGATATACTTCTGTTGCAGTACAGCTAATTTATTGACATGTTTCATAACATAAAAATATAGATTAAGTCAGTAAATGCTTTCAGAGAGGCATTGAAGGCCCTTTTTTTCAGTTGGTTTCCATCATTGAATGAACCATTCAGATGAACATTACTTGTTTAGTAATGTATATGCAAACACGGGTATTGATTACGATATCTACATCGGTTTTGTTTCTCATGAGGTCAGTTTCTCTTGCGTGGTCCTGGGAGAACGCACACCTCCATTTTAAACCGATGTATTGCTTCTGGACAAGAACTGCCTTGCGTCTTCTTTCTTTGGTCAATACCCTGGCTGTGTCGTCCATTTTTAACATCCCAGATAGCCTTCTATAGGTCTGGTCACAGTTGATTACTTGTTCATCGAAACAACATTCATATATAATATAATATATATAACGTCCTTGTCATAATCTCATAATAATGCATTACTTATGCTGGTGGAAAATGGAATATACGGGGAAGTCTCCCATGTGACTTGCAGTTTTTTTTTAAATGTGTTTACCTTGTGTTTAGGATGATGTGGGCAGCTGGAGCAGTGGCAGCCATGTCCAGCATCACCTTCCCGGCGATCAGTGCCATCGTGTCACGCAACGCCGACCCTGACCAGCAGGGTGAGCCACTGAGCATCTGTTTTTGAAACCGCCTAGATATTTGGACACAAGTTGGACGTTCTTGCCCTCATTCCCGTTCTTGAGGTGGATAGGATATAGTGATAGTATCTCTAATACAGAAATGGCATTGACTGTCTCTCCCCCCCCCCCCCAAAAAGGTGTTGTCCAGGGGATGATCACGGGTATCCGGGGTCTGTGTAACGGTTTGGGTCCAGCACTCTATGGGTTTGTCTTCTACCTTTTCCACGTGGAGCTGAGCGACACAGACGGCTCTGACAAAGGTGCCAAATCCAACATGGCCAACCCCACTGATGAGGTGATGCACTTGCTCCACATGGGGATGTACAGTATATAGCAGTGGAAGAGGTAGTTCATAACATGCATGTG
>JAODLI010000009.1:3862580-3898142 GCA_027575585.1 Percopsis omiscomaycus | reverse complement strand
ATACTTCATTGCATATTCCTTTGCTGTGGATGAGAGCGCTGACGTGACTGATTCATTCTAATGGAATGTCAGTAGTTATAGGTATTTGTTCATAAACCAAACTTTGTCTAACCTGTCTGTTTAATACATTTTGAACCTGTTTGGCCCTCAAAGTAATCCCAGTTTTTAATTTTGGCCCTCTGTGATTGAGTTTGACACTCCTGATCTAACAGACAGACCTAAAGTATATCATACAGAGAGAAGACAGCATTTCTGCTTATTAACAGTTATGGCAACTTGCACAGCTTACTGTGGCACAGTTATGCCCTTGCCTACATGGAGACGTAAATTGTATGGAATTTGAGTATTTAAAGAAACGGGGTGTAGAAAATCAAAAATAAGACAAACAAAACCTCAGTTTGGGTTCTTAATGATTGAGTGGTGAAACAAGGCCAGATAGGATACCTGCAGTGACATTCAAAGACAGCTCAGCCCTCAGCGCTAGACTAGAGCACACCCATAGTAAAGCACAAGGAAGGAGGAGCAGCAGGGGGGCGGAAACACAAAGAGGCGATTGGAACGGTAAAACCGTTTAAAAGGCATTACTCAACTTGAAATTCTACTTTAATGTAGGCGTTATTTAACTATTAGTTTTGATTAGTTTTGTTTGTTTCTTGCTTTGTGCCTTTTCATTCTTCCGCAGCAGGCACTCATATCAAACTGGTATTCACCACAAGTCCACTCCCAGTCCAGAACTGGGACAGCTCTTTTCGCCACAGCGCCACACCAAGGCTGGTGAGTAAAGTGCAAGGCACCAGGTAGAGCAGCGCCGGCTGGCCCATCTTCATCACAGCCAACGCCACAAAGGTGATCAGCAGGCCGATGCCGTAAGCTGAGGAGAGAGGCAGCGGGGTCAAGCACTGGGTCAAAGCAGAGGGATCCTATCAGGTGCCATTAGAGGGCCTGCAATAGGTTTGTCTTCTAACCGAACCACAGCATTGTAAAGGTAGGACTGTAGGAACTTAGTCGTAGAACTTGTTGACTAATTGATTAGTTGATCTGTACAATGTTTTCTACATGCAATAATGCAGAAGGATCTCCAGTGCATACTGGAGATGCGGTTATAGTTCTTCAGTACTTTAACATGCCTAGGTATCCTCAGGAGGTGATACAGCATGCCAAATACCTACCAACGGTGCAGGCCACAAAGTAGATCCTGGAGGACTGTGTTAAAATGTCAAACCTGTGACAGTATGCAACCAGCAGACCTGGTTGTGGAACAAGAGAGAGCAAGTTAACCGTCAGCTGCTCTATTTCCAGCTTCCCAGAACAGAGAATTAAATACAGCTTAGATTCTAAATCACAGTGTGGGGGGGTGGTCAGTGGACCAATCGTATCGAGCCAGGTGGTGTTTGTTGTTTTGCACAAATGCAGGGTGGGACTAGAAAAAAATATAGCAATGTTAGTGGTTTGAAGGCTTCACGTGACTGGAGATGTTTGGTTACCTGGCACCAGGACATCGCCGAACCCCAGGAGGGAGAAGGGCCGGTCGCACAGGGCCAGGGGAGAGAAGTTTAACCTGGGTACTTTAAGCACCATAGGAAGCTGGAGCAGACAAAGACAAGAGCGTTAACACAGCTTTAATCGGTTTCAACTGCTTCAGCTGTCTGCGCTGACAGAAGCATTCAGGAGGTGGCTGAACAATGATGAATACACGGGATATCATGTTTCCCCAAGCAGATTGACAAGCAAGACAAGCAGATTCCAGAGGAAATGATTGAGAAACACACACACACACACAAACCTTTTCATGTGCCGAGGAGTCAGACGGACCGGCCGCTACCTCCACCATTATACTTTCTCCACTCTGTGGAGAAACGGCGAGCGGTAGAATTGTCCCAAAGGTCACTTGACAGTTAAACATGCGTTATTGTACAAGGGATAAACATCGCCAGTAGCGCTGATGTACCTTTGTGAGGAAAGGCGTGATAAATACAAAGAAAACATCGTAGACGAAGAGGACCCCCAGCAGTAACGTGCAGGCCTGTGCAGAGAGGAGAGAACAGAATAAAGTTCAACACACACACACACAGAGTTCAGGACCACGCAATGAAGCAATAATTGACACACACAGTGACACAAGAAACCATGATTGTTCTGCGAGTGTCTTAAGATGAGAACCCCAAAAACCTAAAAAAGGAGAGGGGCAAAATAGAAAGAAAAGAGAAACACATTCAACGCCATTGTTGCCATGACACCAACCCACCTTAAACGTGGGCAGTCTGATTGTTTTGAGCATGTAGAGACAGAAGGCTATCCCCAGGGTGTCCTGTAACACCCACGCCCACCTAAAAGACACACCATACGGAGCAACAGAGACTGTTATTCAGCTCAACTTCGATGCCTAGGTGGAGAAGTCCTAAAACCACCATCGGTATCCATCTGCTGCAAGACATTACTCACACTAAAGAAAATGTGTTGATTGCTATGCTGCAATCAACACTTACAAAGGGTATCACACTGTGGGTAAGGTACGGGACTCTACTGTAGCTTAAGTCTGAGGTTTTACTCTGAAAATGTTTTTCAAGTTGTGAAGGACAGGGAAAATGTAGCAGCACAATTTATGGAAATTAAAAATGAGACTGAAAGTGGGCAGGGTATTTGTATGTAGTGTAAACATGTACAACACCTATACATTGCCATGAAACCCCTCATCCAAGAGGAGCTACTTCACACCAGCATTGCAAAGTCTTTTCTCCGCTCTGCCCAGTAAATATACACGTTCTGTTTTTCCATTTGCCCATATGGAACTAACCCGTGGCATAGTAGAGGCATGGCATGGTCACATGTTATCTCTATGTCTGCAGCGCCCTGTATACGTGGATACACGGCCACTCCCTCAATACAAACATATCACGCTCTGCCCCAAATGTGTGTTTGTGTGCGTTTGTCCCCTCGATACCCACTGGTCCTCGTTGCGAAACACCGCCCAGGTGACACTGACGCCGATGCAGAAGGCTGACAGCAGCAGCATGCGGATCTGAGGGCGCTTGTGCAAGTATGGCAGGTTGTTCTCTGGGACCCTACAGTAACAGGACAGCACACACATTTATACTGCAGGCCCTGTAGCTTCCAACTACTTTTTAACGCGTTCGTCAAGACACTGTGTGACATGCATAATGTGAAGCATACCCGTGAGCATAAAAGAAAAAACCCATATGTTATTCTTTATGACATAGGAACCCTGTCCTCTGGCCAGATTCTAACCCAGCCATATAAGTGTATTTTAAAGTCTAAGACGGTGGTTGATTAATAACATCAATATGAATACCTTGAATGTTATACTACTGTGAAATCTCCCCTTTACATTTTCCTAATTAACCCTTGACAGTTGATGAGACGCATGCGACTCACCTGCACTTGCATAAAGGGATTCTCCTGACAAAAGGCCACAGACAGCTGTACAGGCCGACTGAAGAGGCCACACAAAAAATGGCTATGACCCAAATGGCTAGACAAAGGCAAGACAAAAATATGTGAGCTAACTGTATAGTGTTAGTGTGCAATATCGTTGAGCAAGCATTACATTTGAGTAAATATACTGTATATTATACTATACTATACTTTAGCCTAGCTGGCTACAATGGCCTGCCAATCATTTTCATTATGACGAATTTGGATGTTTGAGAAATTGAATTTTTAACAATATACAGGGAAAGTTCAATGCCTGCCAGTAGAGGTCTGGTACTTTGACCATTTTAGAGAGAGAGGAAAGAGCAGGCCTCTTTCAATTTGCCCATACAAATGTGCCTAGTCCCCCCCCCCCGGCTAGAATTCCCTGGCCTCATATATAAGCAGAGGCCCAAGGTGAAGGCGTACCAAGGTAGTCGTAGAAGTAGTAGAGCAGCACCAGCATGCTGCAGCACATGACCACGAACACACAGATCATGATGGGCGTGACGTCCACCGTCTCCTCGTCCTGCTTCTCTGTGCTGTCATCCCGCTTGTGCTTCATGTAGCGCCTAGGGGAGGAGGGCGGGGGTGGGGGGGGGGGGGGGGGGTACCACCGTAGTACACTTTTAAAACCACCACTGTTGTCACCTTAAACCCTAGAGCTTAACGCCTGGTAAACACACAAGCTACTGATTTAAGAAACTACATTTCAAAATGTTTAAACCATGACTAGTGCGATAAACAATGTGACGAAACTGATCGTTCCATCCAGCGCGTTTGGAGACTCAGATATGACCGGGTCCTCAGTTGCCATTGAAACTCCTATGGGACTGAACAGACTGACCGTTGAGTCACTAGGATGGCCTCAGATAACATCACTGTCCTTTAACAGAGTCACAATTGTGTTAATCGAAAAGAGATTCCCACACTCTCATCCAAAAAAAGATGGGGTATACACACAATTTCCTGTGCTCTACTAAAATAGTTCCTTTACTTGTAAATGAAAGGGTGACAGTTTCTCTCCAAAGATGACTCACCCTAATAAATGACCGTTTTAAATTTAGCAGCTTAGGCAGAAAACATATCATTCAGCAGTAATGTTAGAGGACTTTGTATCCTTTAATCAACCGCATGCTACAGACAACTATTTCATTACTTGGAATGTCCAGACAGAACTGAGCATTCAGAAAATATTAAATTATTTATTGGATGGTATGCACTATGCACTAAGGGTGTGTTTTCGCACCTACGCCGTTTGGTGTGGTTCAGTCCAAGCACAATCTAATTCTAGCCCACCATTTCCTCTACTTACTTCTTGCTGTCCCTGCTGCCAGCCCAGTAACCGCCTATAGCTACTGTTCCCACCGCCATTAAAAAGATGATGACCATATTGTAGTCCAACACTGGCTCTTTTGGTGCATACATGGCGACCTCTCTCCCCTTCCCAAAAGTCTGCAGGAGTAAAAAAAGTTGCATTAGCCCAAGGCTGAGAAGTCAAGTCACACTGAACACCAGATGAATCCTGGGTACTCGTCTGTCCTTTTTACATTCAAACCCAAAGTAATCCCACATTACTTCTAATTACGAATAAAATCCATAAGTCATGTTGACTATAAATGTACCTCTTTCTACTTTCAAGAGACAAAGAACTGCCAATTTTAGTACATTCTAACAAGCATAAAAGGAGACTGGCAGAATTAGTTGTACTCACCTTGTAAATGTCCAGCAAATCAGAGTAGCTTAGAAGTGCTACAGGGATATCAATCTCTTCATATTGAGTCCTGTTGCCTGCTGGAGGAGTCTATGATTTTAAAAGAAAGCAAATACTTGAAAAGCATTTTGTGAACTAGCAAAACATGATGGTCAGCTTTCTGTCATGACTATTTTGGAATAGAGTGAATCTTCCTCAACCATTCGCTCCTTTCCTAGTTCCAGTGATATTATTTTATGACATTAAATCTGTAGTTTGTAATATACAGTATAATATCATTACGTGATTTCATACGTGTATTACATCTTCTTGATGTTTACATTTACAGCATTTAGCAGACGCTTTTATCCAAAGCGACTTACAATTAGTACATTTGTCAACAGTTGAACCGGTTAACCACCAGTTTTACAAGCAGATACCATTCTCTAGAATAAGGACAGCATCATGTAATAAAGATACTTTACCTAAGCATTTGCACAACATTACTCGAAGGTTTATCATTCAATTCTTAAAACAGTTGACTAATTACAATAAACAAAGTTATCATTCACACTTCAAGTTTACAATCTTCACATATATAGTGTATGCATTCCATATATACTGTATACATTCATTCCAGTTACCTGTGAATCTGAGGCACATGATTAAAAGGTACATGCGCATGCCATGTCTCACAGTACCCGTCTTGGGGAAAATATGTCATTCTCACCAGTCTATCCTTGCTGACAATGAGCAATCCCCTGGCACCGTTGAGCTGGGCCAGCCGAACCTTCTCGTAGAAGGTGCAGTTGCCCCTCATTACCATGGGGATGCGATTGAGGAAGCCTCCCTCTGGGACGTCGGTGGGCGAACACAGGACTGAAGCGGTCAGGTCATGGATCTGAAGACGGGACTACAGTACACACAGAGAACAGCATAATCTGACCAAAGTGTGTGAACATCCGAAACCTTTCATTGACAGGCTAACAATAGTGTTGAGTGTACAAGCAGAAATAAGAGGAGATCTAATTTTGTGAAATAAAAACTTAAATCCCTGTGAAGAACTAATTTGTATCAGCAGCAAAGGATGTCGAGGATACAGATAAGAATCAAGCAAGTAGGGCAATTTGAAGACAATAAATCAGCAGAACTAATACAGTATTACTGTCATGGCAGTGCAGAGTTACAGTTGAGTTTGAAGATGTCTTACTATATTGTCTAAATAAGACTTTTAAAAAGAAACATAGGATAAATTATTAACTGGCATTACAGTAGCAGAGAATTTATGCAAATGTGAATGAAGATTTTAAGAAAAAATATATAATTTACAATAAAAAGGGAGCATCAACTCAAATTTTATATTTCTTAGTAGACTGAGCTTCACTCTTGCACTGCAATACATCTAGAATTTTAAAGTAAAAGAATCCACTTACTGCCTTAATAAGATCCTGAGGTAGACGTGCCCATTCTGGGTTGAAGAATATGCAGTAATCCTTTCCTTTGCCCTTGCCCTCCTCACTGAAATGGGCCATGCCATGATCACCCACCACCTGTTATACAGAGTGTACATCATTGTATTCATCAATAAGGGATTAAAACAATTATGGGAGTATTGTTGTGAAAATATGCACTCCAGTTAACGTTACTAATTAATTAGCTTGTACAATTAGGCGACTGTTTTCACCTCGTTCGAATAAAAAAAAAAAGGAAACTCACTGTCTTACAGCTTGCTTAAAAAACCACAGAAGCCACTAAAGAAAACCAGTGTACGCTATGGTCTATGCTGTTGTGTAATAATTGTACGTAAAATATATTATACTTTTCTAGAAATGTATTTTCACTGTAAATCGCGCACGTTATTTCTGTGTCTATGGCTCGATTTCAGAGCGGTTGATTAATCCTCCTTGGCTATCAGTCAAAAAAGGTAAATGATGTGCAGTTTACTGGGCCCTATCGGTATCCGCAAGCTAACACACTCGTAGCAAGCGAGCTAAAGCATTGCAGGGAAAAACAGCTTGATTACAACGGCAACCTGTATGCCACACAGTATATTCACAGAAAACTGCTTTGCGAAGACAAACGTCGTGTCATGCCCCTCACCTTTTGGATAAGAAAAGCGGCCCAAATCAGGTTTATAAGGACCCTCATGGTGTCTAGACTGTTGTTGTTTCCCCCATCAACTGCACTGCTAGAACCACACAGTGCGATCACCAGCTGTTTAGTCGTCACCCGCCCATTTTGTGAAATGCGTTTGTTATTGGTTGTCGTCACTCCAGAATGAGTGTATTTGGCTCTCGATTGGTTGAAATTCAAGTCGATCAGAAAACTACATTTAAAGTGCTAGTAGGATGGGATGCAACGTAATATATTTTAACGATTAAATGTAAAAAGCTTGAAAATTGGAAGGAAAGCTTTAAAGCAATATTGATGAAAGGACGATTAACATAAGAAATAGAATTAGCGTCTAAAAGTGAATTAAAATGTAATGTTTTTTAAAACGCTAAATTGTTTAGTTTTAGTGGTGTGGTGTCCCATGACACATTAGTAGATTTTGTCAACTATTAATCATTCTTCAATCCGCGGTATAATTATCAGCTGCTTTTGGTGTTGTGTGTCGGGCTTCTGTTAACAAATCGTGAATTATTACTATTTAAAGAAGTTACAGCGCTTTCTAAACTTGCTTAAAGTTTGGAAGATTTGATTGAAATAAGGTTTACCATATCCCTGGTGGTCTAGTGGTTAGGATTCGGCGCTCTCACCGCCGCGGCCCGGGTTCGATTCCCGGTCAGGGAACGATTTTATGTAGACATAAGACTTGTGTAGTTCGGGCCTTGTAGTTAAAATACTACATACTTTCTTGTCCTTCGATAAGACAATAACCAAATTATTAGCGCATATCTAATGCGCTAATTAGTGTTTTGTTTGTTCATTCAATTTTGATGCGGTGAGGTTGGTTTTCAGGCTCTCAGTTTTTATACAAACGAATAACCTTTACCTTGCGTGCTCAATCTTGTTTCTTATTTGCTCATACAAACTGACGGTGGGTGATTCAGTCGGTATGATGTCATTCCATATGTCCGTCCTCCTGGTGATTCCAAACCCCAACCACAGGATATTTCACTCTACTTTATAAAGGAATGCAGCTTTCGTAAACCGGCGTAATGTAAGTATTCACCAGCGGTAAAGTTTTCTTTTAAGATTTACAAAGCAGCCTATGTTCTGAATATTTGTAAGGTACGTATTTAATTTAATGAACAAAGAGAAAACTAGGGGTTTTATTATCGATGTAAGCTCGCTTAGCTAGCCAACTAACGTTAGCCGCATAACGTTTGTTGGCTAATCCTGTTTATAAACTACCTGCAATGCGCGCATCGCCTTGTCTTGTATTCCCTCAAACGGACAGGCTCGTTCAGTTCATTAAATGCATGAATAGTAAATACATATGTGGTAACGTTACTTGTGACATTTGTTTTGTTACTGGCTATTAACTCGCCCTTTATATCATGTTTTCTAACGATATGTTGGCTGAAAAAGTCTCCCGTTTGTTGGAAGGCAGGCATTCCTTCCATAGCTATACGTCTATTGTTATTTTGCTTTGCTTGTATTCAGTATAAAAACGACCAAAAAACCCTCTCTGTCCCTTTTAATTTAGGCTACTCAGATATAGCTTGCTGGTCCAGGGAAATGACGTAGTAACGCTGGTATGCAGAGATCTCACACAAGCCAGATTGTTTCAGAAACATTATTTGCTGTGTTGACCAGGGCCAAATAGGGAGAATTTCTAACCCCGTTGTTGGAGATGAATTGTCATCATCATCATGCAACATGTTTGGATGGACTTTGTACATATTGTCTTATTTAGTCATATTGTTCTCATATTCATTATGTCATTGATGCCCTCTATTGGAACTATTTGTTTGTTTGTAAAACTTTCTCTTATTCTTATTCTCTAGTAGTATTCAAGGCACTCTCACCAGCATCCCAGTCAGCAAACTATGGCTGGCTTCCGCCAAGAGGATGTTGAAGTGTTTTATGAAATGGGAGAAGAGCTTGGCAGGTACAGTAGGCCTATATATTTTAATAAAACTCCTTTCTAACGGGCGGGCAGGGGCAAGATAGGGTGGTCGACTCCCAGCCGAACGGTCCTGGGTTTGATTACCGACATGCCTGGCCTTCCTGTAAGCATCTTTGAGTGGTGTCTAAACCATACCTGCTCTTTAACGCTTGTAATTGTACTCTCTGTCAGTCGCATTGGATAAAAGCATCTGCTAAATGACCTAATTGTAATGGGCTGGCCATAGATTGCAGGTTCTTGATTATAGACTGTGGTATACAAAAAAGTGTATCAGCAGCGTAACATTCCTTGTTTTTTGGTTATGAAATGTTTCAGTTTAGGCTAATTTTCAAAATATCCCACCTATACATTCCTTTTAGATAACACACATTGAATATATTCCATATACACCCTGCAATAGCTATGAGTTATAGTGGCTTGAACCTGTGTTCCTACCTTTATATGGCAGTGTTACTTTCTGCAGTAATGCAGCAAAATAATTACATCACTACTTCTCAATGTGACTTTCTCCCTGTACCTTGGTGTAGTCTTTCCAAAGGGGAGGGTACTGTGTATATTTGCACATTGGCACATTGAATAGCAGAACATGAAATACTGTACACACTGTAGCTGATCACTATTAAATGCAGTATCCTTCATATAATTAATCTTATTGGTAGTGCCACTGGTGTTACATTTTATACCTTACCCTGTTTGTTATTTCAGCATTTTGTGACAAAGGTACACAGATTCCCCTTTCCCCCCCCCAATATGCTACAATTATGAAATTAAAATCTACCTCTACAGATTCATATATTCTAGTTTAGTCATACTATACTACAAAGTTTAGGCAGTTTGTATGATCCATAAGAAGATAATCTACCAATGAATCTACACTAGTCAATAAAGTCTATTGTTAAGGTACATTTTAAGATTTAATCTAAGTTCTAATGTAGATATTTAAGTAACGTTTTTGCTTAAGTACTGGCAACAGTGAATACTCGCAAACTTGTCACCACTTGGCATTATTGGTGTCTTGTAACACAATCACGTAACACGTAAATGATAAATTTAAGCAGTATAAAGTGCACATACTGCCAGAACATTTTAGTAGTAGGCGTCTCCAAAATAAAGTATAACATTTGAACATATCCTGCCCACAGTGGACAGTTTGCCATCGTCCGCAAGTGCAAGGAGAAAAGCACGGCAGGCGAGTACGCGGCTAAGTTCATCAAGAAACGGCGGTTGTCGTCCAGCCGCCGTGGGGTGAGCCGCGAGGAGATTGAGCGCGAGGTGAACATTCTGAAGGAGATCCAGCACAGCAACATCATCACTCTGCATGACATCTTCGAGAACAAGACCGACGTCATCCTCATTCTGGAGCTGGTGTCCGGCGGAGAGCTGTTCGACTTCCTGGCCGAGAAGGAGTCTCTCACTGAAGAGGAGGCCACACAGTTTCTCAAGCAGATTCTGGACGGCGTCCATTACCTCCATTCCAAACGCATCGCTCACTTTGACCTCAAGGTCAGTTCTCTGGGGGGGGGGGGTTGTGATGTCCTGTTTTTGAACCACCGGGGGCAACGTTCAACATGTTGGTGAGAAATTCAGTTAACGTGCTACCAGAAGGGAAATGAGTCACAGAGGGCTCTAATGCATTAGAAATCAGTCTGTACCTTTTTTATTTCTTATTATTCATTCAAGAAAATAGTTTCTAATTTTAAGCATTTAAGTACAATGGCAGTTGTATACTTTTGGCCATTGAGCTGCTAATTTATTTTACAGGCCATTAATATTAGAGGTCTGGTCAAAATGTTAGGTTTTCAATTTGCTACAAAAAAAATCTGTATATGTGGTTTAGGTTGGAATCTACCGTGAGGGACAAGTGCCTCGAATGTGTCATTTTTGTTGTTGTTTTTTTTTTCTTCAACATCCCGTGTCCTTGTTCTGTCTTTGTCTTTCAGCCTGAGAACATCATGCTGCTGGATAAGAATGTCCCTAACCCCAGGATCAAGCTCATAGATTTTGGCATTGCTCATCAAATCAAAGCAGGGAATGAGTTCAAGAATATCTTTGGCACTCCAGAGTTTGTTGGTAAGACCCCAACACGATATCCAATACACACTCCCCACAAGATGTTCAATAAAAGTGTGTCTAATCAAATTCAAGCTACATAGACAGTTCAGCCTAAGTAATCCATACTTCCACAGGAAAGCATTTGTGAAATGCCCTTTAAGAAAAAGTTTTGTTCGACTGCCGCTAGCATGTTCCCAATCTCCACATCTGGATTTAATTAAAGAGTTGTTTGCCATGTTCTTACTATACAGCACCAGAAATAGTCAACTATGAACCACTTGGATTGGAAGCAGACATGTGGTAAGATTTGTATTTATTCTTTTAAAGCCTCATTAAAACTGCATGTTTGCTGATATGACAATCCACATTATTGTTGGTACCTCTCTCTGCAGGAGTATTGGCGTCATCACATACATTTTGTAAGTCCTGCTTTAACTGTATGTTATCAGTTGTTTGTTCCTAAATAAGTTCACTTACTTCTTGAAATCCAATCTTATGAATCACATTATCTACATCAGGTTGAGCGGGGCCTCGCCATTTCTGGGCGAAACCAAGCAGGAAACGCTGACCAACATCTCAGCAGTGAACTATGACTTTGACGAGGAGTACTTCAGCAATACCAGCGAGCTGGCTAAGGACTTCATACGCCGTCTGCTGGTCAAGGATCCCAAGTAAAGATATATCTTCAAATTTTCTGCTTAGCAGATCTAGTAGTTCCCAACTCTTCCGAGCTAACCCGCATTTTATTTGTTTGCAGGAAGCGAATGACTATTGAAGACAGCCTCGAGCATCCCTGGATCAAGGTGGGTATTTTACAGAGCTCACCTTCATGTTTTTCCATCTTGAAATGTCCCGTCGTGCTCAACTGAAATCCCTCTCCAGGTGATCAAGAGGAGGAATGTACGCCAGGAAGAGAGCGGCCGCAAACCTGAGCGCAGGCGCCTGAAGACCACCCGCCTCAAGGAGTACACCATCAAGTCCCACTCCAGCATGCCGCCCAACAACACCTACGTCAACTTTGAGCGCTTCTCCCAGGTGCTGGAGGAGATTGCTGCGGCCGAGGAAGGCCTGAGGGACCTCGAACACAACCAGCGCTCCTGTCGGGAGGACGTGGCGGCCCTGCTCTCCATCTATGAGGAGAAGGAGGGCTGGTACAAGGAGGAGAACCAGAGCATCTCCAGCGACCTGGGCCACATCCGCCAGGAGCTCCAGCGCACCCAGGCCCAGCGGCGGCAGAGCCAGGAGGAGGCCAGGGCCGCCATGCTGGCCGCCAATGCCCTCAAACGTAAGTTTGGCCGCCTGGAGAACCGTTACGAGGTCCTAGCGGAGCAGGTGGCGTCCGAGGTTCGCTGGGTGGAGGAACTGGTCCGTTCCATGTCGGCTGAGAAGGACGGCCTCGGCCCTGGCAACATGCCCTGAGCCGGGCCGTAACCCCGCAGTGACAGTTCTCACGCTCAGCTTTCCTCCTAGCTCTTTATCTCTTGTGTGTGCCATGCAGCAGGGCTCCAATGCGCCATTCGTCACTATAAGCTATAGCTGCTGCCCTCGTAAGACAAAGGGCCCCACTGTATGTCGAGGTGGAGAGAACCAGCATGTAGCAACTCTGCCCTTTTATTTGCCACATTCGCTCTAGGAGAAGTTATAAGAAATGCCTTTTCAATTATTATTTTATAAATTATGTCAGATTTTAATTAATTTCTCTGTTACATAGTACTTAAGTCATTTTGTTTAGAAATTATATTTGCAGTTAATGCAGTCGATGGTCAGAGTGACAATTATTTTTTCCCAGCACAATTTGGTTTAACGAAAGAAGTAATGTTTATTTAATGGGCCAATGCTTTAAAAGCCATAGATGTCTGCTATTGTGATGCTGCCTCAGGCTATCGGCTGGCCACGTGAGGCAAATCTGTGCTTCACGATACACAGCTTACAGTGCCAAGTTTGCACAGATTTTAAGGGACTTCACTGTGTGGAAATCCTATTACATGTATTTTTACCATTGATTGCAGGCAACGTTTGAAATGCTCATATTCTGGAATAGAAGGCATCCAACAGGGGATTCAATAAACATTAACCTATAAACTCCTGGAAAGTTTAAATGTATTAACCATTTCTGCAGTGCCTGTAAAGTACTAATTTGTTATGCCCTGTAAATTACATTTCCATTACAAAGATTTTTTTTTTTAATGTCTTAAAACACAACTTTTGCACAGTTGTCTTCTATACTAAATTCTCTGCATGAAAGCTAGCTGTTTCTCTTAACTGTTAGAATTATTTTTAACATAGTGTTTTATGTTGTCATTATGACCATGGTCGTACACTTCAAACATTCCATTGATGCTGTAAGTTTTACATTTTTGCATCTCATATCCCATGTTTTAGCGTTAAACAGTATGAGATGGTATATAATTTTTCAGTAAACAAATAGAAAAATTCCAAACACTATTTTATCAAATCTCCCTAAAAAAAAGAAATATGCTGTAACTTGAATAATGAACTGTCTCAGGTTTGTTTTAAATAAACACATTTAACACTGTCACCAGATTTAACAGGTGAAAGATTGTCTTCATGTCGACGTTCAGTCTGCTCTGAGGAATGTGACATGAATCACCTCAAGGCTTCCTCAAGGATAGGTGTATTTGTCAGTTATATGGGAATCATGTTTCAAACAGTAGTATCACTTCCATTTATGTGATGTTCATCAATATATACACATATCTGTATGTCACTATCCCCATACAGATATGTGTGAGCATATCAAAGGTGAGCATTTATGTAGAAGCTCTCAAATGATAATGCAAGACATTAACCTAGAGTATATGAATCATGCCATCTGGTGGTGGAAATGGTTACATGAAGGGGAGCCAATTTGAGGTGCATTTCCGGTGACTACACCAACATTTCTGTGGTACACTATTTGGACGGTCCCAATGAAGTTAGTGAACAGTACTATAGTGATGTCTTTCAATCAGAAAGTTGATAGTTCAAGCCTAAAACCAGTAAGGAATATATGCGCAGGACAGGGATGTATTTATACAGCAACTTTCCCCAGACATTTGTTCAGGTTCGTGTTATTCGAAAGGAGGTATAATCAAACAATGGCAGTCAATACACATTTTCCATATTTTATTTGTATATCATGGCAGTAATAAATATGAAATATTCAAAAACCAATTCACTTTAATGGTCAATTTATTTATTTATCAGTCACTGACTGCTGTATTTCAATTTCAACCCTCAAGATAACTTTATATCATGTAAAGTGTGTTTTTATAATGTTACATTTAGTATGGAACCATTGGTTCCATTTAGTAAGTTTCTGGCAAATTGTAGAAAATAACATACAAATCCTGTGCAAATCTTGTGCACATGGCTAACGTTTAGCCACTTTTCTCGTCAAAACAGCGGAATGGCTGAGGAGATAAAGAACTGTTACTGTTAATAACATAAGAATGTTATTATTCTTATGTTGATCAACTCACTTGTGCAAATGTGTGAGCTGATTCTTCACTGTAGCCAACCACCAGCAGAAGCAGATGAGGTTTCCAGAGTAGAAAATTCTTGTCAGTTGTCGCAGGGAATTGCAACCGCAAATTGTGCACTAGTGATTTCGGTCCACCAACTCCACTCTGTGTCTGAATGGTCTGAAATCCTTCCCTGGTCTGTAACCAATCCTTATATTCATGTAAGGAAAGTTTTCATGTAAATAAGTCAAGCTGTTGAGAATACACGTACTTGCAGGCAGTGCTTCATTTGGCCCCATCTCATGAATATTATGAAATTGTCCTTGTCAGATTTGGCATAAATCCAGTTCATTAGGAATGATGGAGCATCTACGGTTCTTTCAGAGAATTAATGTGGGCACACAGTTTGAGGGCGGGGCCCAGCTTGAGGTTCATGGTACTGACCAGGTGGTCCTCTGTGAGCAGCAGCAGAGCCTGTCCATCTATTTCCTGGGAGCGAAAGTCTCGGGCTATATCCCGACCCCCTGCGGCGAGAGGGAGAAAAGAAAGTGGTGCAAAAACACCGGTTGCTTGGGATCATCCACTGAAACTATGAATTCATTAATGATGTATGCATTAAATTAGTCTAAAACTAAGACATTTCTAGCTTTTGCTATTGTGGCAGATTCAATTGGGCATTTTCCAGCTTTAACTGATTTATTTATTTATTACAATATCCATTATGCTCTCAAGGGTGAATGACTTGATAAGTCATTACACAAATAATAACTCCAAGTTTGGACAGAGTTTTATCAATATTCAGTGTATGTGCGGTGTTAAGGGACCCACCTTAACACCGCTCTGCCCAAAAAATACACACCACCCCTTAACCTTGTACCCTGGCCAATAGTGCAGAACCTGCTGCCCGTTTATACTGGTACCTGGTAGGGAGCTGATGAAGGCAAACACTTGTTCCACGTTCCACTGTGACGGTTTGCTGACGCCTTCTTCCTCCCTGTCCAAGCCACCGGTTGTCTCGACCACCCTCTGTTCCCTCTCCCTCTCGCGCTCCCGTTCAGCCTGCCTCCGTCTGGTGGTCATGGGAACGGGAGACCCGTCTTCTTCCTCCTCGTCTTCCTCCTTCCTCAGTGAGCCTCTCAGGGTCACCTCGGACCCAGATGAACACTTGGCCTTGAAAAGCAACATAACAATCGTCTCAAGCGTGTTACAAGCTGTCCGTTGATGATCAACTGCTTTTGTAATATGAGCTATTATATTTTGTGTGTTTATATTTATTATATATAAAAAGAATTATTTTTAGGGTTTAACATGTTTACATACATACATGTAAATACAGGTTTGTATTTAGCTCACAGTTTTAGCTTAGTTATCTCTGGCTGGTCAATGATGCTGGAAAAAGATTATATAAAAGCTGACTTTGATGAAAAAACAATTGTACAAATATACATAGAATCAACAATGAAAGCATACATTTTTTGGGACTATCTGGAATTAAATATATACCGTATTTGAAGCCCTTTAGGTCATGTGGACCAACCATGATGTTCTGAGAGTCAATTTATGTTTTTTTATGTGAACTATCAATCAATCATTTCCAATGCAAGGAATCAGAATTTATCCTCTATGATCGCGTTCCACTACCATTGACCCAGGCTGTGCTTGTGCATTCTGTTATGTGCCAGGTGAGTTAAGCTCTCTGACCTGTCTCAGGAAGTTTTCCCTGGATGCTCCATTGACTCTGCGTGGAGGTCTCCCTCTCCTGCCCGGAGGCCTGAGGCCCCAGTGGGCCGCCCCGTGTGCTCTCAACGTACTGATGCGCTTGGTACAGCTCACGTTGAACCTAATCCAGGAAAGTCCGAGCGAGGGTTAGCCAGTTAGTGTTCGCCGAATACCCAGTTTGTGTTGTGACGGATAAATGAGTTATAGTACAATTCTGTACAATTATGAATACAGGACAGGATAGAGGTTAGCGTGGTCCAATGAGTCTGGGAACTCTCCATTTAATACTGTTTTGTCAGCCAGTTACAGAACCATCGGCCAATCAGCGTTCAGGTGGCTAGTTCAGTTGGTGCCATTGGTCCTATAGTCTATGGTTCCGACAGAAATTAAGTCCCTGTTGGCACTGCCTCTATCACAAAGGACTTGGATTGGGAGAGTTTACAGACTGATTGTAGAGTGCAGGAAATCACAGAGCTTGCAAAACCATGATGGTCTTACCAAGCTAGATGTAATCACCAACTTGCCCGGCCTGCTTGTAAGCATCCTTGAGCAAGATGCCCAACCCCTACATACTCTAAGATGCTCACTGTAAGTTACTTTGGATAAAAGTGTCTGCTAAATAACTTGTAATTGCGAATATGAGGCCACGTCATACTAACCATTCTTAAAGCCCTAAAGCTAAATCTTATATCCCTCTATTTACTGAATTAGGACAGTTAGAAAGTAATATTCCATCGGGGTATTCACAGAGAGGGTTTCCAACTTCTCCTGTCTTTTATGCACTTTCTCTCAGGACATAAATGGAGATCAATGGGATCCAGATGTCCGATGACGCATTCCTGTTTTGCAGAGACAGTTTGTTGTCGATGGACGACAGCATTTTTTTATAATAAAGGTTTGCTAATGATCTTTTTCAACAACCTTGTGACGTTGACTCTCGGGACCAGTCCCATGGAGTGTGACTCAAGTTCAATTTTATTCAGGTGATACTTGACTTGATGTATGATAAGAATTACATTAGGCTTTATACACATTTAGTATTTTTTGTTGAAATAGTAGATTGTTAAAGAATTTACGATTGACTGAATTCATTACAATAAGGGAGTGAAACCCTCTTGTGGAAGGAAATAAAGTAATTGTAGGTTTATGCCTTATAATAGTAATAAATTAATAGTAATAACACTGTAAAATACATTTCTTAATTATTGACTATTTACTCTTATTCTGTTCCCTTAGAATAGATACATATAGCTAGAAAGTGATACATACCCTCTGATGTCAACAATCACAAGTCTTATATATGGAATGTGTCAATTAGCACTGAATATGTAATTTCTTAGCTCTGAAAACCAGACACAGCTACTTCCCAAGGAGATAAAGATGTTTATAAAAAAATGCTTACAGATTATTATTTGTCAGAGAATAATCTGTAAGCAATCTATAAGCAGAGTACAGGCTTTACTTGGATGTACTTCTTTCCATGCATGTATTCAACTCTACTTGGAACTGGGAAATGGCCAGAGAATACAATTATTTAAGAAAACAGTTATTAATATTTAGTTGAGTTTTCCTCAGAATTATTAAGAAAACATTATGAGGTGAGTTTTCTTCAACACCTCTCCTCTTGCAGGTTTTTAAAGAGTGTATTTTTAGTCACATCTGTATTTAGCTAGGTGTATCTAGCTAGGTGTATCTAGCTAGGTTTTACCTTCGGACACAAGTCATGGAGCAGAAGCGTTTGGAACGCAGAAATGTGCGAGCGTAGCCTCTGATCCCACAGAACTCACACTGCAGTACATCTGTCACACTCTCTCTTGGCTCTGCAATTTACAGGACCAGCTGTTAGACACGTGTACACACACCACCACACACACTGCACCCCACACACACACACACACACACACACACACCACACATACATGTAAACACTGGGTGCCCACCCTCTGCTGCATCGTTTTCCATCTCCGAGTCTGAGGAATCTGACGGCTCAGCGTCCACAGCGCTGTCATCTGACGCTGCATCCCCATTGGTCAACCTCTCCTGGGACTCAGGAAGTGAGGCCTGCTGGTCTTCTGACAGTGAGGGGGGACCCACCTGGAGAAGCACAACCAGCCATAATGACTTTAAAAGGACACTGGTACTGTGTATCAGGATTACAGTAATCAAATCAAACCATGTTAAAGCTGCATAGGATCACTTGCAGCTCATATTCATTTCGACAGCATTGTCTGCTACTGTAGTAACTCTCTGCCAGTATATTTCCCAACACTGTACTATCCAGTACAGAGACACCAGAGGGCTCTTATTTCATGCTGTTGGTTCACGGGGGTGGGGGGGGGGGGTTAGCAATTCAAAGTTATATATTTTACCATGCATCTTTAAAGGACATTTTGTAGAACCTGTGCTTCATAAAGCAGTGATGATTTGCTATTTTACATTGTACACATTGGTCACATTGGAGGCTACCTTTTTGATTCATCAATCTATGAGGGGGAGTGCCTCTTTCCAGTCCTCTGTTTCTAATTCAAATGGATGTCAAGACGATAGCTATTGACAATGACATCCACCTGTGCCTGAGGCCTCTTGGTGGCCTGACAGAGTACTGCCACTGCTGCCCGTGTAGCAGACATACCGGGAACTGCTCCAGCCCCTCTCGGACGACGAAGCCCTCAATGAGGTGCGTGAGGATGTGAGGTCTAAGGAGGCCGTCAGGGCTTCCTGGGAGGCTGGCAGTAGCGGAAGGGGGCGGGCCGAGGCCTCTTACCGCGGCAAGGAAGGTGGGAGGAGGTAGGGTAGGAGGACGTGGCGGAGAACGGTGGGGGCTGTTGTCGCGGGCGACGCGGGCGGGCTCCACCCCTTCCGGCCGGACCTCTGAATGACTGGACGCAACGCAGGACAAACCCATCCCAGCTGGAGAGGAGGAGGCAGGTTAGCATGGGAGCTACGTGATTAGCAAAGGTTTATGGTAACCTTGTGTTTATCTTTTCTTTTCTTTTTAACACATGCAGGCCTACAGTACCTGTGCTATTCTCTCTAGGGGACCTCGAGGGAGGTGTGGAGGTCGTGTTGTCTCTCTCTGGACTAGGAAAGTGTTCCTCTTTCTTCTCCCGCGAACTTAGTCCATTTACATTGCAAGTTTGTGTAGACTGAAATAGAAACCGCCCAGATCAACGTTGTTTTTTGTTTTGTATTGTTTCCTTGTACTATATAATCTTTTTTTTTACCTACAACAAAGGTACAGCACACTCACCGGCACAGCTTCTGTGTGTCTGACCTTCAGGTCCACAGCGACTGTCTGGGGAGGCGAGAGGTGCTGGTAGGGCATCTGAATCAGCGCCTCTGCTACAGGCATCTCCGCCTCTGACGTCAGCACATGGCCAGACTGCACAGCCAAGGCCTGGGCCGAGTGCAGGGACAACCGCTGGAGAGAGGCCGGAGGGTTCCGCGGCAACCTGGGGAGAACCAGGGGTGGGGGGGGAGGTGGAGGCTGGCTGTGCGACAGGGGGTGGGATGTCCGTCGCTGAGGAGCGGCCACCAGGGGGGGTGGCTGTGGCTGGACGGTGGTGGCAGGAGTTGAGGTCGCGAGGCAGGACGACAAGGGGTCAGCGGGGTTAACACTGGTATGGGTTTGGGTCAGGGTCAGTGGTTTGAATGAGAGCGATAGCGGGTTGCAGCTGGTTTCTTGGTGTGCTGCTCTCAGGGCGATAGGCTGGAGCTGTCTGTGGCCCACGCTTCTTCCTGCGGCCTGGTGGAGGATGAGCTGGTGGTTTGTCCCCTGCTGGTTGGGAGGACACGAGAGCTGCTGTTTGACCGGAGGGTGGGACTGCACTGGAGAGCCTGTCGCTGGAACAGCAATGCATGCATAGATATCAGGGCAGGTTGTTCAATTCAGCTATACTGAACAAGATAGGTAAATGAGAACTTATTTGGACCCTGGCAAACTTACCTGGTGTTATAATGTGGGGCTCTTTAGTCAACTGAGTGTGGTCAGGTGACTTGGCACCCGTGTCTGTGCGGTTAGTCTGCTGGCTGACCTTCAGCGGACAGATCGCCATCTTGGGCAGGGTGGGAGCTGAAGCCAAGGCTTGGGACTGGCAGGAGGGTTTTAGGAGAACACCGTGGGCTGCAGCTAACGCCCCGGGGAGATGGGCACCCAAAGCCAGTCCCTGCACCTGAAAAGACAAACACATTTGTATACATCTTCAGTCCAGCTCTAGGGGTTAGACATGGTTTTTCGAGGTTGGGGTTGCATGCGCTTAATTCTCTCTTCATTTGAGTAACTGTAGACTAGTGAGACTTTAAATGAATAGTTTAAAAGTTAAACTACTTCTGTGACAATGTACATTTAAAAAGGGAAAATAAATACATATTTTCACCTCAATCTAGCCTATTTATGGGTTTAATGATAGGACTGATCTGTTAACCTCTATCTGTCTATCTATCTATAATGCCTTCCCCATTTACCTGGTTACTATGGCCTCACCTTCCCTAATTTAATAATTCTTGCAATCCTAATATACCTAATTACAATTGGACTTCTTGTACATCCTATATTTATAACATGGCTTATGAGACAGATACACAAACTACGGTGATAAGACACGTGGGAGGCTTGTACCTGAGAGGAGGCGGTTTGAGAGGAGCAGGAGGAGACAGCAGGCAGGTCAGACTGAACTGCAGCCACCGGGGCTGCAGGAGTCAGAATCAGCTAAGAAAACGAGAGGAAAGAAGAAACCAGAAAAGAGGTAGAGGCGAGAGGGGCCAAACAAATACACTGTAGTCTCAGCAGCAGTGCATAATGATAATGAATGAACACATTTGGTTGGAAGCTTTTGAACAACAAGTACCATCTGAGTGCGAAGATACATCTGAGCTTGGTTACAGTGTTGTGGTCTGTTTCCTAGGAGCATGGCCTGCTGGGATATGCTCCCTCCGACGGCGGTAGAACTAGAACCCTGGGTTCGACTGATCAACTGCGCCGTAACTGGTATCTGGAACAATATAAGAAATAGAAAATTATATGTCTGCAGTACAAATTAGATTTATTAGCCTTTCCAAAGCTTTGGGCCGCTGAAAGGACACTTACTGAGTGTGGGGGTACACCAGGTGGTTGGGACACAATCCCATCAACTGAAGAGGGTAGCGAGGACGTGGCTCTCCGGCCTATGATTGAAGCCTGAGAGGAAGCGAGCAGAACAGATATTGTATCATGTCACAGTGCCTTTCCCTTTCAGCTTCTCTGTCTAGCTCAACCTTATTCATTAATATTTGAATGATTGATTGATTTACATTTCCACACACTAGGCTAGGAGAGGATGGGAGAGGGGAGGAGAGGAAAGGAGAGGAGAGGAGAGGAAAGGAGAGGAGAGGTGAGGATAGGTGAGGAGAAGAGCAGAGAAGAGAGGAAAGGAAAGGAGAGAATAAGATAGGAGAGGAGAGGAGAGTAGTGGAAAGGAAAGGAGAGGCAAGAACAGGACAGGACAGGGACAATATAGACAAATAATTGTAATGCAGTTAATACATAATACTGTACATATTACCAAATAACAAAAACACTCCACACAACTGACAGGTCCAACCTGCTGTATGGTGGCCAAGCTTTGCAGATGAGGAGTTTGCTGCTGTTGCAGGGCTGCCGTCTGAAGCATGAGGTGCTGTCTCTGGGCTGCATACATCTGCTGCAGGTACTGGGCTGCCATTGTGGGAGGTCTGTGGATGGTTTGCCGGATGACCTATGGGTCACAAAAACACAGAGGTCATTACAAATGCATTATGAAGCTACTGCCAACTGGCCGCCTCATTTAGTCATAGCTTAATAGCTCATACTGCAAACTTCAATTTATAAATTGAATGACATCCTAATAATAAAATGAATAACTAATTTCATTAACTTTTATCAGTGTTCAATAAAATCAAATTGATAGGTACATTACTTATTGTTTTGGAAACAACACAAGGGCACATGGGAGCACCCAAATAGTAATGCCCAGGCTACAATATTTATTCAGGAACCTCTAGCTCTAGAAGAGTATAGAAGACAGTCTACCTGGACTGTCTGCCTCTGGGGTGGGACAATACTGAGAGAGGTAGAGGGCACCTGGGTGCATGCAGGGGTACTGGAACTGACTGTTGCCGTGGGGACAACAGCTGATGAGCTAAGGGTGGTAGTGACAACAGTCCTATTCGTTCCTGGCTCCTTGTCTCCTTGGTTCAGTTTATCCATCTCTCAGGTCACAGACAATCAGAAATAAGGAAACCTGTAAAAATTAACTGGGGAGATTAAAAGAGTAGTCGAAAATGGAGACCTGTCTCTGTTGGTCTGCATCGTTGCATTGTTCAGCAATACATTTTTCCCTGCAGCCAATATTAGGCTAGGATATTATAGCCTAACAAAGGCATAATCTTCACTAAACTCTATGGAAAGCTAAAACATTATTGGAATTTACAATTATGGATAGCCTACATATTTTAAAGCCTAGATCATATGGTCAGTCACAGCAGCTGACATACTAAAATAAGTGATGTAGCCTAGTGCTGCTTTTTTCACGTGATCATTTATCACGAGAAAAGTGGCATGTAGTGGGAGAGTAAACCATAAAACTGGCATTTGGGCTACATGAAGTGGTTTGAAAGAAATTCGCGTGGTTTTACTTTTAGGTCCAGTCTACAATAAAAAGAAAAACGGAAGGTATCTTTCCATTGCCGCCTTAAAACAAAGCGGGTACTAGTAGTAGGCCAATATTTTGCTTGAGTAGGTAAGATTAGGCTATAGATATGCTTATCGACAAATTGAATGAATAACGAATGAATACATATTTTGATTTGTTTAACATAAACGATTGCGATGTCTGCTATGACAAAGGTTTGCTTAGGAAGAAAATAATTATTTTATTTGTTGTGTTCATTTTTATTAATATAGACAAGAAATGAGGACTTATACAAATTGTGTTGTGACATTTTGCTTCTGTATAAAAAAAGTTCATAGGTATAAGACTGTTAATATTGGCTGAAATGGATAGCCGAATGCCATCCAACCAGAGAAAAAAATTGCTTTAGTCTACCTATTTATTTGTATAATCAAATATTCGATTGAACGTTGTTGAAACAATCCTGCTTCTGCAGGCTACCAAATGTCCAAATAAGTTAGTCACAAAATAGCAAACAACATGTCTGCTACGGTCTGTAAAGAAACATAATGAAAGGTTTTAGAATTTCCTATATGTGCTCAGAATTAATTATCAGCCTAAGATACTTTATCGCTTGAATAAATTATTGTCCGCTAGCCTACTCATTTGTAGCTGCTATACGCTTCTCATAACATCAGTAAAATAATATATAAAAAAATATTGTGTGGCAAAGAGCTTCCATTTTTCCAAGTGTAGACTATGCAGTAATTCATTTACTGCTAAATTATCGCTTGCAGTCATAGCTTGGAGTATGCACATAGACATGCATTATTTACAATTAAACGGTGGCAAAATATCTATCCTATCCTGAACATAAAATCCAGTCTCATAACGCAATTTGATTGTTCGTGATTTAAGTATTGTATGAGCTATGCATATTCAACAGCCCAAATGAATGTACCCATATCGCTTTTGATCACAGGGTCGCTAGATGCATGCACAATCGTTCACCTCTGGTCGGCGTTACCTGCCTGGAATTGATAGAACATGACCCATCAGCAATTGACCGTATCCCGGCTGACTGTCACTCTACTGTACTAATGCGACAATACTGTCTGGAGTGGAAAATAAAACAGAGACGGTAGCCTACTGTCCGTGCATTAAAAAAGACTTGACACAGCACCACTTGCAGTGCGGGAGGACCTTCCACATGCGTAGGCTATATTAAATCCATTGCACGCTTTGCAGTGTCTGAAAGGCTGGGGACATTTTTCTAGATGTTTTGTGGATTTTTCCGTGTGAGAGTAATTGATTGATATCAGATTACTAAATATTATATATAATATTCATTAAAATCCTTTAAAAATCCTTTGTACCAAGTTTTTTAAGAGGTGTAATACCAAGTAGGCTATAGGAATACATGGATAACTAAAGTAGTTGTGGAATTATGGGCTTTAAATGATTCATTAAATTAAACAGTACTCTTGTGTAGGCTTTATAACATCTTATATAATGTGTTTATAACATCTTTTCCATCAAACAAATGTCATATCTCCTTTTCAAGTAGTTCCATTCATTCTCGTTCCATCCACTCAAGTTGCTATGTTCGATTTAACCGTATTGTAATGTAGCCAATGTTATTACCAGCTAAAGAAAATGTGTTTCTTGTGGAGAATGTGGGAAATGTGAAAAAGAAAAATGTTTCATAGGGTCAAGAAGTTACAATTTAATGCTTGAGGTGGAATGTGTCTGGTAGCTTGGCGAATGAAGAATTTGTATCAGCATCTTGCTGACTCTTGTAGACCAAAGTATGTATTTGCATGCCTGCAAAGCGATAACTCACTGCCAACGTAAACATTGGTGAAGCGTAGCCTATACGCTGTCGCTCTCCAAAAGGTCAACTTGAGAACAAATATAAAGAATAAGAAAACAAAGAAAACAGAAGAAACTAATTAGCCAAATCAAATACGGTAAACATATAAAGAAACAGGAAGAGCTTAGTAATTGTTATAGGCTACATATTGATTATGTCCTCCTGTCAAGATCTTATGCGTGCTCAACAGCACCATCCAGGGCCAGAGTACCGCTTTTTCGCTTGAAAACTGTGCCCCCGCTTTTACGAATTGGTACAATCGACATTCTGGAAAAACATATTTAGACATCATTACATCAATGTTTAATCTAAGGTAAAATTGGTTAAATATATTCGTATGATATATAAAAAAAATGAAATATGCAATTGAAGCGCCTCTCCTAAACGGTTCCCTGTGTTTAAATGTATTTACTGTCCATCAAGATATGCACCCCTACGCATTCCTATAATGGATTCGTCCACTAGGCCTCTGCAGTAGGGAGTTGGTTGGCGGACACCGCAAGTTTTCCCCACTACGCTACACGTTGACTTTGTTTATGTGAGAAAGTATCGTTCATATAATTTGAGAAAGAGTTTGTCCGAATAGTTTATCGGTTTGTCGACAGAAGACAGAAACAACATTTTGGGCGTGGTACGAAACTAAAAAGCTCCATAAGGGAAGGAAGGCATCCTCCTCCGACAGAGCTTATGATGCCGACGCTGCGGGACAGCACCATGTCCCATCCGGGCGAGAATTCCCACCAAGTCCGGGTCAAAGCTTATTATAAAGGGTAAGTCGTTGTCGTGTCTTTCTTCTCGTTTCTGTCGGAAGTTGTTTACAAGTGGACTCGTTTTGTGTTTAGACTTGTTTAGGGAAGACCGCTTAACAGCTAGCTAACATTTTCTAGCTCTGGGCTAACGCTGCTAGTTGTTGGCTAGCCAGATTGATAAAGTTGACAAGACAGTGAAACTATCCAGACATTTTGCCAGCCACACATATATATATATATATATATATATATATATATATATACACACACACAGACATACCAAGGCGCTGTGTGATTTAGTTCAGATAGTCTATATTAACTAACCATAGTTTAATCATGTGATGTAACTTTGAACAGATTATGAGTCGGGTATCAGACTGGTAGTTTGGCATATTTTAGTTGGTGTGCTGAGCTGGAATCTAGCTAGCTATCAGTAGTAGAACTAACACGGAAGCTGTCCGTTGTTTTATTTTTCGGCGCATGTGTATATATAGCTGGTGACATAATTTGTCACGGAATTGTTTCACTGACACTGATCTCCTGAAGGCAATGAAGTTTGGCAAAGACCGGCTAAACGTGTAGTGCAAGTATGCCCGACCTGTTGTATTTCTTCCTCTCTCTCTCGTCACACGCCCCTACTATGAATTGACCGATGGATTGGTGTCTCCTCACAAAACAAAGCATCTGAAGTATTTGAGACTGCTGCAATGGAATGTCAACTATGTTGATAAATTAGGGAGGAAGTACTCTGGTCGGTCAGGTACAAGATGTGTCTTAGGTAATGTATGCCTGCACACATTAGACACTAGAGTCTCAACATTAGTTTCAAATATATTCACACCAGTGAAATGTTGAAACCAGTTCTGGTTATATGCCCAGTGTTCACATCTTGTTTTATTTGTAAGAATAACATGATATGCAAGACCATGTCTTTATAGAAACCGTCTTACAGGTTTCACATAACTCTTTACACCCTGCTCTGCATATATTGGCAAACCATGATTTAAATATGGCCTTAATCTTCTGGCTCTTTACTATGTTGTAGTATAATCGTTGTAAGAATGTAATTATAACTCATCATTATGTAAAAACACTGCTACAGTAACAAAATATTTTGCATTTCAACCTGCAATATTAACTTTTCAATTTAAAAATGTTCTAGTTTAATATTAAACATGACCAAGAAAAAATCTCAGAATCTGTATCAAAAGTCTTTTTTTGTCTGAAAATGTCTTATTATTGAGACACTGCCTGTCATGGTCCTTTCCTTCCCAATGACAAGTCTGCTTGTCTGTCACTCCAAGTGTCAGCTTCTCCACTCAGCCCAGAGTTGTCTCGGCCTGTCACTGGCTTGTCTGCATTATGCCTTTTAATAAAGACCGATGGTTAATAGGAGAGTGTGGTGGTCACTGAATAGACGCATGAATAAACATGTACAGGGATTAAGATGAAGGTTATGATGAGGCTAAGTTGGGGACTTTTGCGGTCCCTCTAGGTAAATGTTTTGAATGTAGTGTGATTTATGGTAAATACACACTTTTTTGTTTACTTTTCTGTTGGTACATTTCTTTTCTTATCCTGAGAGCTAAGATGCAGGGAGTTTTACTTTTGTGAATATGAGTTTGGTCTGTTTTCTACCAAATATTTATCTTGTCTCTAAAGAACTTCTTTGTTTGGTGGTTTGGAATAAAAGGGTTCGCCCTTTTCTTAGTTTGACTGCCTACTCACATTAGCCTTAAATAGATGATTACTTACTAGTCACAGATTAATTACTAGTCACAGAAATGGTGTCATCTCACTAAAACACATAGTAAAAACGTAACTAAAATAAAGCGTGGATTTTATTGTTTATGCCTACAACTGACCTGCTATACAAAAACACATTTGTCATTGTAACTAAGTTCCCATACGAGGAAAAAAAGTATAGGCAATGGCACTGCAATAGATTCCTATAGATTCCTCGTGTCTTTCCCTGTCCTCAGCGCTACTTCACTTGTCTAGAAATAAAAATGGCCAAATCTTTTAAAAGTGTAAAAAGGCTTTCCTCAAACCATAAAAAGGACTAAAGGCTTCTCATGTCCCAGAATCGGCATCGGTATGGCAGTGCAAGTTGTTGTTTGCCTGAGTGATTTTCCTTTCCCTTTTCTGTGAGGACCTGCTCGGCTTTTGTCAAAGCAGAACCCTGTCTGCATCTCTGCGCTAAAGGCTACCTTTTTGTTTAGAATAAGAGAAGTGCTTTCTCTCGATGACGTGTATTTTTGCTAAAGCACCCCCCCCCATCCCTGGCTATTGAACCACAGAGCCATAGTGCATTTACACACACAGACAAACACACGCACATCGCCCCACTCATAATTCTAAAACGAGCACTAACGAGTTTGAGTGCTCACAGTCAGTAATTATCAGTTTTTACAGGCATGAATTGTGTGTCCTGTACTTTCCTACACTAAGCAACACTGGCTACAGCATAGCATATATGGTACATGTATATGGCCTATATAACAGATGCCGCGTTCCAACATTAGAATCTGTTCTCTGCCGCATGTGACTTGCTTTTGCAGTGCTGGATCCCTCCTCCTTGACGCCATGGGGGAGGTGTCTTGCCTAGGGAACATGGAACATCCTCTAGTCCGGGCCAGTGGATCTGTGTTCCATTCATCCTGTCCCGCTACCTTACTAGCCGGGGGCAGCACAGCAGGGGGCAGGTTTAGAGGGAAAGTCTAAGTGAATGTTGTAGTGAATCTGAAATGCCTGTATGTGATTTAAAATATAAATCTGTGTGTGGTGGGTGCACACCCACCCGTGGTAGCGGTGACAAGGAGATGGATAGTCCTAGGTGTGCCTGCTAGCTCGGAGAGGCACCCTGACCCTCCTCCCTGCTTGAGTGCTCACCAGTGACGAATGGCCTCTTACTGGACAGATGGGGCTTCAGAATCCAACTCGCAGTGGTTGAGATGCCAGGGGCCCAGGTCTAACTCCCTACTCCTCCTTTTAATTTAGCTCTAACAAGCTTTAGTGTACGACAGTGAACGGGAGAGGAATGCCAGGTCTGCATGGAATGCCACCATCTCATCCCTCCCTGTTTGTCACAAGAGGTGAGCTGTGAGCCTGGTGCACAATTCTACTGCCTTAGTCACAGAGAGAAACCCAATGGCATGCTTTCCTTCAACATACACAGGGCCTTTTTTAGGGCATTCTATTTATACAGTATCTTTGGAGAATTTCTGGAATTTTGTTGAATCGAAGGAAGAAAAAATTGAAGGCTTAAAACTGGAACTTCTGAATAATTATGTTACCGTTGTATGTATAATGGCCTACAATATTTAAGACTACAAATGTTTTCAATCTTAATTTAGGTATGTTATGGAAACATCGATTATAGTACGAGCCATATCCTAGTGATAATGTTGAATTAAATGACAGTATCGTGCAGCCCCCCTGTAGCCTGTGCCATCATTCTGTATGCACTGTTCTCACTAGGGGCAGGATAGTCTAGTGGTCTAGGTGTTGGACTCCCAGCCAGAAGGTTGTGGGTTCAAGGCCCAGAGTTGGCCTACCTGTAAGCATCCTTGCTTGGCCTACCTGCTCCATGTAATAGCACCATGTAATTGTAAATCCCTTTGGATTAAAGCGTCTGCTAAAATGACCTAACTGTAACTAGCGTAGCCTATATCTATGGCAGTGAAGGTTTCTAAGAGATACCCGAGAGGTGGCTGGGAACCTTTTGCTACTATGTACTAGCCAAATTACGGTTAATGGAAACCAGCACATAGGTTCAGTTACTCTGCAAGGCAAGTAACCTGTCGACATTAATACTTTCTCGCTCATCTCCCTGGTAACGGTGAGTGAAACACTATGGTTGTGAGTATACATCATGGGGGCAGGGCCTCACTCCTACGATGAAGAGAGCTAACCCGTAGCGGCCAGAAAGGAGCCAGTATTTGTCGCCACACCTACCATTCACTGCCATTCTAAAGTAGCGATCCATTAAATACGCCGAAACTGTGTGGCACTCAAGCACAACATTTGTTCAAAATATGTTTATGTGACTGTTTTGTGCCGGGCATTGCTTGGTTTTCAGAGGTTTCGCACCATTAAATAGAGCATAACATTTATATGTTTGATCTTTCGGTCCTATTTAGTCCAGTGTGGTTGTGGTGACGGGAACACTGTCCTTGTGGCGTCATTATCAGCAGATGCGCTCGCACAGCAACTCCAGTCTGGTCGGTGGGCGTGCTAACGCACCACTGACTCCGGTTATTTTTAGGTCTGTGCTTTTTCTTATATGTGTATGTTGTTGTTTTTTCTTCCTTTTTAATGTGCACGTTTATGTGCTGTCCTGCATCTCCCACTCACAGACTTATTGTCAAGTCTGTCGGTGCTTTAGGAGGAAGTCAAGCTGCTCAGCCACAGCAGAGTGATCAGACGGGGGGGGGCGAAGTCACTAGAGTGATAGCAAACACTCCCCTCCTCCCCTCCTTTACTGGAAATGATTAACTCCAACAGGGGGAGAGAAAATAACGTGCGAGACGTCGGTGTGAGTTTTGCTATCAGCTGGATTTCAGAATTCCCCACGAGTTTATTACTATGTGGAAGCACCGCTGTCATGAGTCACAATGATATTTACTGTATAGTGTGTAAAGGGGTCCTTTTTTTTTTTAAAACCAGGCTTCACACTCTGGTCATTTTCTACTTGCCTTTGCTCCTGGAAAGGACTGGCCCGATACTGACTTTACACACTACATTTACACTGGCCTTGAACAGGATTTGTCCTTGTGTGTGTGTGTGTGTGTGTGTGGGGTCGGTTTATCATCCCACCATAAAGCTCTCCTGTAGATTAGATGGGGTGCCTCTTTTGATGACAGCAATGAGAGGACCCCATCCTTCACCCTGTGGGTCAACATGACCTCTGTCCTTCTGTGTGTTGCTGTCTCTCTGGCCCCTCTCACACAGCACCTCCCAGCCCCTCTCAGGATGCTGCTGTGATATTTACATTTTTCCCAACCTAAGCCTGTCACATATTTTTATTTTTTTTTAAATAAATCTCAGACATCGATATAGCTACCCACGGCAGTGTAATTAGGGCCATTGTAGAGAAATAAATTAGTTTTTTTTTTTTTTTAAGGAATATGACCCTGTCGTCATAGCTACCAACATACAGTGTTGAATAATATGTCATCCTTTTTAATATCTGGGCAGAATAGTCTACTGGTTAGTTTACTCCTATCCGGCAGGTTGTAAGCCTCCTTGAGCAAGATGCCTCACCCTCACCTGCTCATTAACACTTTTATTCCCTTGCATTTACTTTGTAATAAGGCGTCTGCTAATTTCTTATTGTAAAATAGGCTATAATAATGCCATGATTACCATTATATGACGATGAGTTACAATAAAAGAAGATGAAGAATGGTATTGTCCTTCTGCATACAGCATCGGTGTCCTGGTAATAGCTGAGCAGAGGTGCAGAAAAATGTAGACCTACTTGCATAAAAGACGATGTATAAAGAGGCCTATATATTTATGAATGTGCAACACAGCACTGAACCATAACCGGGCTATAGGCTAAATACTGAGTGACATACGGCCTACAACAGGCACAAAACCGCTGTCGCCGCCCGCTGCAGCTGTTTATCCAAACTACTGTCATGTGCTGTAGGCCAATAGTGATGCTTACCGAATATCACTATGGCTATATGGAGATTATTATTGTGGACTTGGATCTAATTGTTCAGCCGCAGTAAACGGAGACTTCCATGTGAGTAAATCTTGCTCATCCTAAGAAAACAAGGATTAAATAGTTATTTACATGGTTTTTAATATTGGGCTAACCCTATTTTCAGAGTTGTTTGCTTGTCATTTAGATGTCAGGCACATGCAGAGCAGCACCTGTTGCACTGATGACTCATAACTCTTAGACAAAAATCATCTATAATATTTAATACAGATACAAGCACAAGTGGATAAACTCTGGTGCTCCAGAGGGATCGGGAGGATTACAATCTTTATTCACTTCAGTCAACAACCTTCTCTGAGTGATTTGGGATGATTTCATAGAACGGTATGACTCCTGATGTAGCATACTGTGTATGTCCTAATAAAATCTAAAATGATTAAAAAATAACCCGGGGCTGGGCATAGTTGTTGTTGCCATAGGATTCAAGCAGTTTTAGCGATTCAGCAGTTTTACAGAATTGCTTTTGGTGGTTTAAAGTCCAGTTGGCTGGAATTAGCCCCCAGTACCATTCACACCACAGCTAAGCTGGGGGCAGTCCTGTAGCTTGTGGTAAGATCGCCTACTATTCAGACAGCACGCTGGTATATCGCGCCTCTCTTTCCTCCTCTGAGGAGAGATAATGAGGGGGGCAGACAACGGTGTCTGCTGGGGAAGACGCTCTCTCTCCCCGCCGTTGAGAGCATCGGCTAAACCTACATGCAAACACCTATATTGGTGTGAGTCTCTGTTAGGCACCGTGTGATGGATGAGGGTGTTTGCAGCCGAGCTGTTACTTGTTGATTACGGGGAGGATATACGTGTCTTTTATTTCTCTCGTGTTGCTCTCCAGGAAGTGATGGAGTGTCTGACACCGAGAGCCCCTACAACCTTGCTATACAACCAAACTGTGATGCATTCTCTGTGTGTGTGTGTGTGTGTGTGTGTGTGTGTGTGCGCACAATGTGACAGACAGAAACTGTGAGTCACACAGCAGTGTTTGAAGACAGACTATCTCTCTCCCCTTCCCTCCCTGGAGTTCTGTACAGTAAATCCTGAATCGGTGTTTATCAATGTGTTTTTTTTTTTTTAATAAACACCTTTTATTTTTAATCTTATTACCGCCGCCGATTCTCATGAAATTGTGGAAAGGTCAATGAAATTTTGATGGAGATTCAGAGTTATTGGATTTTTTATCAAAAAATAGGATTATTTACTGTAGGCCCTTTTTAAGTGCCATGTAGTCACTTTTTTACAGTTGTCTTAATTAGTCTCCAAATTAATAATGAATGAAAAGGATTAAAGGCTCACATTAATCTCCATTGTCCCCTCTCCAGGGACATCATGATCACACACTTTGAGCCGTCTATCTCCTATGAGGGCCTGTATGGAGAGGTGAGGGAGATGTGTTCCATGGACAACGACCAGCTCTTCACCATGAAGTGGATTGACGAGGAAGGTTCGTCTCATCTCCCATACTCTATTCACAAACCACAAATGGCAGAACTGCATCACCCATCACATTTGCTGCACAACTGTAGTATGGAAGTAATGGTAGTAAAAGATAAAAATCATATATATATATACACACACACACCTCTATTGATACCGTTTTTCATGATTTGAAGCCTACTGTCTTGTTATTTTATTCTAAGGTAGTTCTGACATAGCCAGGAGGTGTTGTTTTGTGTCATTATCTTGCTGTTTGATGAACCCCTGACCAATAGGCATATACCAGAGGTTATTGCGTGGCGCTGCAAAATGCTGGGATAGCAGTTTTGGTTCAGGGTGCCACTCACTCTGTGCAAGTTAACAACTCTGGATCCAGCAAAAGAGCCCCAGACCATCAGGTTTCCTCCTCCATATTTGACAGTTGTGGTGTTAAACACGGAGGAATCAAACTTTCCCCTACTTGACGGCGTACAAATACCTGCATGATGAACCGAATATTTTATATTGTGATTCATAGGACCTTCTTCCAGCCCTCATTAGTCCACTGGCAGTGCTTCATTGACCAGGCAACCTCCTTTTTCTTATTTTGCCATTTTGGCAATGGCTTTCTTTCTGCCACTCGACCTGTCAAGCCTGCAGCTCAAAGTCTTCTCTTCACAGATGAAACTGAGACTTGCTTACTTCGACCTGTGTTAAGCTGTGCTTGAAGCTGTTGTCCTATGAGCCACCTATCACGCAATCTGTCGACTCACAGAAACCTGTTTCAGAATCTGGTCCTCTTGTGGCTTTGGGTCTGTCAGACACCATGGCTTGACACCATGGCCTTCATTGTACTTTCCCTGCAAAATGCCTTTTTTAAATATCTTTGAAATGTAAATTTCTTTTCAATTTTTGGTAACCTAAACTTTTTTTTTAACCTGGCAGTTTACTGCTATTATTAATATTATTATTATATTTTAAATAAAGAATATTTTTGACAGCAACAAGCCTTCTTTGTTTGTAAGTGCATTTCTTGTTGTTAGTCAGGCGTTAGTAATGGTGTCGTAGCAAAGATGGAGCCATCAGGTCACTGCTCAGGAGAAGGTCATGCATCCCAAACTCATTAACCTCAAAACAGAACTCAGAACAGCAACAACATACCTCACTGCAGTCATCCGCTCTTAGGAAGAAATGCAGGGGTCATAATGAGTTCCTCCATGTAGTGGGAGCTGTCTCTCCTAATGGGTATTCTCATACACTCCCATTCCTTGTGTCTGTGCTTGCTGTCCAACTTGCACGTTTGCACTTATTGTGCTTTCCGCTTTAAAATAGCGTTGCATCCATTTTGGACTGACAGCTAGTAGTAGTCTATTGTATTTTCTTGTTCCTCTCTGTATCTTATTAGACCTTGTATATTAAATAGCTACTGCCAAACTCATTGAATTTCTCCTCAAGGACTATCTTATCGAGTGCCGTCTTATCTTTAAAACAAATCAACAATATGACAAAGCCGTCTGACGTGACTTTAGTTGCTTCTCGGGTATTTGCTCAATTAGGGCAGTAGTTCTCATCATATCAGTTTTTAAATACCAACCACGCATCACAGTTTCAGTTCTCCAACTATGAATAATGTCACCTGTGTGCCCATATGACTAGATATGTACACTGCCAAGAATAGAGATGGTCTTGTTGGCCTCCCCCTCTCACCACACGCAAGACGCCCACACACGGCTCGCCTGCTAATGATAAGAAAATAATTAGAGGTTAGGCATGGTGTTCCTCTTACTGACTGTAGGAGCTTTTGCTGCACATTGAATTTATATAATCAAATGAAATATATTGTCTACGTTCTCAAATCTCACGCGCAGATGTGTCCAATTATCGCTGCTAGGATATAATTTACACACAAGTAATTAAATAAATAACTATTCAGGTTATAATGATGAGGATTTATAATATAACCAGATTTTTAAAAAACAATCAGATTATATTATCTGCACACCATTTTTGTATAGCATTATTTTTAGTCTCCGTACACTTACCGTGATGCCGCAGGAAACCAGTATGCTTTTCAGAGCTACTGTAGTCCCCCACTGCGTCCTTTCTCCAGGCTAACCTCCGCTCTGTCTCCCCTCCTGCCAGGAGATCCCTGCACCGTGTCCTCCCAGCTGGAGCTGGAGGAGGCCCTGCGTCTCTATGAGCTCAACAAAGACTCGGAGCTCATCATTCACGGTGAGCACGGTTCACACCTAAAGTCCAGAACAAGCTTTTGTTTTAGAGACCTGATGCATTTTATACATCTTGTCTTTAGAAGAAGTGGGCAATTCTAGTAGTACAGAATGACAAACAATAGGAAGGACGGGAGGCAAGCATGTAGGGGTGGGAGGGTCGTTGAGTCACAGCTTATATTGATCAGCATTGATTTCCACTCATCGCCCCCAGGTAAATAAACCAGGAAGCATACTGTACAGCATACAGTGCATCCTCTAGATCTAGATACAGGTCTCTCGGATGCATGTGTAATGGGCTTGAATGAAACAAGAGGTGTGAGGTCAGTGGGACAGTGATGTGGCAGCGTAATGGAGGCAGTGAGGGTGGGTTGCTCGTTAACTAGAGCTCAATGTGCCATACACTGTGTGTGTGCATCTGCAAGGGATTTTAGTGTTTTATACCTGTGTATATAAATAAATAAAATGATAATATACTGTTTTTGTACATTATTCTCTCTGCATCTATGTATT
>JAODLI010000009.1:3828122-3860011 GCA_027575585.1 Percopsis omiscomaycus | reverse complement strand
TGGCAGCAAACTGCATAGGAATATAAACACCTTCTTTCTTGTGCCTTTGTTTTGTGCCTGTAATAATATATTGAAATCAGCATGGTGACACATCTGGCTTAATGTAAACAAACTGTTTGGATTGATTTGAATAGATGCATTGAAAATCTAAATAATGTAGCTGGCATTATTACAGTTCACTGGTGAATAAAATCAATATGAAAGATGATTTACTTTACCAGAATTTACTTTGGTGTCACCGGGCTGTGTGTGTGTGGGGGCGGTGGGGATGTTTCTCGTTTTCTCTCATTTTGGATTTCACATCATTGTGTTGTGTTTTTCCTGCCTCCTCCTCTTCTCCTGTCTGTCTACCACTATGTCTGTCACTTTCTTCTCCCTCAGGCCCTCAGAATAAGGACTCCAGAGAAAGCTTGACATACGACGAGAAGGAGGTGAGAGAGACTTCGAACTGCTCATAGTCCATCTGCCTTCTCACTGCTTGTGTGCTTGCGTGTGTATGTGCGCGTGTGCATGCGTCCACAATGTATATGTTTTAGAGTGGTGGAGAAAGGGGTTACCTGGTAAGGCGTCGTAAACAAGTCTTTGCCTACTTATTTTGCCTGCGCACTTGTGATATAGGGAGTATGCCGACGTAGGCACCTTGCATGTATCAATTTCCTTTAGTGGAGCTAATGAAGTAACCTTTTATCACCGCTCTTAACACCGGGGGACGACCTGGGTGGGGGGCATGTGTTGTGGTGCCACGAGAGATGGATAAGGAATGGATTGTGTTGTCCAGAGAGACCGATACGGCTAGGCGCAGCTAGCTCAAAAGATCTCATCTAAGAGACCTTGCAAAGCTCTGGGGATAGGAGTCGTGAGCTGAGGTGGGGGTGCAGTTGTAGATCGGGCAGTGATTTAGTGCAAAGTACAGGAGAGATGGGAAAATGACAGCAGGATGGACTTCAAAGAGAGAAGCAGTGTGATGGTGGTGCTGTTTCATGAAGCCTCTTCTAATTTTTCTAATGCAGGTTATTTTCACAGAGCTACAAGCTGTCTGTATTTCATGATCAAATAATCTAAAATATTAACAAGGTACTGTAGTTCTGCACAAATGTCCTGATAGTTCTGCCTTGTGTGATTTCCTAAACCCAAGTTTTTCGGTGGAACCAAGGTGTCTTCTTAGGGTGGCATTTCCCATAATGCAGGGCTCATCTTTCAAGCTCTGTTCTTCTTCCTGTATGCCTCCTGTCATCCCCCGCCAGGCGCGGAGCAGTAGAGACACGGGTAAAGTGGCGTCCAGCTTAGGTCTGGCGGACTTCGATCTGCTGAGGGTGATCGGCCGGGGGAGCTACGCCAAGGTGCTGCTTGTGCGCCTCAAGAAGACGGAGCGCATCTACGCCATGAAGGTGGTGAAGAAGGAGCTGGTTAACGATGACGAGGTCAGTGGCTCATAGCTCCAGACCCACCCCCAGCCCCAGCTTTGTGGCTGTGGTTACATTTAAGACAACACCATGCTCCTATATGTACCCTGTTTTTACGGGTTATGCTACATTTTGTTAAGGTGAAGGTTGGTTCATGTTGAAGTCCTCTGTCAACATAGTGTGTATATTGAGTGCAGTTAGCACGCTAGCATCAATTGGCACTGTGATCAATAGCGGAATGCACAATTATCTTGAGCAATTTAACATCCATTTGGCTTGCCTTGTCTGAAACACTTGTGGTTGATTGTCCCCTTCAGACCATTCAATCACTCCATCTAAGAAGGTCCAGATAGACATCATGTGATCACAAATTGATCCAGACGTACATGTGTAGTGGCACAGCCAGAGGCAACAAGAGTGAGTTGGCCTTGATTGGACACACTTGGCTTGATTGACAAAGTGCCTCTCGGTCGATGTCCACGTTTTCCGTTGTCCCTGCGCTGTCAGCATTAGCAGCACCCACAACCAGATGTATTATCATCCGCCTGTCGATGGAGGCCAGCCTCTAGTGTCCATCTACTCTGAGCCTTTTCTCCAGCCATCACCAACATTACCTGCGAGCTTGTGGGCCTTTGGCCCCTGCACACGGTCGATCACACAACGTGCTTCATGTGCTTCAACGGTACTAGGATTTCTTGACATTTGTTGTGTGTTTGTGTCGCTTCCAGGATATTGACTGGGTTCAAACAGAAAAGCATGTTTTCGAACAGGCCTCGAATCATCCCTTCTTGGTGGGCCTGCATTCTTGCTTCCAGACAGAGAGCAGGTGAGAACACGCTCTGCTGGGATTTCTACGCAGCTCTGGAATGGACAGAAAGCTAAAATGATACATTTGAGTTATTGAGGGGTTTGGAAGTTTTGCCAAATTCCTATCGATCTGCGTGAATAGGTGGGAAAACACCACGGTTAGAAACATGTCCACCAAAGTTTTTAGTTTGTTTACTAATGGACATTTGCTCCTTACTTTTACATGTATTTTAATTATCAGCTTTACATGTATTTACGATTAAAAGCTTTGTTTTAAATGGAGAAATATTTTCATGTAAGACAAAGAATTTTCCATTTACTATTATAGAACACAGTAGTTTAACAAAAGGCTAACGCAATAAAACATTAAAACCTTTTCTTCTCTTACAGACTCTTCTTTGTAATTGAATATGTGAACGGCGGTGATCTTATGTTCCACATGCAGAGACAAAGGAAACTTCCAGAAGAACATGCAAGGTAGGGACAGGCTCCCTCTCTGCCTAGTCTGTTTTGTCTGCCTCTTTTTATTTATTTTTAGAATATGGATTAAGATTGCAATCGTGCAGCCAGCTGGTATATGTGTGTATTTTGCCGAGGGCGATTGCGATATCTTGTAACGGCGCCCTTTTCTCCTCACCCGTATCAGATTCTATTCGGCAGAGATCAGCCTGGCGCTGAACTACCTCCACGAGCGTGGAATTATCTACAGAGACCTGAAGCTGGACAATGTGCTGCTGGAGTCCGAGGGTCACATCAAGCTCACAGACTATGGCATGTGCAAGGTACGGTGTTTGTGCTTTATGTGCTGGGTTCTCTGCTATAGACCCAAACATCGTTCATGGCAAACGGCATACGTCCAAGTGGTGTGCTTGGCTGTCTGCACCACTACTTTTGTTGTGAGGATTGCAGTCCGCAGCAGGTTGTTGTAGTAGTGCGTTTTTATTTTATATTCTTTTAAGGATTGTTTTGAAATCCCTTTTGTGTTGCAGGAGGGTTTGAGACCAGGAGACACGACCAGCACATTCTGTGGTACCCCTAATTACATAGCCCCTGAAATACTCAGAGGAGAGGATTATGGTGAGCATTAAACACACACACACGTGTAACGCACACACGAGTTACACGGGTAAATAGTTTAAAAGGATCCTCATTACATGGCTACGTAGATTAGAGGTCTCATGGAATTCTGATGATAATAAATAATGATAATAAAATCCCTGCTTACACTACTACATGCTTATTGGCCGTCGTATTGCTTAGCTTGGTCACAACCGTGTATTGAATAAGTTAATATATAAATGGCATGAAATGTCCCCTATAGACCCTGCCTTTATTACCGTCTCACGTCGTGGCTCTCTCCGTCTCCTGCAGGCTTCAGTGTGGACTGGTGGGCGCTGGGAGTGCTGATGTTTGAGATGATGGCCGGCCGGTCACCCTTTGACATCGTAGGGAGCTCTGACAACCCCGACCAGAATACAGAAGACTACCTCTTCCAAGGTAACAGGCCCCAGAGGGTTAAATCTGAAACGGTAGTGTTTTGGAACTGTACAGCTCCTCCCTATTGCTAGTTCTCCAAGAATACACAGCATGCGTTATAGGGCAATGTGTGAATACATGCATATTTATAGTATGATGTATATATTCATCATCCTTCTTTTCTTTTTAAGTGAGGGCTCAATGGGAACAGTTTATTATACATCGATATATTTATATACACATTATTTAGCAATGCTTTCCAGACATTGTAGTATTCTCAGGCACTGTGAAGAACCTTAATACTTAGCTTAGAGATTCGTTTCCAATGCACTGTCGATGCCACCCTGTTATTCGAGCCCCAAGCGACCGTGTTCTGACCCCCTCCTACCCCTTGTGTGACCCCTGCAGTAATATTGGAAAAACAGATCCGAATCCCCCGCTCACTGTCAGTCAAAGCTGCCAGCGTCCTCAAGGGATTCCTCAACAAGGTAAGAGAAGGCTTGAATCTGGAATCGGTGTTGACGCTGTTGGCTCCCTCTGGCCGCGCAGGGGGGGTGGTGTCGTTGTTTAGGCCGTGGTATTTGTTTATCTACTTCTCTCACCTGCCTACGCCCCTGTTTTCCCACCCCACCTTTTTTTGAGAGTCTTCTCACCATCCTCGTCTATCTCCCACCTCCTCCCCCAGTCTGGTTCTCTTGTCATCACACACACTCCTCTTTCTCACCCTTTCTACCACTTCTCTCTTTCTCTCTCTCTCTCTCTCTTTATCTCTCTATTTTTCTCCCCCCCCCCCCCCTTATGATGTCTCTCTCACCCTCCTGTCTGTCTGTCTCTCTCCTTTAGGATTCTAGGGAGCGTCTGGGTTGCCACCCTCAGACAGGGTTCGCTGACATCATGGGCCATCCGTTCTTCCGAAACGTTGACTGGGAACTTGTGAGTCATATTCGCGTATCCCCCCTCGCGCGCGCGCGCGCACACACACACACACACACACACACCCCAGTTGTCCAGACATGATTAATCTTCTTTTATCACAAGTCGTAATGACGAGAGGCCAGAGAAAAGTTGTTGTGTGGACAGGTCAAAATCAATCCATATATTGATTGGGGACAGACCCTACACACCCGAGGTTCACGTTTAAGTGCATCAGATGAGCCGCTCCTGTGCCGAAAGCATAGACACTCTGGCAAAGTGCGTTTAGAGTGAGTGTTGGATTGGGAAGGGTGGGGGGGGGGGGCTAATGTCCTTGAGGCAAGCGGGCGAACAGAGACGTCTCAGACAGATAACGCAACAAAGTCAAAGCGTATGAACAGACAGAAACCAGTGCCAGCTGTTGGACAGACAGGAAAGGCAGGCATGCTGCACGCAGACACGCAGGCAGTGGCAGACCGGCAGGTAAGGCAACTCCCCATGGAGCACCGTGACCTCTTTTCCCTGTTTGGTCTGGGCTGCAGAGACCCATCAGTCGGTCAGACAGTCTGGTGGCGGCTCAGGTTACACACTCTCGCACACACGTACTCATTTACAGCCTGCCCTGCTTCTGTCTGCCTGCAGGGGGAGCAGCTGCTGGTTCAGGGACTACTGCTCTGTGTAATGGAAAACGGAGAGTGTTATATTAACAGTGTAGACTACCATTGAAGAGTAGCAGAGGCATTAGCTCGACCTGAAGTCTGTTCTTGAAATGTTTCTAAACTAAATGGAAATGTTTATATCCTGTTTTTGTCTGTTTACAATAAATCAGATCAAATGTAACCATTTGTTCTACAGGGATTGTATTGTAACACATACCATCTGAAACACAAAACGGTATACAATGTGGGTATATGATTAAAGAAATAAGGTGCGTCTGCTGAGACACGTCTGTGGAACATACCAAACGGAAAAACATCATTTAATTTAGTAGTTAGGTTAAGTAAGAACACATTTTCACCAATGCTGTCATGTGGGGGCTATTCGCAGCTTCTATATAAACTACACAACAACCTAATAAAGCTGGGTTGTATGGTCAGATTTTGGGCAGTTGGGCAGTCGCAGGAGATATGGTGTTAAAGCCTGGTACCTTCTTCTGTTGTTTCAGATGGAACAGAAGCAAGTGGTCCCCCCATTTAAGCCCAACATCTCAGGGGAGTTTGGACTGGATAACTTTGATGCCCAGTTCACCAATGAGCCCATTCAGCTCACGCCTGATGACGAGTGAGTTCCTTTTTCACGTTGGCTCTCTGTTTCCACGCAATGATTGTTTTTCACCCGGCCTGCTTGTGTTTTTAACCCAATATTCTCTCTCTTGTTCCAGCGACGTGGTTAAGAAAATTGACCAGTCTGAATTCGAAGGGTTTGAGTACATCAACCCTCTTCTGATGTCGGCAGAGGAGTGTGTGTGAGGGACCCGATGCTTCCACATGTCTGGGCCGCCAACTTTACTTGGCATCTCAAGTGTCTTCAGCTGCATGGTTACGAGACAACCCAATGACGCCACACACTCAAAAGAACGCTTATTTGCCAAATCCAGTCTCACACCATTTACAACCACTAGCCCTTAAGTCAACCTTCTCGTTTCCAAATTATTTTTGTATCATGTAAATCTGCACTGATCATTTGCTCATTGGGGCCTGCTTTTCGGTAGCTACAAGAGGCTACAAGATTCTTCCAAGGCTACTGGACATGGGGAGGATTGAGGCACAGCCTATGAGAGATGAACTATATGCCCTCTTCCTCCACCACGTGGGTTTTCAATGCCTATTTTATTTGTATATCTGACCGTTGAGGATATATTATAGACACGGCCTTTTAGCTTCAAAGCCAGATCAAATTTGAACGTAATTTGATACTACCGATTAGCTTTGTCGCAACACTGTGCTTGTAGATGAGAGAAACTAAACACTATCCCATGGAAAAAGAAGAAAGGAATCTACATATTTTTTTCTTATGTGTTATTTAATGGCAAAGCAGTCACTATATGTGACGTTCTAAGTGTTAAATGTCCAGCCTGGTTATCAGGATGATAATTGTCCGGTCCCTGTTGTAGACATGAATATTGATACACACACAGAGTGTGTGTATGATGTTATAAGTGTTAAATGTCGAGCCTGGTTATCAGAACGCACGCAGAATGGTTCAGTCCCTGTTATAGACATGAATACAGAATAGAGAACAGAGAAGGTGGGGTTGGTGGGACACCCTCTCTGTGTGAGGGAATCCTAAGAGTAGCAACCAAATAACACTAATTAGTAGATACTGACCCCAACTGTGAATGAGAGAGTTTACTAAGGGGAATGGGCTGGAAGAGATAAACATATGGCTTAAGACTCGAGCACTAGCTAAATGTGTGCTTATCCATGCAATCTACATTCACACAGGACCAAAAGATATTTTTCAGAGAAAGATGTTTTGCTGGTATGTTTTAGAAGGTACAGTATATAATATAAATAGGAAAATGTACTGTTCTAAGTAATAGAAATGATATATATATATATACAGATTTCTTTTCTTATTATTGCCTTTCTAATTTGTTTCTGATTCTTTTTTTTCTACTGCCTCCATTCCATTTAAAGTCTTTTATTGTATTGTTAAATACCAAGTGATTTTTGAAATTAGAGCTTGTTTGGATGTCCAAAGTCCAATACACAATAGGCACAATACAGTTAGGGTCCCTTGTTTGGGGGTTCCGCAGGGTTCTCTTCTTGGACCCCCAAGATGTGTATTGAACTGTAATTGGTGTCTGATGTACAAAAATGTGACTGTGACTCTCTATTAATATTTTGATTATTTCTAACTCACAATTTCTAAGTAGAGCTTTTTTCTAACTGCTGTATGGCATGTTAGAGCTCTGAAGAGTGATTTCTCACTCCTGACTTTGAGTTAGGAAAATGTCAGTAAAGGATAAAGTGGGAAATTCCTGACTTTTGTCCAGTCATTGCGTAAATTGTGATATATTTATAGGCCCACATGGTGAAAGGAGGAACAAGCACATCTAAGAGTTGTTACATTATTATTATTTTTTTTTTTTTTATAGATTCCTAATTTTTATTGGGTAAACCATCTGTAAACACTATTGGTTGCTGAACAAGGTTGGTAATGAGGGATGAATACCACCCACAGGATTCAGCTGATCTTTAACACTATATAAAGAGAAAACACAGATCATGAATAAACATTTTATTTTTTTGTGGTGATAGGTGATTGGGATCAATGTTAGTCTTTGTTACCGATATTTAAATGTATATGAGGTAGATTTAATATAAGGTTTTACATCCCACAATTGTACATTTCCTGGGAATATTGAATAACGTACAGTTTGAGCTTACATTTTTATTAGGGTAAAGAGACACCAGGCCTGATATCTTGTAACAGCACCATCCTGTTTACATAATGCCAAAGTAGACGTTTTGGGGCCTTAAATGTGTTTGAATTTATGTCCAGTCTCCTAATACCAATTAAGCCACATACATTAGTTTAGCAATAAAAGATTTGTTTAAAGCTACACACTTGTTCCCTTGTGGTTGAAACCAGCTTTACAAAACATATTGGTTTTAAACTCCCAACAGCGCATGCCCAACCTCTACCTCTCTGAGTGACTTGCATTCCTCTCTACCCCCTTCCCGTTTACTGTGCGCCTATAGGCTCACACCATTCTTTACCCCACCCCCTTACCGTCACATGCACTTTTGTGGACAGCTGTTTTAAAATATTAAACAAGTGAGCTGGGGTGGAAATTTGGGGTTCTACTGGTGCTATGACACAACTGAGGAGTGTCCCTTTTATGTCTGATATTATTGATTATTATTAAATATTCTAAATTAATTTCAACCCTACTTTAACTCAAAAACCAGTGGTGCTAATGCAAAAGGCTCAGAGTGTGTTCTTTTAACAGTCTAATCATTTTATGGCCAAAACCCAGCCAATTCTCCCAGACCCACATGGGTGTCTGGAAGGTAGGGCGTTTGAGTTGTTAGGCTCTCTCTTATCCAATGCAGCTGCTTGTGTCTCCTGCAGTCACATGACCCTGGCCAGGCTTTTGGAGCCCACTCCACATCCCCCGAGGTGAAAAGGTCAATGACACCACAGCTCTCTCTCTGCTTTCACAGAGATCTGTGCATTGAGAGATAATAATGAAACGGATTGTGTCTAGCAATAATTCCTACAGTATTGGACAGAAAACCATTGCGTGAAGATGTTTTCACATCTTGCTGTACTAATCTGCTGCATATTGTAGATTAGTACAGCAATCTACAATTATGTGAACTACATTACGTGGAAAATTCCTTCTCTCGTATGACTACATGAGACATATTCAACATTGCCGTACCAAGGACGGGGATGAACATTTCTGTATTCCCAAGATGCTGTGTTTGACATTGTTCTCGTGCCCTTTGTGGCAAAGAATAGGGGCTTGCCTCCCCTGGCACTGTGGCTGCTCATCGCCCTGCGGAAGACGCAGGGAATACTAACCTTGTATAATTAATGATGTAAAACATAGGGTGATCTGAAAAGCATCTTGTTTTAATTGCTCTTATTGTATTTTATTCTATCCCTGAAGGGCTTAATTAAGCAATACAAAGAATCACATTCTGCTAAATACAGTCCTTCATTAAAACACACACTGCACCACTTCAAGGTGTGTAGTACCACTTGACATTATTGCATTTAATGGTGTTTGTACCAAGTTAACCAGCAGGTATGGGTAATTTCAGTCAACAGTGAGGGCTATCCCTCTTGCTTATTAAAATTCTAGTGTATGCTACAGGTACTTTAGTGTTTAGTAGCATCTGGAGCAAGAGTAACCTAACTCATTTTTTATACTAGTCGACACTTGGAAATATAAATGGTTTTAAATCAACATTACTTGCACAAAAAGAAAATAAGTAAAACTAATCAAAACAGTTAGAAAGTTACCATCAAAGCAAACACATATTATATATATTATATAGTATACAAACACGGACTGCACAAAGCACATCTGTTTTTCTTCTCGATACATGGATAATCGGTTTTATAAGCCCAGGCTGCAGCTATAAGATGAGACCTGTGGGAACTCAATGCTGAACTCAAGACAGCAGCATTTTCCATGGATGTTGCTACTATACAGTTAGACTGTGGTCATTAGATGTGTGACCTCAGACACACACCAAGGCATGCATCCTTACCCCACTTCAAAGATCTATCAGATGGACAATTCAAGACATATTTCGGTATTGCACATTGATTTCGGAAAGGATATATGAAAATGATTGTGAGGTGTGTGCCCCCAGGGTCCACTTAGTGCTAAGTCCAATAACACTTGAGACAGCTTCGGTTAATAGAGAGGTCTATCAATGTGCTGGTCAGTAACACACTGTCGGTGACTCTCTTCTCCCTTGCCACTATATACAACATAGTCCTGCATCTTTGTGTTTTCCCCTTAATGAGCAATCAGTGGCAGCCATGTTATTGCACATATGACATTAATTTACTCTCCACAGTACACAGAGCGATGTTATTACGAGGGAAATCAATGTCCCTCTTGTTCTGTGGGGCTGGACAAGGTGTACGCGCATCTGCTTTCATAATACAACTGCTGACCTTGCTGTCACAGAGTGGGCCAGAGAGAGGCTGCAGTAAAACTGTTGTCAATGTTGTTTATCAAAGCTTTATCAAGCCTCTTTGCTCTCACAGGCCTGTGACATCATTCTGTGGCGCAGACAGCCACAGTGTACTCCCAGAGCTCAAAAAGCCCCACTGCGCACAGCCTGGCCAGCACAATAACATTTAGATGCAAGATTCCAGCTAAGAACAGGGATAAGGATGGCTGTACGAGCAGATGCACAGACATTGATAGGAAAATAAAAAAGCGGCATGCGTACATAAGTAATGAAGACATAATAACGTGATTTCCTGTGATTTGACCTTCTCAAATTCAGATGATTAACACCACCACCATCGCTAAGGCAGAATAGTCAGCCTGACCTATTGACCCTCTGCAGACGGTGTGTGCATAAAAAGAGGTCTGACTGGGGGATGGGAGCTCTTGTGAAAGGACATGCTCATTGCCCACCACCCCTGACCAGCGTTTGCCTAATTTGTTTCTCACTGCTCTTTATCTCTAAACAACCTATTATTTTACCAATTTGACCCAAAGCTCAAATAATATTGAACCCCATTGCCATTTTAGTGAAGGGCCAGCAAAGGCAATGTCAATACAAATCTGTTCGACCTACCAGTGCAGCCATAATCAAAACAACATGAACCGATTTTCATGTAAGAAATTCTGTGGTAGAAATTCTGTTGTCTGCCGAGGAGGAAAGCAGACATCACATGGGATAGAAATATTATAATTTTAAGCTGTATCTTATAATCATATCATTAAATGTTCTCTAAATGTGTATTTACATAAAACATCTTAAATACGACTGGCTACAACATGTGTAATATTTAATATATATCCTGTCGCCATATGTCTCCTCTGTACTGCTAAAATGGTAAAAACAAATCTTAGACTGCGAGACAGACAGACAGACATATAGACACACACACACCCCCGCATAGTTTCCGTCAGTCGGGTGACGTAGCCTGTTAGCCTGTGCAGTGACGTTGTGGAGGTGTAGTGGTGTTTCTAGCTGCGTCTTGTTGTCGGACTCGGTCGACCAGGCTTTCAGTACGGAGAAGACCCGAGCGAGAGAAGACTATCGACGGCGTTACAGGCAAGTGTTTACAAGCTGGGACTGTGTCATTTACAAGAGCCGTACTGGGATTGTTGTACTTCGATTATTCGTCATGTTAGGGTTGATTTTGGTGTTTGCCGCAGCGGATGATAGACGCACGCTGATTTTAAAAACAAGCGAGCTAGCGCGAGCTGGGTTAGCCAGCTTCACACTCACTTTGCTGGGGTGAACTGGTAGCTTAAGCTAGCTAACGCTAGCAAGCTCTAGGACAAGGGTCGTGCTGAAATCCCCCCCCCCTGCCGAAATGTAAATTTTTTGGACAGTTAGAAGCTCGTCCGCAGGAGTATTGGTGTATACGTATAAAGTGCTTTATTTAACTTTTCTATTATCTTTTTTATGAGATTAGTATATTTGGGTATTTACGCTATTTTTCCTTGCATACGATATTCAAATACGAAATTATTCCTTTGCCCCACAGTGCGGAGGCAATTTTGCTACGCCACCTGATATTCTGCTAACGTTATAACGTTACCCTTCTTACCCTAAAACGAAATAATCCTCAAATGTGTACGAACCTAACTATGGGTATTTTCTACACATTCAGTTCCCGAGTGTGTGAATACAGTATTGTATACACGGATTCATATTGATTAATTAAAGCTTATAATAATTATTTGCTGTTTTATTGCCCGTGTGTTGGGTAACGTTATGTCAGTTGGCGTCCGAAGCAAGCTAAATACCGATGATTTATTAGTCATATGAAAAAGGGACTATATGACTGCTTATGTGTACTGTCCTCTGGACCGCGGTGCCTTTCCAGACAAGACTGTAGACAGTGAATGTCATTATCAGTGCTGTCTGCATACCATTGCCGTCGTGGCGAGCCAGAGGAGTCGAAGTACAGTTTGAAGGGAGATGAGGAGGGTGAGGGAGCCAGAACGGAGCAAAGCGCCAGTAGTAATATCCGCGGTGTCCTTGCGGCTTGTATTGCCGAAATGGTTCCCCTTGCCGAAATTCGTTACAGCGGGTCTGAAATGGCCATTCGGGATATTAACAATATCACAACGCCGTATACTATCTGATTGCTATTACACAAAAAATATAAATGCGTTGATTTTAATAAAGATCGGATTTCGTTAAAGGCTGAAACGCCATACCCGATTGTCGAAGCCCCCTTACCACAGACCTTCATTGGCGTCCATAGCCGAACTACAGTTTGTTGTAATCGGTCTGTTTTAATTTTAAAGCACCCAAACCCGCTTGAAGAACCTCTAGCCTATACAGCGATCTGTTTTGTGGAAGTATATGTGATGTAATATGTAGGCTAAGTTACATCTCGCGTAGAACACACTCGATACACCATTTACCGAATCTGCGCTATAGATTTATTTTTTATTTAACGTTAGTTGGAATTTGAACTTCGTCTAGAATAAAATGTGTTCTTGGAGTCTTTAATATGAGAGAACAAATTATGGATGTTGGCTGTTCTATTCTATCCATGTTCGTTACTAAAATGCGCCAAGTGTAACCTCTCCATGTCGTATTGCAGTGTTAGTTGCCATGGCCTACTACGTTACATGTGAATTTTTAAAAATGCATTTAACTATCCTCTCGATAACTCGAGAATAATCGTAAGAATAAGCGTACATCACCGTCGTTGGAAAGTCATGTGGTTCGTGTCTGTCCCAAGTGAATGAAGGGAATGTGTGCCGTTACTCTTTTATCAATTGTTTTTCACGCAATTGATGGGGTCAGCGTGGGGTAAGCAGACCTGGGGGGCGAAACAATAGTTGGGGAAGGACACTTTCATTTGCAAAGCAATAATGTTTTGACCGTCGCGTATGACACTGAAGTGAATGTAAAGGAAGAGGGGCAGATTCGTCGTGAATTCCATTTGAGTTGCCTGTCTGGCCAACTGGTTTTGCTTGTTAAAACTCGCACTTTGTGTTGGAAATGTTGTCTCACTACCACTAGTGAAGACCTGGATGCAAATTCTTCCCGGGGTTCAATTACAAGGCCTGAAAAGCCTTGCTCTTGTGTGAACTATGGAAATGGCCATTTGGTTTAGTGGTCCATGCAAACAGCCATTGACCATTTCAACCCCCAACAGCAGCCATAAAACATTTACTCGTTATAGGTATGTCATGGTCCATAACATTTTCTGATGAGATAATTTGCAATATCAATGTATTGTGGCATATAAAACTACTAAGATTTTTCTATTTTCTATTTTCTATCGATTTGCTTCTTTTCTAAATGTAACTTTCCCCCCCTTCCATTCTAGGAAGCAGACTAAAACACTGAAACAGTCACTCTTCATCATGCATGTTTCTGTATACCAGAAGATTTGTATAATTTGAAAAGTGATAAGGCAACACCCCAGACTTGGAGGAATATAAGAAGTCAGCCAACAGATAGAAAGAACAATAAACCTGTGCTCAGACATGGCTAGCACCCAGACCAGTTTGAAAACCCCTTTCAAGGACTTGACTTCATATAAGGGTATGAAGCGGCTGTACCGCGAGCGTCTAGAAGACGCTCCCATCAAGAAGCGGGTGATGGCAGAGATGAACCTCAAACGGCGCAGCTTGGAGTCCCTCCCCAGGACGCCCAAGGTGAAGAGAGAGCAGGTTGAGGAGCCTCCTTGCGACTCTGACCTTGACTTGGAGGGCCGCGCTGAGTTACATATGATGGGCTCAGCCAAAGCCCTGGACCTAAGCCCTGGGCTCAAACACACACTGGCCCAGTTCACTCTGAGCAGCCAGAGCTCCCTGGGGGGCCCAGCTGCCTTCTCAGCTCGCACTGGGCCGGAGCCCTCCCATGCTGGTGTGCCCCCCCTGTCCTCTCCTCCGGTGCTGGGCGGTGCCCCCCTGCTGGTTCCTTGTGACAGCTCCACTGAGCTCACTCATTCCTTGCTAGAAGGAGAGTCCATCTCGTGCTTCGCCGTGGGAGGAGAGAAGCGCCTCTGCCTGCCCCAGGTGCTCAACTCTGTGCTCCGCGACTTCTCCCTGCAGCAGATCAACGGCGTGTGTGACGAGCTCTACGTCTACTGTTCGCGCTGCGACGCTGAGCAACTGCACATCCTCAAGGTGCTGGGCATCCTGCCCTTCAACGCCCCTTCCTGTGGCCTCATCACCCTCACAGATGCACAGCGGCTTTGCAACGCCTTGCTGCGCCCTGGAGCCGCTTTCCCCACTGACCCCAGCAGCAAACTGGCACCCCAGGGCCTGCTGAAGGAGAGTGAGGCCAGCTTCCAGGTGGAGCACCAGTGCCTAGGCAAGTGCCAGGGCCTCTTTGTTCCCCAGTTCTACACCCAGCCCGAGGCGCCCTGCATTCAGTGTGTGGAGTGCCAGTTGCTGTTCTCACCACAGAAGTTCGTCATGCACTCGCACAAGTCACCCGACAAGAGGACCTGCCACTGGGGCTTTGACTCAGCCAAGTGGCCCTGCTATCTACAGCTGGCCAGGAAGTACCTGGGCACACCAGAGGAGCCCCAGCTCAAACAGCTCCTAGAGGAGGTCAAGGAGAAGTTCCACTACCAGCATAAGAGATCGCTAGACAAAGTAAGTGCTCTTATGTGTAATACCACAACGGTTTTGTAACCATTTCTTGTCTTGCTTGCACGTTGTCGTCCTGCATCATTTGTCTGTAATGGAAACCCAACCCCAGCTGCGGTCATGTAATGGTTGCGCTGTGAGATTGCCTCTCTTTATGTGTCTCAATCACTTCCATGTTCTGTTTCTCGTGCAGCTGCGAATAGATTGCTGTCATTTCTCAAACCGGCACTGACCCACTAAGTGTTTGTTAGTGACACTTCGGACAGGTGGTTCCATGTCTGGCCTGATCTGGTGTCTGGTCTGGTGACTGCTCTGATGGAGTTAAGTTATCTGGCCACAGCTGAAGAGGAAGTGCATCATTTGTACCCTATTCTGAGGGTCACTATGTGTCCTATTCTCTACCAGTAGATGCCAATAACACCCTGAATTATGCAGTGTCTGCCTGATAAAGTGCGTTATTATGGCACTCTCAAGCCACAAGGGGAACATTGGCAGTTGAAAGGTCCAGCATCCAGTACAGAGGGTAAAAAAACAACAACGCTCTAGATTGTTTCTCTGCCATTGACCTGCTTATGTCTCATGACCTCCCCCTGACCACGGTGGGCTTGTGTATATTGTGTGGTTTTGTCAACAAGAGTTCGGTTTTGTTTTAGTGCATTGGCTTCTGACCAGTTTGTTTCTGACCAGTGGGATGAGATGCCATTAGAACAGCTATATGTTCGGTTAAACTTGTCCAGAATTGACAAAAATGTGTTTGCTTTATTTATTCTTTGTATAATTGTGACATTATTTATTGGGGTGGAATCTAAAAATGTAACAGATACGTAAATGCACGCATGAACCGATTTATCTCTCTTTAAGTAATGAACGGCTGTTTGACTGTAAATAGGTTTGGTGGTAGAGGACCTATGTGGCAGGGCTTATCTGTGGCAGTAGTGAGGCAGGCAGTGGGTTACGCTACGGCGTTGAGGCAGGCCAGCACTGGAGCGTGTATTTATAGTGAGTGCAGGTGTGAGAGTGCGCTACGCAAGTAATCCAGCGCACGCGTTCTGTTCTGTTTGTGTATGTGAGCGAGGGAGAAGCCCCAGTCTCTCCCTGCGTGTGTTTAACATGGTGTGAGCCTTCTGGAAACGCAGTCTTCTGTCAAGTCTACCACCCGACCTCATTTCTGTGGCAGCCTGTGCCGGCCTTGAAGTACATGCCTTTGAACAGCGGTTGTCAAAGTGGGGGTCTGGACCCTCTGAGGGCTTGAGAAGCTTAAGAATAAAATATATTAATTTAATTTGCCTGTCATAACATGTACATTATGGTGTTATGTTTATTAAAATAAGTAATTTGGGTCGTGTTTAGGATCTTCTGTCATCGAGGTATGAGCCTTTATGTGCTGCAGATGAAACGCGCGCACACAAACGCACACAAGCTGAATGATACACACTGTGTGTGTGCATAATCAAGCGTCTAACTTGCGGCTATTACGGCACAATCCTTGTCATTATCTGTCGGGGCAAAACTAGTCTCTCTGGAACCTCCCTTACTTACCTTTCTCTGTAACCCTTTATCTGTGACAGCATTGTGGCATGTACGTGCTGCCGAAGTGAAATTCTACACTAAAACAACATTTTGTAGACAGGCAGACAGAGAGAAGGGTGCAGCGTGCACACACACACACACACACACACACACGCATACACACATACACACATACACAGTCATGTATGGCCTGATTCCTGGAAAGGCTACAGGAACCAGGGAACTTTTTCATTGGAAGTGAACCCCCCAGCAGAGCGGATGGCTGAGTGTGTGTGTGACAGGTCACTGTCTAGGGAACAGGGGGACCCAGCACCCAGACACGTGCGGATGTGTGTGTGACAGTGTTGCCATGGGTGTTTGTGCGTTGAGTTGAGTTTTACTGAGCAGGAAGTGGGGCAGACGGACATATCTCTCACCCTGAACATCCTCCAGCGGGTGAGTCACAGTTTCCATATTCCAGTGGATGCCAGTGAAAGGCCCTCCAGGGAGCTAGGGAGCTGGTAGACTCTTGCATACCTGCTGTTGTGTTGGTTTAACCCCAGACCCTCTTCCCAGTGGCCCTTATTTACACGCTGTGTCAATGTGCACATTGACGACTAGTTCATGGTTTTCCAGTGAGCTCCCGGCACCGCTAGAGGAGCAGAAAAGCAAACAAGCGAGCCTTCTGGATGTTTCTTCTGCTTTCTAAACAGCTACTAGTCTCACATCCTGTTCAGTGTTTGGGCTGAGTAGACGCAGACGAGACTCTCTATAAATGAGCCTTTGTGCCCCGGGGCTCCGCTACTTAGCCGGCCTATCCCTGGAGTGTAAACACAGTTAACTAGATGGACACTACCTACAGACAAAGGAGGAAAAAATGGCTTATCTACACTAGTCACTCTAGTATCAACCAATGAGATAGTTCGCCCCAAAGGGACTGACGAGTACTTTCCCGTCTTGTTACATCTTTGTTGGGTGTCTCTTTTTTTTTTATTTTTTTTATTTTTTTCTCTCTTTAGGCTAGAGGGGAAAAAAAATAAAGAATTTCCCCTCTAGATGATGTGGACATCTTGTGCAATATCTGTCTGTGGTATTTCTGTCTGTTCACACAACACACTAAGGGTTGTCATCAGACAGGGAGGTATTACACAGCATTGTATTGCAGAACATCTCTGAAAAAATCCCCTCTAATTAGTAACCGGACTTGCAACTGTTGTCACATCTAGGTGAAAACTTATATGGGGGCTGTATTTTAAGAACATATTTCCAGTTAATGTTTATTTATAGAGAAACAAACAAATGTACAGTTAGGTCACTTTTGAAATGGGGGGGGGGGCATACTTGATATATAAATACTCAAAGCATAAATTAATAGAAGTCATAGATTTGAAATAATGGTAATTCTGTGGCCCTAGAAGAAATTGCAACATGGTAATGCCAAAACATGAAATCACGTTTGTGTCGTTATTGGCCCAATCGCAGCCTAGCGTCAGCCGTGCTCTGTGTTGGCCGGTGTTTGCCAGCCTGCTCGTCACGTCATCTTGGCCCCGATTCAACAGTGTCTGAGGCAGAGAACAGCCTCCCTCTGTCTGCTTCCCTGTGGTACAGACGGCAGACAGCTGTCTCTCTGGCTTCCTGTGTTTGCTATTTGTATACTAGTGACTTCATTACCGCAGACCGGTGCAGCTGCACACTCTGTCCGGCTCTTTGGTCTGTCTGCCTGCCTGTCTCCCCTCTGTGTGTTTGTCTCGTCTGTCAGTCTTGCCGTCAGCCATTCTGTCGGGCTTAATTTAATTGGATTTTGACAGGCATGGTTGTTCCTCTGTCTGTCTGTCTGTCTGTCTGTCTGTCTACTTGTATCTCGATCTGCCTCGCCCCCCCACATCCTTTACATTTTGACTTATACCGTGCTGTCTGCTGTTTACTGTATCCTCCTTCACGCCCCATCATTCCATTCTCCTTCCCCCATCAGAGCCTAGACACATCCACAGCTGCCCAGCTGTGTGTCTTTAAACAGTCAATATCCCCCCCCCCGTAATTAGTGAATAGTAACAAAATGGCCCGATATTTCCTTTGTTACATAATCAAGAAAAGACTCGCTTGTATTGTGAGGCGGGTAAGAGGGAAGCCATCGGACATCCAACCAATCTCCCAAGTGAACCTCACCCCCATGTTCACCACCTCTACTCGGGAAGGCGGCCAGACAGCGAGACCTGAACACATACAGCCCCCAGGGAGAGGCACGTGAGCCTGGACCGGGGGGCGGTTCAGCTCAGGACATTGTTGTTGTCACGGTCACAGCCCGTTCATCTCCCCCCCCCCTCCCCGTTCTTTGAAAAACAAGCTATGTCCACAGCCAGTGGGTTTGTTATTTGGGGGGGGCTGTTAGTGGCAGCCCCTCTGTTCTTGGGTGAAAAATTAACCTCACAAGACCTGAGTTGAACCAGACATATAGTCTGAACAAGCCCTCCTGCTCGGCCAATCACACGCTGGCTGACTCTCATTCCCCACACGAGCCCCCCCCCCCCCATATTTCTTAGTCTGTCTTTTTTACCCCAAAATGCATTCACCTCAAACTAAAAATAGAGCAGAAAAAGCTTTAGTCTGTGCACAGCCAACTGGGACCTCCCCTGTGCACAACAGGCTGTGCCTCAGCGCATGTTTGCTGCCTGCTCTACATGGCTGAATGGGGCCCCACTTGCTCAGAGGGGCGTCTGCTGTGTCTCGGCCAGGTTCAGAGCCAGTACAAGTGCTCAACAGAAATTTTACGGTGGCTGATGAGGTATGGCAATGTATTGGTTACCCATCAAGCCTTATTGACTAAATGTCGTGGCATGGTGTTTTTGTATAGAATGGAGGTGTGTTCTTTTGAGAGCTTCCGTTAACCTCAGCCTCAGTTGTCACTTTCAAAGCAGAATTCACCAGCTGGACTAGTTCAACCCTGGCCCACACACAATATGTGCACTGCAGCCAGGCCAGGCTCAAAATCCACCAGGTCATGGCTCCCCACCTTTTTTGACTCTTTTCATAACCCCATACACAGAGGTTATGACCACTTGTGTGCTGTATGTGTCAAAAAAGTGCAATTGATACCACAGATTAAACTCTCATTATTTCAAAATCTTCAAATTATCCATGAGAAGAATATCAAAACCCCCACTACTGAACCAACCAAACTCGCCTATTTCCATGGTGACATGTGGTTCCAGGAACACGTAATCATCACAGTATAACACCAAGTCAATTAAACTTCAGGGATATCAATCTGTCCAGTTAGGAAGCATAAGTGATTGTGACTCAATTTGAGAGTATGCAGCATTACGTTCACCACGGCGTCTCCAGACACTTTCACGTCTGTCACACGTGCTCAGTGTGAACATGCTCTCATCTGTGAAGAAGAACGGGGCGCCAATGGTGGACCTGCCAATTCTGGTGTTCTCTGGCGAATGCCAATCGAGATGCACGGTGCTGGGCTGTGAGCACAGGTCCCACTAGAGGACATCGGGCCCTCATGCCACCCTCATGGAGTCTGTTTTTAACAGTTTGGTCAGTTTGGACTTTCATTTGCACCAAAACAGGTGACATTGATTCACAATTTCTTATGCTTTCTAACTGGACAGATTGATATCCCTGAAGTTGAATTGACTTGGTGTTATACTGTGATGATTACAAGTTCCCTTCATTTTTTGAGCAGTATAGTTACTGGAAGTAGTTTCTTATCTTCCAGCTACACAGTGAGATAGTATAATGCGTGGCCGGACAGGCATATTGATGTGGGCTAACCACAGCAGCAGGCAGGAGAGATAGACCAGCCCAGATATAGAGGAGCCTCTGCCGCATCTGCCATCAGAAACATAGACTAAACAAACCAGCCACAGCCCACCCAGCCAAATATCCCCAGGGCTTTAATAGGGCCTGTTTGCCTGGCTGCCACGATCCGGCTCCCCCACCCCCCCTTTGAGGCAGCAGACTGGCTTGTTGCTTTGAGAGGAAAATGAGAGTGAGAGAAAAGATCCATAATGAGCTACGAGTTGGAGCAGGAACATAACCAGGAAGACCAGCTTGCATCTTAACATTGCCAACTAGCTAGCTAGGGGTGCGTTATCTTTTTATTTAGGCCTGTTTTTCTTTACTTAATTTCTGGAGCCCAGGATAACGAGGAGCCGTAATAATGTATTAATGTTCTTATTAGAAGATGAACTTTCCCCAGTCTTGTCTCCTTGGGAGGTGTTCAGGAGAGGAGAGAGAGGTGGGCAAGGAGTGTTGGCGCAGAGGGGGTGTACTGTATAAGAGCTGTGGGAGACTGCCAGCCGGGATGTGTGCGTACTTGTGTTTGTGTGTTAACGGAGGGAGTGCGGTTGCATTTGAAAGGATCTTCTGTGCTGTTTCCCAGTGGGAACGCTGATTAACGCTGAGATATTGTAGATGCACAGGGATGGTGCTTTCCACGGCGCACCCCCCGCCACCCAATCCCCAGTGTCCCAGACAGGCAGATAAACAGACAATATCAAAGGTGTGTCCTGCGCCCTGTTTGCTTGCCGCTCCGGTTCATACAACACATTAAGCTTAGCCACTGATTCATTATGTATGAAGCCAATACAAGGAAATCATGGGGAAGTGGTTGAGATGCACGATTAAAATAATTCCCCTTCCCTCCACTTTGCCGCTAATTCATTTGTGTGTTTCTATAATCGCCTGTCATTTCCATAAGGAAGCCACTGCGCTTGTGGTGTTTGATTGGAGAACCGTGCAACTGTGCATCATCAAAACGCCCCCGCGCACATTGTGGTGTGGGGCTGCAGTGGCCCAGCTAGCGGCTGCCTTTACTTGCACAGGCTTTAACCCTCAACCTAGTGGTGGGCAGCCTGTTTTTCCCCTTCATTGGCTGCCCACCAGGTTAGCTTGTTACCTGTCCCTCTAGTCGTATTATTTTTTTTGTAGTCTTTGCTCCACTAAACATGAAACGCCCTTTAAACTGCTTCGTTCCTTTGCTTCTCACTGGCTGGCGGTTCCTGCATCTTGTAAATCCAGGGGTTTGACTGATGTTGTTCAAGGCAGGACTGGAAAGCCAAGCAACAGTGGAAAATACTGCTGTAATGACGGTCGAAACAAGGGACATTTCCACTTCCAGTCTCCCTCACTGAATGTCAAAGTGTTTATCCCTCTGATAATGGCTGCTTTCGAAACAGGGTAAAAACGGCAGCCGTCTAACAGGACAGCGAGGCATCAAGTGGCGAACAAAACAATGGAAAAAGTCTAATGTATATAAATGTAATTTATAGTTATCTTATTACCCCGTGATTGTAACCAACTAAATGTGTTTGATACACAGTATGTTAAGATCGAGGACTACATGAACTGACAGGACTACACTGACTTACACAGCTCCCGCCGGGAGAGAAGCAACACATTTAGTTACACATATATGCTATCCTAAAAGGTCATTGGAAACCAATGTCTTAGAAGATGCCTTTACCCAAAAGTTATGCCTTCTGAGACACCTGTCTATTACGGCAGCGAGACAACAAGGCAACTGCCTTCCGTTTCGAATGGACCCATTGCCTCCCACGACGACGTCCCTTATGGGAGTCGACCGTTTCCCTGGTCCTTCATTGAGCAATTCTCTTTGGTTCTAAGCAGTCCCACTGGGTACCATCTCAACTAGACCCTGTAAATAGAAGGCTGTTTTCCCCTGTTCCCTCAACCACGCCCGCGTGTTTTCCCCTCAGTTTAAGCTAAGCAGGAGACAATCCTTAGGTCAATGACCTCCAGTTAGTGATTGTGTGTGTGTGTGTGTGTTTAAAACTAGTCAGTGGTCTTGAGAGTGCTACAGGAAAGCCACTTGTCCAGCCTTTCTCATCATTACCCAATCAATGGTAGTTGGAGCCCTCTTGTTGCTGCTTTTCTCCTTCGCTTGTGCGTTTCTTTGACACTGCCCTCACGTTTGCTTGCGTGCGATTGTGCTGGTTGCCGTGGGTGACTTGGCTAGCACGGAGGCCAGCCTTGAGTTTTCCCTCTCTTGTTGAAGCATAGCGTTGTAGTTTAGCCTGTGACAAGTGCTCCTGCCATACCAAACATTTCTGCATTACGACAGAATAAGCTAGTTAAGCCGATTCCACAAGATTCTTACCCCAGACCAGTTAACTGACTGTTTCCAATAAACAGGGAAGATTAACATCAACTAAAAGCGTTATCTCCTTCGTCATCCACTTTGACAAATAGCTGTCCAGTTTATTTCTGATTTACTAACATTCTGTCTGGCAAATTACTACTAGAGGCTTGTTGGAACCAACCACTTTCTTTGTCCTGAGATGACAGGTTTCGCTTGGAGCTGAATGTTCCATTTCAGGTGGTCATATCTGACCCCAGCCTTGGCTGACTTGTTTAACACGCTTTTTCAAAAAGGAATGTGGGCTAAATTATGTCAGTTATGTTGGACCAATTTCTAAATGAGTCCAGGCCTACCCCTTCAGACAAGACAACTGACCACACAACTGGAAAAACTTGAAATGAATGATAGGGGACCTTTTTTTTTTTTAAAGCAGGCACAGTCCCAAGAAGGGTGTTTGTGTGGGCACAGAGATGACACTCTTCCAGGCAACCACAGAGCAGTGACTGTGTGACCGTGTGACCTTGAGGAACTCCAGAGACCACACGCATTAAAGAAGGCAAAGGGTGACACACAGCTAGAGAGGGACACGGCAGACACACCGCCACAGGCCACTTCCTCCAGGCCAGTCCGACTCTGCAGCGTGAGTCACCGGGCTGTGTCAAGGTTGCGGCCTCCCCCTCCTCCCCCACCGTCGTCATCATCCTCGGTGACCTCGCCATGGTTGCCATGCAGCCGTTATGGAGATTTATTGAGGCTCCCTCTTTGAATTTGTTATTTAGAGAACAGCTCTCAAACCCAGAGACGGACAGTGAGACAGACCATAGCACCTGGGTTTCCGTTGGAGGTGTGTGTGTGTGTGTGAGCCGAGCTGCCAATGAAGAGACTAGTAGAGGCTTCTAACATGTAATATGGATGAAACCAGAGCCACACACAGATCAGGGACCATGCACCTATTTGGGCTAATCTTTGTCTGTGTTTGTGTGAAGATATGCTTCTGTGTTCTTATTACTTCAACTCCCCGACGCCCCTCCCTTTAGTATCTCTATTCACGCCTGTTTCACCTCTGGCCTCATTGCAGGCAGTGGGGAGCAACCGAGCATTGGCTTTTACTGCAGTATTTCACACTATGGCAGAGAATGCAAAGGACCTAATGAAACGACCATGGATCGATGGACGCCAATTACACACACACACACACACACACACCTAGTTTACTGACAGGTCGGTGTGTGAATGCTGCTCACAAGACTGTTTAACTTAACAATCAGCTGTTAAAACAACCACAAGCAACGCCGACTAAACATAATGGAGTATTAATGGAGATTGTGAAGGACATTTAACCAATAAATTAATGTAATCCTCTGCATTGAGTGTGTTTAACCACCCCCCCCCCCACCCCCACACCCCCTCAGTTGCTATGTAATTCAGCGTATGGACGGCTCTTCTATATTTCTTCTCTCTTACTCGCTCATATGTAGGCTATATTGCTCTCTGACAGCCTCTTTGAGCTTTAAGTCTGCTTAGCAACGCTCACCCATTCTCTACCCCCACCCCCTCCGTCTCCAAGCACTGAGTCCTCACGTCTATTCTGTGATACTGAGCAACTCTTTCTCTTACAGAGATGCCGGTGTTCCTCCATTAATGTCTGTGTGGTGGTGTGTGCATGTTGCACCACTCCCCTGTCTCACTGCATCAGCATAGGGTCTTGCATTCATCCTAAGACGTCAACCCTCTCCAGAGATTGACACAAACTCTCAAACCAACGCTGGCCTCATTCCCAGCCACTGAGGATGTATGTTTTAATGACCATTGGGTTGTCCAATGTTCATTGCTTGTGCATGTTTTTTGCTTGCGCATTTATATCAGAATTTGTGTGTGTGAGATTGTGACAACTCTGGTAACCACCACTGTCTGGGTGACACACAAACATGTTCACACACCTACATTACCCCGTGCAAGGAACACACTGGGGCACCATAGGTAGAAAACTGAGATTGCATCATAGTTGTGTTTCTGTGTAGGGGGTTACATTTTCTGTTTTAAATGTTACATCGAAAATTGTGTTATTGAGAGCTATTGCTCTTAATTATTTCTCATTTGTTCTGTGAACATCTGTCAACTAATTATATAACATTATATAACATTATAGCGTATAACTTTGCATATTTGAATGGGAAGCTAGGTCAGAAATGATGTCACATCTGGGACCAAATCTAACTGACTTGTTTTACGCAATGATTTTTAAGAAGGTACTTCCAGACAACACAAATGACCATTACATTACAGCTCTGCTCACTTAACACTGTGGCTTCACCCAGCGGGCAGCCGGCTGGGATTCAACATTGAAACGTGAGAATGGAGCAAGTGGGAGGGAACGGTTTAGAAACATTGATCAAGGACGTTAAGAGTAGCCTTTTGTGATCGATCCCCAGTCGTTTTGTTCCCCAGTTAACGTTCCCTCCGTGGTCATCCTCTACAGTCTCAGAGAGCCCATCGCACGTTGAGGATCAATTTGGGTTTTATAACCGGGTTCAAGGCGTGAACGTACGTGCTTGTTTAGGGCCCCATTGGCCGTGGTGCCTCTGCTGGAGCTGTGTGGGTCATAAAATGGCTGACTGGAGCTGCAGCGGCGGTGGGGGAGCTCAACACGTTGCTGGCAGGAGTGGAAACCGTGTGTATGTGTGTTTGTGTGTGTGTGTGTGTGTTTGTGTGTGTGTGGGGCTTTGTGTCTAGACACCGTGCCCATGTGAGCCAAAAAATGTGTCTGAGGCCTTGAGCCTAAGAAATTAACCTGTCAAGCAGATAAGGACAGGTTCTGTGTGTGTGCGTTTGTGGGTGTGTGTGTGATTGTGGGTGTGTGTGTGATTGTGGGTGTGTGTGTGACTCCACTGGCTGATGCTTATCAGTGCGTCTGTCTGTTGGTAAAGAGGGAGGAACAGGTGTGTGTGTGTGTGTGTGTGTGTGTGTGTGTGTGTGTGTGTGTGTGTGTGTGTGTGTAAGGTGGGGGTTCGAGCATGTACGTGCATATGAATCTTGCATTCCTTAGCGATGACAGTTGGAGATGTGTGTGTGTGTGTGTGTGTGTGTGTGTGCGCACATTTAAGTGGGCTCAACCTTGTGTCTGTTTTGGCATTTAAATGTGTCGATGTGTGTGTGTGTGAGTGGGAGAGTAAAAGCACTATATTGTGTGTGTGTGTGTGTGTGTGTGTGTGTGTGTGTGTGTGTGTGTGTGTGTGTTGATAGCAGCCCTACGTGGGCTCCAAGGCCGTCGGCGGCGCTCCTGATTCAGCCCTGAAATCTCCTGTCTGTTCTCACCTCCACCGCGGCAGGAAACGCTTCCTTCCAAACGGCCGGAGCAGCAAAGCGGGGCGTCGGCCTGCTTTGGCTGACCAACCACCCTTTGGCTGACCAACGCCCTGCTCAAGTGCCCTTGAGCAAGAGGAAATTGGAGGCGGGGCGGGGCGGGGGGGGGGGGGGCGGAGCAGGGTTTAAACAAATATGTAAATAATCATAAGATGTGTAAATACTAATGTTGTTACTTAAATAAACAAAGCGCTGCTGTCTGTGCAGCAAAACGCGGGCAGATTCCAGCTCAAGTGCAGTGTGGATAGATTCAGTGAGATTACTTTGAGCTTATTTCCATTAGATGAACTTTATTTGTCCCTGTGGGGAAATGACGCTGTAGAAACAGACGAGACTGGAAAGCACTAAAAGGAGGAATAGCATTTAAAACACTCGTAGCAGGTTTGTTGCGGCACGTAACGCCACAAGCCAAAGAACCGCTCCAGATGAGGCTAGCGGTAGAGGAAATTAAATGGAAATAATGATTTAAAAGATGATTGTGTAAACGTTTGTATTTATTTTGTGTCGTACTGTGTTCTATCTATCGTATCCGCACACCCATACTATGGCGTAGTCATGTAGACAAAAACACATTTCCCCTGCGTGTTGCTTTTATGGCGTCGGATGTGAGTCACAACGCGGATAACTTTCTAGGGAGTGTTCGGGCGAGAGAGAGAGGGAAGAGAGAGAGAGAGAGAGAACCGAGGAGATGAGGCGACGGGACGGGGAAGGAGACAAGAGACTGACGGATGCCTGATGGGTAGATAGTCCTTCGCCGCGGTACATATTAATCCACGCCGGCGTGACCTTGGGAATTAAAACGAGAGCGGAGACCGGCCTGCTCATCGCGCATTGGCCAATGAGAGCCATGGACCGGGGGCCCCCCCGGGGGGGGACGCGTGAACCCCTTAAAGCTCTCTCAAGGTTCTCCGCGGCTATAAAGCGAGACGTCTTCTCATTAGTACATCACGCGGCCTCGCGGGTCACATCAATCATTCGAACACCTCCCCTGTGTGTCTCCGGCCCGGGCGCTCATAGGTGCGGTGGTCCTTGGGAGCGTTGCCACGGAGCTCCGGAACTCCGTGGCAACGCTGAGTTAAATTCTGCCGCGGGTGTTTTCGTACGCAACCGGCCGTCCGGCGGCTTCAAAATGATGGCTACGACGGTAACGAATGAGGCTATCGCTAATGTGATGGCATCGCTGTTGCCGGGAAAACGCTCGGCAACTTTCTGAGCTTTGATTGACGTGATGTATGACGTACGGGAAAATACTTAAATAAAATAAACTGCCACTTCCGGCATTTTACGGAACACCACTTGCGGCTCACGGGGGTTCCGTTTTGGCGAGTTCATGCGCCTCGCGGTGTGTGACGTGTGACGCGTTTTTAGGAACACCGCGTTCAGCGAACAGCCTCCCAGCCCGAAGGTCAGACGGTCAGACGGTCAACGGGAGGCCGTTGGTATTCCGGAGGCATACGCGACGGGGGATGTGCAGATTGCGCGGTACGCTCGCCCAAGAGCTCTGAAAAAAAAAACCCCCAGCTGAACGCCACAGCCGTCCCCACCCCCAGACCTCTGACAACTTAAGCCCATAATCCCAGTCAGTAACTGTCCGTAAAGAGCTACGGGCTCTCTAAAAGGTCGCTATTATGGGTGCACTGCACGGAGCACGCGGGCCCAGATTTCACCCCATCTCTTGCGTAACCAAAGCGTGGGGACTATAAGATTAACTGGCCCTGGCACCCTGGCAACAGCTTGGCCATGCTCTGTGTTGCCGATGCGTTCGCGCCGCGGCCCGGCCGTGCATTACAAGGGGGGGGGGCCTCCTTTTGATTGGTTCAGTGGTTCTTAACCTTGTTGGATCAACACCCAGACCTCTAGACTATCCTGCCCCCTACTGGCTGGGAGTCCCAATACCCAGACCAGTAGACCAGTGGTTCTTAACCTTGTTGGATGTACTGAACCCCACCAGTTTCATATGCGCATTTACCGAACCCACCGAAGGGGGGCGTGTCATCACGAATCATATGAGTCGGGTGTGTCTAATCCTCCGCCGAACCCCCTAAGACCCCTAAAACCCCTAAGACTGACTCACCGAACCCCCGGGGTTCCACCGAACCCGGGTTAAGAACCACTGGGTTGGTTGTTGAGTAACACGCACGCAGTCGCACAAGGGCAACGACTTTTAAGTCGGTAGATGTGTAACGGGGGACTGTTCTGTAAACTTCACACACTGTCCGATGTGGCGTAAAGGGCACACACACACACATACACAGACACACACACGCACAGACACACACACACACACCCCCCTTCTCTGGAGGCCTTTGGTTTCTTTTAGACGACTCTTTGATTAATTTCCATTTATGTTCTGCACTGTTAAGTGTCATTAGGAAATAAAACCACCACTTCAGTTTCAACAGCTGGCTTTTATAGAAATCTGCCTGCTACATTTAGGCAGAGGTGTTGACTCATGTAATGACTCTGGAAAAAGTACTTAAGATTAGGTGAGGCACGATAACTTTTATTTTCGGGAAGAAAAAAAACCACTTTAATTTGTATCCGGACTTGTCCTCTGGTTCTGTATCGAAACTCTCGACGGCACCCGAGTGGCTCGCACCCCTCTCTACCCCTCTCTACCCCTCCCCCTACAGCCACTTGCACTCCTAACGCACTGCTGTTCCAAAAACCTAAACCTGCGGGGGGCGCTGTGGGACAGTTCCGGTCTCGTGAGCGGGCGTGTCGCCTTGCGTCGCTAACGACATCTTGCTCGGGAGGTTTGGTGCCGCTCCGGGCTGTTGGCCAGCGTTAGCGTTAGCGTTAGCATACAGCGTAAGCATACAGCGTAGCATACAAACCTGCCATAGGGCTGCACGGCCTGAGACAAATTACATTTTCCCCACGAAACAGAAATACTGTTGTGGCCTCTCATTGATCGTAGGTTATTTCGTAGGGAATTATTGTCAAATCCTCCAAATACCCATCAAACCCCCCCCCCACTCCCCCAGAGAGAAATAATGGGCAATGATTTGCTCCGCCTCAATCCTCTCTGCTCCTACTGTTAAACTACACCCCTCTCTCATCTACGCCTGTTCAGTGATGCAGTAACGCACAGGCCGGTGTGTTCATCCTGATGTCCGTCCCTCTGCTTCCTTGGCCTTTTGCCTTTCTTTCTTTCTTCTCTGTCTTTCTTGTCTCCCCGTTTATCTTCTGGTCCTCCTCCCATCTCGCCGTTTCCTGTGTGCCCCCCGCTCGCCCGCTCCTTTGTCGTCTCCGCTCTCACTTTCTCCCTCTCGCTTTCGTCTCTTCTGGTTCTCCTTGTGTGTTTGTGTGGGGTCATCCCTCGTTCTCTCACTCCCTCAAGTGTTTCTGTGCTTTCAGTCTCTCTTACGGTGCTCAGTTCTCACTGTCTGTCTCTCTGTCTGTCTCTCTGTCTGTCTCTCTGTCTGTCTGCCTGTCTGTCTGTCTGTTTGTCTCTCTGTCTGTCTCTCTGTCTGTCTGTCTGTCTGTCTCTCTGTCTGCTTTATAGTATGTCTGTCTCTCTGTCTGTCTGTCTGTCTCTCTGTCTGTCTCACTGTCTGTCTCTCTCTCTGCCTGTCTGTCTCTCTGCCTGTCTGTCTCTCTGTCTGTCTCTGTCTCTCTTTCTGTCTGTCTCTCTCTCTGTCTGTCTGTCTGTCTGTCTGTCTCTCTCTCTGTCTGTCTCACTGTCTGTCTCTCTCTGTCTGTCTGTCTCTCTGTCTGCTTTATAGTATCTGTCTCTCTGTCTGTCTGTCTCTCTCTCTGTCTGTCTCACTGTCTGTCTCTCTCTCTGCCTGTCTGTCTCTCTGCCTGTCTGTCTCTCTGCCTGTCTGTCTCTCTGTCTGTCTCTGTCTCTCTGTCTGTCTGTCTGTCTCTCTGCCTGTCTGTTTCTCTGTCTGTCTCTGTCTGTCTGTGGCCTAGTTAAAGCCTCTTCATCTTTGTGCTGGAGTCTTTAACGCTCTTTCTTTCCCTCTTCCCCCATCTATCCCCCCTTCTTTCAGTTCCTTCGTCTATCTCACCCCTTTTATCCACTGGCCCTCGCCCTACTCCTCCTCTTCCTCCTCCTCTTCCTCCTCCTCTTCCTCCTCCTCCTCTCCCTGCCCTCCGTTCCTCCCTGTCTCTATCTGGTTACCGTGTTGTTCCCTTCCCCCCCCCCCCTCCCTCTCCCTCTCTGTGTCTCCTGCCCGTGCGTTCCATTGTGTGTCTGATCGCTGTCAGGAAGGCTCATCACACAGTCTGTCTTATTACATGATTACAGGGTGATTATCCTGTGAAGTTGTCTCTGCCCCCGAATCTATGAAAGACACTTAATGTCTTTTTAATGGGGTTTGGAAGTTTGGAAGCACCCTTGTTCTTCCCCTGTTCCCGTGGACTTCCATTGTTCATTCCATTGTATTTGCATGCGGTTGGCCCGGAACAGTGTGGCCTGATTAAGTGGCACTCGAATCCAAATGTTCGTTGGGGGGGGGGGGATTGTAGTTGTTGTTTTTTAAATGCCATGGAATGCCACGGTTTGATCCTCAGAACATTTGTCCTGTGCTTTTGCTGACGTATGATTTCATTTTTCCGAAACACCGGCCTGTGACGAACTGTCCCTGCAGCTGTTGAGATGAGCACATGCCCGCATGGGTTGTGGAGCGGGTTTGGTTGAACCAACAGCCCGCTTTGGCTTGAGCTCTACCTTCACAACAAGGGCGAAAGACTGGCTATTCAAGGATGTGCGAATGTAAATAATAATGGTAATAATAATACTTTTGCCATCTTCCATCTGTGTGTAAATATAAAATGGAGGGTGAATCCGGCCTCACCCATGGCTTATTTGTCTTATAGAAGACGCTTTTATCCAAAGTGATTTCACAGTGAAGTATCAAGGATAACCTGTTGCTCAAGACATTTACAATAGCGCCAGACAGGGAATCGGACCCAGGAGCTTTTGGCTGTGAATCAAACAGCCAGACCACTAGACTATCCTGCCACGTAGTTTCTGTAAGGACGAGGGTGTTGAGTGCACGCGGAGGCTTGATGAACGGAAAAGGCGATTACGCACGCTTGTACCGCATTAAATTAAATTAAATTAAAAACGGAAAAATACATCAACTCAGAATCAGAAAACGAACTGACGTGGAGACACAGATACAGTACAATGGCTGACAACTCCCCTCAACCTCCCTCCCGCTAAAGGCGGACGGGAGGGGCTGATGAGGGGATTGCGCACAGGTGCGTAACAGGTTTGGGTGCGTTGGTGAACGGACGGCCGACGGGCCGGTGGCTTAGTACACCGGCGAGCTCGACCGGGGGAGGGGTGGTGCCTCCGGTTTCCATATTCCCAACCGCTGTTTGTTTTCCTCAGAATAACACAGTATGTGCGTAGATTCATGCATCGGCGGGTACAGACCTATCATAACTAACTGTCTTTTACTTTCTACTGTCTTTACCAAGTTCTATCATTTGTTTTAGCCAGCGTGCTATCAATCATAGTACAAGACATTTATTTTATATATGGTGGATATCTGATTTGAGGCGAAAACATTTATTTTAACTTATTTATAACAGAAATATCATTTTTTTGCTTTTCCTTGGTTGAGCAAAGCAAAGTCTTGTTCTCTGTGTGTTTGTCCAACATGCAGATTTTCTGCTGAGTGCCTAAGTCTGTGTGTTTTCAACTGAGAGTTCCCAGACTGATATGTAAAGCGAAGCAAATCGCACAGGTGCAGCTTGCAAGATCAGGATGCTTCTAGCAGGCAATGCCTAGGTCACTGTTTAGTCTTTTTAAGTCCCAGTGAAACTTAACAGCAAACACGGGATGCCGGTTGAATTTGGGTCTGCGGTGACGGTGCAGTTGCGTGTCGTGACCAGATGGGGTCACCAATATGCCAAGATGGGTGTAACAGGTTTTTTTGTGTCTTTTGGGAAACGCAACCAATAATAATGTTTTTGTTCCCCCTCTCTGTCCTGGTGTGTGTGTGTGTGTGTGTGTGTGTGTGTGTGTGTGTGTGTGTGTGTGTGTGTGTGTGTGTGTGTGTGTGTG